>JABTXL010001959.1:2553325-2707315 GCA_025134845.1 Neodon shergylaensis | reverse complement strand
CTTCCTTCCTTCCTTCCTTCCTTCCTTCCTTCCTTCCTTCCTTCCTTCCTTCCTTCCTTCCTTCCTTTCTTTCTTTATTTCTGTGTATCTTACTTTCCTGCTAGCTGGTGGCTGCCTCCTGGCTTCTGGCCCTGGGAGTGTCTCTCTTCCTTCCTCATTCTCTCCTCCTTCTCTTGTCTAGTTCTTCTTGAGCCTAGATTTCTCCTCTTATTTATACTCTCTGCACCATCCCTGCCTGCCTATCTCTCTCTGTCTAGCTATTGGATGTTCAGCTCTTTATTAAACCAATCAGGTGCTTTAAGGAGGCAAAGGGAAACAAATGTAACACATCTTTACATCATTAACAAAGGCAGCATAAACAAATGTAACACACGTTTACAAAGTTAAAGTAGTATTCCACAATATCTGAGTTCAATCCTGGAAACCTCACGTAGAAAAAGCTGGGTACAGTTGCATGCATTTGCAACCCCAGCTACTGCAAGATGGGAAGCTGGACTCTCCTGGGCCAGCTAGCCTGGAGGACACAGGCCATTATTAGAAATAACAAGAAAGACCCTGCCTCAAAGCAAGACAGAACGAGAACAAACTCCCAAAATACCCTCTGAGACACACACACGTGCGCGCGCACACACACACACACGACTTATTTAAAAATCAATGATACATTAATTTTAATATGCAACTCCAATTGTAGATTTAGAGAAATGAGTCAGGGAATAAAGTTTCTACACACATGTTGGGCTTGGTGACATGAGTTTGTAATCCCAAAACTAAAAAGATGTGGAGTCAGGAAGATCCTTGGAGCTTGCTGGCTGGTTTGTCTAGTTTAACTTCATGAGCTCCAAACCAATGAGAAACCCTGTCTCAATGGAAGTGGATGACTAAAGTCCTAAGGATGACATCTGTTGTTAACTCTGGCCTCCATACTCTTGAACACCAATATGCAAGCACACACACACATTTAACCAAACAGCAATATTTCTTACAGGGAAATGTATATCCTACAAACTCCAGACCTAACTGAAAAACATGAGATTTTTACAGTTCCTTCAAATGCTACCACAAATGTTGGCAACCACTCCAAGCACATATGAGAACTGAGATTTAGAGCCTTTTTTTTTTCATTAGAAGGAAATGAAGACACTGGGAACAGAGCTGTTTAAAGGTCATTTCAAAGGAAGCATGCCTCTTGAGAACTCCAGTAGCAAAAACCTGTAAACACTGCATGACATCTGAAGGGCCCACATCAATCCTCAACAACTCCACTGAAATAGTTTTCACGTGAACTGAATTTCAGAGTATTTTGAAGTGTTGTTGTTTGAGATTTCTAAAATAAATAATAAATAAATAAATAGAACTGGATAGTTTGACTCCCAACAGTGTGATCTGTAATCTGGAAGAAAAGACTAGACTTTTCTTCTCCCTCTTGCTTCCTTCCCACTATGAGTCACCTACTTATGCATTCACAGGGTCTGAAGGCCTGCTCCCAATCCAGGACTGATATTTGAATTCCCTGTTGCATTTCAAGCTGGGAACTGTTTAAAAAATTCTTTACACATCCTGCTCCTGTCTTCTTTCAGAGGGGATGAATCACACACAATAGCTGATAGCAGTTAATTGTACAACATTTGAAATGCTACATCTCAAAGGAAGGCGGTGTGCTCGGCACAGAGGGTTAGGCGAATAATTACCTCGTCTCTGTGAAAGTCACCTCTTGCACTCTGAGAAGTCACCACCCACCACACCATGACAAAAAGGGATAATCTTCTTCCTAACTTTCTACTCTGGTGAAGAGTAACATTTAAAACAGAGATATCTGTGAAGGCAGAAATGTTAAATATGTTGATGTTTCATGGCACATGGCTAATGAACGACCACTGGGGCTTGCTCCGCTGTCTTTTCCTAGGGCTCATTTTGATAGTCCTGGAAAGAGCCCACCTTCGCAACCATTGTGTGCACAGCTGAGCTCCGGTGGCACAAAGTGCAAATAAACAAGGACTTGGAAGAGATTTTGTGAGGCTGCCAGGTGCTTTAGGTATGAGCATGGTAGTTGAATGATCCACTGCAGAAGTCCCAACCAGGAACCCGGGGCTCTTTGGGAGCTGCTGTGGGTTCTCAGAGGCTACTCCATAGCATTAGAAAGGACCTCAGAACTGCACAATGTAGCACCTCTGCAGTCCAAGGAATGTCCCAAACCCCCACTCTCAAATCCCCTCCATTTCTTTGGGCCTCACTTTATTCCTCTCCAAAGTAAAGGTTCACCCTTGCTCACCTTTGGAGAAATACATACACACACACACACATATGTAGATATTCTAAACATATGTAAATATATTTTATATATATTTACAAAATGTAAAATAAAAATCATTTTCAGATATTTAATCTCTGTGTCAAAACTCACCTTTCGGAATCATGCAGATATTTCTTTAAAATCCATAATATATAGCTAAGAAGTTCAAAAATAAAAATAATACTATTAAGTTCAAGAAGATATTTGTGTTTCAAAATAACGCAAGAAATCGTGTGAACATTGAATATCCTAAAATAGAGGATTTAACCAACAACTCCTGCTAGCTCCAAAATGAGGCAAATACAAGTCTTCAACTCCTTATAATTAAAAACGGCTTGCACTTAATTATTTTCCATCCATGAATGGAAAATAATTTTGCATGCCAGGAGTCCACAATGGTTTATTCTTCTGTTAATTATTTCTTAGTTTCCTGGTGGAAGAAGAAAAATGAACTCTTATTTTCCAAATGTAAAGCATAATATTTTTAACAAAATATTTTAAAAATAAAAGAATTTGACCTTTGTTTATTCTGGCCATTTCCCATTAAAATTTGTTACAGGTTTTAATTCTTAACTGTAGTTGCTGATCTTTGTCTACCCTCAGTCACAGCCAGTTCTGACAGGCAAAATATATGGGTGTGGAGGGATCCGCTGGAGCCGGGGCAGCCGCCAGTGGCCACACCCGTCCTCCGTGTTCCAAGTGCTGGGATTGCAGAAGTAGTTTGAAAGAGAACACTCCTCAGTGTTCAGTATTCGAACACTTGGTCCCGAGTTGGTGTCACTGCTTGAGGAAGCAGAAGAAGCATTGGAAGCACAGGAAGTATGTCAGTAGGGGAGGGCTTTGAGTGTTCATTGTCTAACCTCTCTTCTGCACATAACTGCTGTTGGGATGTGAGTTCTTATCTTTTTGGTCTGGCTCCTACGTCTGCCTACTGCCAAGCTTCCCTGCCACAATGGACTTTTATCCTTCTGAAACCATAAGCCCAAATAAACCCTTCCTTCTATGAGTTGACTTAGTCCTGGCGCTTTACCACAGCCATGGAAAAGTTGCAAATACACCAACTCTCTTTTAAAATCCCAACTGCCCACCGTGTTCTTAGGGTTGTTTCCTTTGACAATCTATCTCAATATTCGATCTACTTTTTCAAAACGAAACAGAAATTTAAACTAATTCCAGCTACCACCGCCATAACTGTATTTCTTTAAGTATGTGGTTAGTTCCCATTATTAATACCAGTTCTTTTCTATAAACCATGAGCTAGTAGATGATGAATCTCCCTACTAGAAGGAGGTTTAGGTTCCTCCACGCCTGTAGAGGCAACTTTTACCCCAGTTGACCAATACACAACTTTGTACTGGGTGGGTCTGTTTAATTACACTGTATTCCATATGATTGCTGTCTCCTCAGCAACAAAATGAATACAAACTAGGCAACAGCAACACAAATTATGCCTGATTAAGAATTAACAAACACACGTTTTCCTCATACAACCTCCCTGGGTTTAGGAATACTGCACAACCCTTCCGAACTAGGTTGAGAGGTTAAAGAGCAAAATGTCAGGGCTAGTGAGTTAGTTCATTCAATAAAGTTCTTGTCATACAGACATAAGAACTAGAGGTTGATATGCCCAGGATGCATGTAAAAGCTCTATAAGCATGATGATCCTACCTGTAATCTCAGCACAGGGAAACCATGTAGTGTTAGGAGCGGTGGGCCACAATCCTGGCACCCGGCCGCCCGCACAGCTAGCTTATGCCCCGAAATAATTACACGGAAACTGTATTCTTTTAAATACTGCCTGGCCCATTAGTTCCAGCCTCTTATTGGCTAGCTCTTACATATTGATCTAATCCATTTCTAATAATCTGTGTAGCCCACGAGGTGGCTTACCAGGGAAGATCTTAACCTGCTTCTGTCTGGAGTGGGAGAATCATGGCGACTGCCTGACTCGGCTTCTTTCTCCAAGCATTCTGTTCTGTCTACTCTGCCTACCTAATTTTCTGTCCTATTAAAGGGCTAAGGCAGTTTCTTTATTTAACCAATGAAATCAACACAAAACAGAAGACTCCCACATCAAAACCAGAGTCTGAATATCCCAGGAGCAAACTGGCCAGACTAATCAAAGCAGGCACAATGATTTTTGTTGCCAGTGCAATAATTAAAACAAGTACCCTTTTAGAGCTCTGTCCCATCTGACTTCAGCCTGGACATCAAACATCAGGCCCCTGAATATTTCTGCCATTGCTTGCATCCACGTGCTTAGGGACAGTGCCTAAGACACACCATGAGTGAGTATTAATTATGTGATTACAAACTGACAAGTGGTAGAACCAGAAAACGCAGAATCTTCAAATTACAAAAACCAACTATACTAATATAATTGTGGGGCATTTCTACTACTATCCTATAAGCTGTAAAATCAAGAATCATCCTTAGCAGCAGATACTGTGTCCCTGGGGGTACCCAATAGCTCTCTCTCTCTCTAAATTCTTTCTCTCTCCCTGTCTCTCTCTCTCTCTCTCTCTCTCTCTCTCTCTCTCTATATATATATATATATATATATATGCACATATATGTGTGTACAGCATTTAGAGATGTTTATATATGCTTATATAAATGATATAGATACAGATAGATAAATAAAACTGATGATAGATAAGTGATACAAAGATAGATAAATGAGATAGATAGATAGATAGATAGATAGATAGATAGATAGATAGATAGATAGATAGAGATAAATAGATAGATGAATAGATAGATAGACAGATAGACATATAGATAGATTATAGATAGATAGATAGATAGATAGATAGATAGATAGATAGATAGACATTATTAATGAAATGCTAGGGAACACCACCTGAAGAGTGGCTCCTATCTTGAACCTATCACTTATTTTTCATTCGCCTCCCTTGAAAAGGCACGTAGTCAGTATTTTTATTTAAATACTTCTGATGGTCTTTGTCAACTAAAGAACGATATACAGCAAGACCTAAAGGACAAGTGAGTCAGGCGAGCCATGAGGGGCTGATGTTGAGACCACTGTCTGAATGAAGAAAAAAGAATAAAGTCGTTAGAAATGCCAAATTTCCCTCTAGTGTAATGATTCTCAAGCTTCCTAGCGCTGCAACCCTTTGATACAGTTTCTCATATTGTGGAGACCCCAACCATAAAATTGCCTCATTGCTACTTCAGAGCTGTAAGTTTGCTGTTGTTTTGAATCATAATGCAAGTATCTGATATACGGGATATCTTACATGTGGCCCCAAAAGGGTCGAGACCGGCAGGTTGAAAACCACTTATCTGGAGACAGCCTGAGAACATGTGACTGCTTTTTACCTCAAGTTAATGTAAACAACTTTGAATCTGGTGTCTTTCATCCCAAACCATCTCAGCTAACTGCTTCAGAAACTCGTGAAACAGGACTCTTTTTATTTTATTTTATTTTTTATTTTTTGGTTTGTCGAGACAGGACTCTTTTTTATCATAAATTTGATAATCCGTTTTTGCTACAAAGTTATTTTGACTTTATTGCTAAAGAATCTGTCAAATTTCTTTGGGTACCACTTGTGCCTGACCTAATTTGCCAGGTCCAGTTTCTCTGCCGTAGGCCCCTCCCTTACTTTGTATTTCCCCACGCTCACTGCATTTTTTTCTATTCCCATGCTCCCGCAAACAAGCCGTCTTCCCGTGGGCGTTGTTCTGGCTTTCTTCAGCAGATTAGTTTCCTATTTGTCTGTCAAGACTGCTCAAGCGTCCCCTCTAACTTCTAGTCTTGCGTCCGATATCCCTGGGGTTAGCGCTGTTTGCACGTCTCCACGGCACACTGGATGACATCCTCCCACGGTTTAGTCATCCGTTGCTCCTCTGGGATTGGATCCTGTCTACTTGTCTTCAGTACCCTGTACAAAGCATGGATTCTGTTGGGCAGTGGAAGATTGGTATTACCTCATATAAATGTTATTTCCTTCGGTGCCTTTGATGAAGTCATTAAATGAACTGAACCAATTAACAAATTGATGACCCATAATAACACAATCTAAAGATCTGAAGCAAGCTCAAAGTGTATTTCCAGCATAAAGAGCATGTGTGGGATTAGGAAAGGTTGATAAATCTGTTTATTTTTTGTTTGGGGGACCTACACGACCTAGATTCAGTAATGGCATAACTCCCTGAACTTGCTATTAAAATGTCTTAATCACTGTTTATTCTACCTACTGCCTATGGCACAAGCACTTCAAAGAGCAGTTATTCACTCTAAGTAGAAGAACAGGCTTAAGCCAACTGCTGTGTGCTCTGGAAGGCACATGCAGTTCTCTTTCTGCTAATCGTGAATAATTATCTGTAAAGAACCTGGTGTCTGATAATCATATTAAGTCAAGTCAGGCTGATGGAAAATAAAAATTCTAGTGGGAACCACTGCCAGAAAAATTTGGGAGGGGATCTGATAAGTGTAGACCAATACTCTGAGTCAAATATATGTATATATATGTATATATATATATATATATATATATATGATTACTTTGGGAATATTGTTCTAGTAGGTTTAAATAGGGAACTAGGGGAGTCTGGTTTCTAATCTGCACCTCCTGCAGATATCTATAACCTTCAGGTAAGTTATTTTACCTGCATCTTTTTCATCTTTTGTGCAATGAAGTACATAACACCACAGTTACTAATCATAACATTACAAAACTAAAGTACATCATATAACAAGCACAAGACTGATGAGGTTACCTAGCAACAGATAGAATAGCACAGTAATACCAAGACACACTCAAGGATCCCTGAAAATCCTTTCCCAGAAAGTTGTCTGTCCTCTTCAAATCCCCGTGTTTAGTCACAGTGGAGATGGGCTGATCTTGCCTCAAAAATCGTATTCGTTTTGACTCAATTAAGGTTTTGAATAATTACAGAGTACCCTTTGACTTCACAACATCATGGTTGACATGGATTGTTAACTGTGAGGGGATAGTATTCACCGTGAAGCAAAAGAGAAAAATAATATTCGTGTTACTTACGTGTGGTACAATGAAGAACTTGTTCTTATACTATAAATTTAGAAAGAAGGAACAGATCTGAAGAAGGATGATTTCATAAATGCATTATAATAGAGCTGCCTTGTGGCTGACATTCTCTTAAGACATTGACAAATGAATTCCTGTTGGGAAGAACATTTGATTGTGTTTTCCCAATGAACTGCATAAGTCAGAGAGCATAGTTCATATTTCTAATGTTGAAAAATCTGTGATACCAGAGACAGTACATTCACACATACAATGTTATATACATATTGCCTATAAATTGTTCTAGAGAACATTATGTTAAACGGTAGAATTGAGATTGGGATTTTAAAAATGCTCATCACTTCTATTTTTTAATAGTTCCCATCCACAATTTAACAGAGAAGTGTTTTATAAACTAGACAATAAGTTTGAACACAACACTGAAAACAAAAATGAAAACTCAAAGTCCCTACCATGTTGTCATCTTCTTATTTATATAACAGAATATTCCTTCACTGCCAAAAATGAGATGCTTTCCAAAATACAGTGTATGTCATTAAAATGTACTTAGCCTAAATATCCTTGTCTCAGTCGATTGTAGACAGAACTAGAGAATTAATGATGGGTCCATGAAGAATTGCTCTGAATAGGACTGTAAATTCTCATTATTTGAGTTTTACAAACACAGATTCATTGAACTTCGCTATTAAACATTCCTTTAAAAAAGATAGAGTAATTGAGCTTTATCTACCTATGTTAAAGACTGACTAATGAAGCATCATTTCGTTAAAATGTTGAATTAAAAATTCCATTGCAATTAATTTTTGAATTTTCAAATTATAAAGGGAACAGAAATCCTTGAAGAGAAACAAAATTTTCTATTAAGATATTACTATTCCCATGTAAGACAATTTGAATTATGTGGGAAAATCATAGAACTGCATAATTTAACCCCACTACAAATTCTTTTTTTTTTTTTTTTTTGGTTTTTCGAGACAGGGTTTCTCTGTGGTTTTGGAGCCTGTCCTGGAACTAGCTCTTGTAGACCAGGCTGGTCTCGAACTCACAGAGATCCGCCTGCTTCTACCTCCCAAGTGCTGGGATTAAAGGCATGCGCCACCACCGCCCGGCCCCACTACAAATTCTTAATTCTTTAATCTCCAAATGAAAAGTTTTACATATTCTTAACTTTATTCTTTTGATATTTGGAAACTATTCCTATCCTGCAGTTTCTGGTGCAGCACTTTATAGTTTACAGACACATATTCATTCTGAAAGGCATTTACTTGATTTCAATTATAGACATAAAATACTTGTTGCAACTAGAATCTTTATGACCATAAATAGTATAGATGAGGTGGTGGCTCAGGAATTAGGCCCTAAGAGTGTTTCTTGCCCTTTGAGAGGACACAAATTTGCTGCTCAGTACACTGTTCAGGTGACTGTCAATTGCCTGTAACCCCATCTC
Source organism: Neodon shergylaensis (assembly GCA_025134845.1). Lineage (NCBI taxonomy): Eukaryota > Metazoa > Chordata > Mammalia > Rodentia > Cricetidae > Neodon > Neodon shergylaensis. Next base: position 2,698,542 of record JABTXL010001959.1, on the reverse strand, counting down.
TAAGAAATCTAAAACCTTACTAGCCACCCCCTCTCTCCCCTCTCTCTTTTCCTCTCCTCTCCCCTCCTCTCCTCTCCTCTCCTCTCCTCTCCTCTCCTCTCCTCTCCTCTCCTCTCCTCTCTGCTCTTCTTTAACTACAATCTTTCTTGTCTCTGTTATATCGCAGGATCCTGAGACTGATCCCATTACTTTGGTAATTTGTGTTCAATACCATTCCTGCCTCCTTCAGTTTGAGTGAGTGTGTAGTCAGACACTCCTTCTGTTCCTCTCTCCTCTAATTAAATGCCACAATGAGCACATTCCAGAAGCAAAGAACCAAGAAACACCTTTAGACTATTGATCTTGGAAAATTTGCAAAGCCCTACTTGATGTGGGAGTCTTCTGTTTTGTGTTGATTTCATTGGTTAAATAAAGAAACTGCCTTGGCCCTTTAATAGGACAGAAAATTAGGTAGGTGGAGTAAACAGAACAGAATGCTGGGAGAAAGAAGCCGAGTCAGGCAGTCGCCATGATTCTCCCACCTGACACAGACATAGGTTAAGATCTTTCCTGGTCAGCCACACCTCATGGTGCTACACAAATTATTAAATATGGATTAAAGCAAGATGTGAGAATTAGCCAATAAGAGGCTAAAACTAATGGGCCAGGCAGTGTTTAAAAGAATACAGTTTCTGTGTAATTATTTCAGGGCATAAGCTAACCAGGCGGCTGGGAACTGGGGCAGCAGGAACACAGCCCACAGCTCCTACAACACCTACTGGTTCTTGAACTCAATTTCCTAACAATTCTACCTTTTGGGTTGTTTGTGATTTATATTAGCATAAGGGAATTTGGTTTGTAAATGAATAACCAGTTACTTCCTTTTTTATAGCCATAGGCTTCTTTGATATAACCATATGGAAAGAAAGGATTCCCATGACTTTATCTTTCTAAATATGTTCAAAAATGCACTGAATCCCACCCATGAGCCTTAGGGTGGGTTATGAGTGTCTCAGCCACACGCTGGGGGGACATCTTTTGAGGTATAGCTTTGACAAGATTTGTACATTACAGGGTAGGGGCATGTGGATTAGAAAAAATTAGGTAGAAGGAACAGAGATATGAAAGAAATACAGAGATATAGAAGAGAACTGGGAGGGAGAGTTATCCAATGAATACTAATACACCCACATTTATTTTCTATATGCTTATATACCCCAATCCAAAAAAGAGGGGAGAAGAAGGCAAAAGACTGCTTTAACATGATACAAAGGACAAACAAAATAATTCTTTGCTTTAATACTTGAAATATCAAACAGCTATATCCTTTAGTTAAGTATTCTGTTGTTTAGTCAAGACATGTAACAACCACACCTTAGACTAAGCATTCTGTAGGCAGCCATTCCCTGGGTCAAACCTCCTGTCATATTCTTGAAGAAGCTAGAATAGGCTTGAATTTTTCTGACCTATGGTCAAAATGGAATGGATCCAGCTCTATGGGCCATCTTAATATCCAAAACACCACAGTAACCACACCCTAGGTCAGGCTATCTTGTTTGTAGCCACTCCTTAAGTCAGACTTCTTGTCAATAACTTTGAAAGAGCAAGCATAGGCTTAAGCTCTCGACCTTCAGTCAAGTGGACTGGACCTGTTGGAGGCCGCTTGTTCGTCCCTGCTGCCAAGAACCAAAATAACCACATAGAAACTCTATTAATTAAAACCCTGCTTGGCCCATTAGCTCTAACTTCTTATTGGCTAACTCTTACATCTTAATTTAACCCATTTCAACTAATCTGTGCATCACCAGGAGGTCGTGGCCTACCAGCAAAGTTTCAGCACGTCTGTCTCCAGCAGCTCTATGGCTTTTCTCTTTCCTCCCTCCTTTTTTCAGCATTCAGTCCAGTTTTTCCCCCTGCCTACCTATGTTCTGCCCTATCAACAGGCCAAGGCAGTTTTTTTATTCATTAACCAATAGAAGCAACACATAGACAGAAGGACCTCCCACATCATGGACCCACTTCTGTGGGCCCCCACATACAAGTAGGTCTTGTGAGAGAGTTACCCCAGCCTCCTGCTTCTCCATTCTTTCTTATTTTATGCCCCTGGCATCATTCTTCTCTGTTAACTTGCTCCATGCCTCCTGTGTGCCATGCAAGGTATTCATGGGCATTTCCAAACTTGCAGTTACTGTAGACATGGGATCTATTTGATTCTGGCAATTGAACATTATAACCACCTTGTTTTTATTTCCTTGAGAATTTGTCATCTCTGTGAATGGCAGTGATGAACTGAAGTTTTGCTGTCCCTTCAGTTGTCATCCTTAACTGTCACAGAAGACTGAACATTGCACTCTTTCAGCATGTTCTTTACCTCCTAACACCTTCTCCTAGTCTTGATGGAACTTCTCCTTAGAGTCAAGTCCTTGGTGAGCCTCCTGATATTCCATTGTTCCAGCACATTCCTTTCCATCTTCCTCTTCACCTGGGCTCTACTGTGTGTCAGGACAAGGCAGGTATCTCTGCTTTACAGAGGGGGACCCATCAGTTATTCTGGGCTTCTATGTGTGACTCCATTTGTAAGTTTACTTCACCCCCTGAGATTTGTGCCAGTCTGTGAAATTATATACTGTAACAGGAAGGCTGTCTGTTTGTCCCGGCTGCCCAGAACCAAAATACTCACACAGAAAGCATATTCATTAAAACACTGCTTGGCCCATTAGCTTTAGCTTCTTTTTGGCTAACTCTTACATCTTAATTTAACCCATCTACATTAATTTGTGCATTATCATGTAGCTGTGGCCTACCAGCAAAGTTTCAGCATGTTTATCTCTGGCAGTGGCAGCTCCACAGTGTCTCTGACTCTGCCTTTCTTCCTCCCAGCATTCAGTTCCATCTTCCCCACCTACCTAAGTTCTGCCCTATCAACAGGCCAAGAAAGTTTCTTTATTCATTAATGCTAATCACAGCACACAGAGGGGAATCCCACATCAATATACTGCAAGAAAGTGTCTCTTGGACTTGGACTTTTTAATGAAGCAAAAGAAAAATGCAAAACTGAGATGCAATAAAATCCTTTCAGGAATGATGCCCAATGGCTGATAATCCCTAGATCACTATAGTACTATGAGGTTTTAATATATGAAGCAAAATCAACAGACAAAGGCTATTTGTTGCTTCTTGGTGCTGATAATTTTCCCTTTCATGTAATACAGCTTCAAGTTGTATATTATTTTAAAATTTGTAGGTTACATAGAATATTTTAAATCTTGGGATTTTGGAAACTGTTAGTTTCTAAGTGTTGTGATGAATATAGACGGCTGCATACAACTGCTTATTAGAGGACGTGTTAGAGTAGCATGTTTGGCATTGATAGTACTTAGGACACGGCATATTCAAATTAGATTTGATTTATATTTGTGTCTAGTTCTCAGCTCCAGGGAAAGCAGCCTATCCCAAAGCTACATGCTTATCTTCAAGCATATTTGCCTCATCACTTTTCTATGCAATTTTTACTCAGTCATATTACTCCAGGGACAAATTCTCAAGAAGCAGAGCAGCACTTGCTCAACTGCTACCAGAACTGTAATCGTGTATTGCCAGCAACTGTGAGGAATTGATTAGAAGCCTGACCAAGAAGTGAAAAAGCCCAAGCCTAGCTATTTCTTAAAACAAATCCCACATGCGGTTACTGGTGTCCTTGGCTCTCCAAGCCATTAGGCAAACCGTAGGGGGGGGCACCCAGCTGTTTCTGACCTTTCAGAAGCTGCTCATTGCTGATGGAGATGCGCTTGTGACCCATTAGCTTCCCATCTGTCCCCACTGGTCATTTACTCTTGGATCTGGTAAAAAGTCTAATGGCCGACTTTCCTCTGTGCACTGCTTTTGATGCGTCACGCCAATGCCATCATTGTCCAGAATATATGTGTGTATTCTTGGGCTTCTGTTGGTATTTTAATGAAGCTGATAGCCATTCACTGTTTCTTCTAATAACGCTAAGCAGAAAGGATTTCAAAAACCTGATTTAATGCTAAGCCTATCAAACAATAGAGTACTTTCTTATTATGCCACAGCAAAATCATTAAACAGCTCATTTAAATATTCAGATTTATTGACCCTACGGAGAGAAGTGAGGCCTTAGCAGTCTTTGTCTGCAATTATCGTCAAGTTCAGTCTTTTGTTTCCACTTTCACTGCAGTAGATGACAATCAGAGCAGATTCCATAATTCCCCAGCTAACTGGGTGCTGTGAACAACCTGACTTTCAGATACTGAAAAGTGCACTTAGATCCACATCTCATTCAGCTCAAAGTATATCACAGACTACACCAGAGTACTGCAAAGAATGCCAGCTGCTGCCCACTAATGCCGGCATTTGTGATTCCCTCAGTGTTGGCAAGGAGGGATATGCAGGGATAGGGAGCTGCATGCAGTCTTCCATTGGAGTGCTTTTGTGACATGTGGTCTCATTCCTTCCCCAAAAGACATTAACATACATGGAGACATCCCTAACAGCTAATCACATACAGTAATCCACAATTTCCCATAACATAACAAATTTATATGCCTAGATAAACCCACTATCTTCCTTGGCAATCTGAGAATAAATGTCAGATCATATGTAGGAGATATGGGACAAATTTTTGGAGCATTTTGACCTTTTCTAGAAAAAAATAACATGCTTGCAAACAAGAAGAAACCAAATTCAATGTAAAAACAAGCAGAAATTGGAGCTCAGTGTGGTATAGGACGGCATTTGGGAGACAAGAGGAATTCAAAATCTGCGTTGAAAAATCTGCATTGACTATGTGGGTCACTCTGGGCTACATGACTCTGTCTCAAATGAAACAAATAACAGAAGTTGTGTGTGTGTGTGTGTGTGTGTGTGATTGTACGAGAGGCAAGAAAACAAAGAAGCTGGCATTTGTTTGCACCTGTCTTACTTAGTAAAACACTAGGCAGAATTATCAGTACCGTTGTGGCTCCAGTACTTGAGAGAGTCCAAGAAGTGTGTTACTCCTTGGAAGAGTGCCAAGGAGGAAAGTGTAATGTATTTTTGCTCCACTACAAGAGAAAGAACATATCAGAACAACCCTGCAGGACTTTCAGGGGCAGCTGAGTACCATTGACAAATGCACACGCCTGTGCCCAGCACCAGGAATATCAGGAATACACAGGTCTTTCTAGGGCTGTCTAGGGCTGAGTAGTGGCTCACCTTTATTCCCCACTGTGTGACTGCCCCTTCTTTACGGTTCTTACTAGCCCCTATGTTCTTAACAAAGAAGAAACTAAATTAATAAATTAGCAGTGACAATGCATTTGTTATTAGAGAAACATAAACGGATTGATGGAGCAGAATGCAAAACCATAAAGACATCTCCACATATATCAAGTCTATATAACTAAGCCTCAGAGGCCATTCAGTGGATAAAGGAAAGTTTTCCAATAAAGAACATCAAAACAAGTAAACACATGTGCTGAAATACAAAGCCAAACTAAGTAATACCAAGCAATCAGGACATAGTGCACAACTCACAGCACACAATGATGTGAAGAAAATGTAGATTCGAAAACACAACATTAAGCCATAAGTCATTTTAAGGAACACATAAGGATCTTTAAGTATTTGAGTTCTTCAAACAAACAAACGTGTAAGATGCATGATATAAAAGTCAAATTTTTTAATCCGTAAGTTATATCTCATCAAATTTAAAACGTTGTTCTCTGAAGATACAGTAAGAGACCCAGGATGGGAAAAGGGATACACAAACACATATTCAATGAGTAAAGTATCTGTTATGGAAATATACCGGGAATGCAAAGTCAATAATAAGGAAATATAAAAAAAACACACCAAATTAAAATGGACAAAAATCTGAATATACACTTACTCCGAGGTTGAACTAAGAACACAGAAAGGTGTTGTCTGTTAGTCATTGGGGAAAAACATATTAAAAGCCCAATGGGCTCTAAACATGGATTCTAAACATAGACTATATGCCTAGAATTACAATTTAGGAGACTGGGCAAACTAAATGTTAAGAGAGATGTGGGATTCCAGGGCTCTAATACAGATTATGTTGATGTATAGTGCAGCCATTTGCAAAAGAGCTTGATGGCTTCTTATGAAGTTCAGCAGAAACTTCCTAATGTCCAATAATGCTACGCCCAGATGTTTAATCAAGTTAATGAAAAACATTATAGGCTCTAAAACCAAAATTAAAACAACGCATGAATTTGCCATCAGGATAGCTGATAAATCAAGTTGTGGTATATTCGAAGAAACACTCCTCGCAAATAAAAGGATTGTGCCTGCAATGTATAGACTATGCTTGGTCCTCAAGAAAGCCACTGTGAAAACAGCTAGACCAAGAAGAATACAGCATGAAGACAGGTAAATGTACATGACCAGAACGTGTGAGCTGAGCTTTGTTGATATAGAACACATGTGTGAATCCAAGCAAGGCCTTGGTAAGAAAAATTTAGAATAAATCCTGAGAATTGGAAAGATTACTCAGTGTCTGGCACTGCATCCTGCTTGTCCTGAGTACCTAGGTTTAGTTGCCACACCAAGGTCGGATGGCACACAACTGCCTGCTATTCTAGTTCCTTGAGATATATGATACTGTCTATTTGGCTCCATAAGTGTGTGTGCGCAGGTATGCACACACTAGAGAGCACCTGAGTGTGCATATGCACACGTGCACACACACATAATAAAAATTAAATAAAAATAACCTGACTGTGATAGTTTCTAGTGTTTTTATAAGCCAAAACTCCTCAAATTGCATAAATCAAACATACAGTTTACGGTGTATTACTTACACCTTGATAGATAGAAGGAAACTTAGCATAAGGGCACCATAACTGCACAGGGAAAAGTTAAGTGCAAGAGAACACCGTTTCTTGTGTTGTGTATGATGTATTATGTATAATATGTAGAGGGGGAGCAAAGTTTGCATCAGCTCCTCTTGACATTTACTCTCACAGACAATTTACACTTCTGTGCATGTTCAACTGTCTTCCTCAGGCTAGCTCCAACGCCCCATGCAATAAAGACAGAGAGTACTCAGCATCCCATCATGGGAAGACTTCCACCTACTGTAACAGAATAGACTTGAAAAATAGAACATGGATGCTAAAAATCTACACTGAAGCCACCTAGAGAAACAGTATCAACTTCCAGCAGTACATTTAGCTGCTCCCTTTTCAACCCCATTTTCTTCAAAGAAGTCACAGGTTCAGAAGTATCACCAAAATTGCCTGAGTTTAGAAAGGAATGTCCTTCAATGCTCCCCGCCCCCATTAAAGGCAATAAAAAGCAGAGGTTTCACAGAAACTGTCACTACCAAAGTTATTTTTTTTTAAATCTACATCAGTAGTTTTAGTTGGAAAAAAAAAAAAGCTAGTAAGTCTTCAGACTTTCTCTATTGTTCCCTGAAGAGAAAAAAAACAAAAACAACAACAAAAACCCCAGCAATCTACGTCTGATCTGCCTTCTAACTGTACTGAATTCTCCCCCATTCTCCATGCTGCTCGTGTTCTCATTCAGTTGCTCTTTCTCCTCCTGTCATCAGGCTTGTGAATCACTTCAACTTTCTGTCTCCTTGACAACAGGCAGCTCAGTTTAATTGTGTTTCCCATCATAATGGTTCAGTTCAAATACTTCTTTTTGTTACAGGTACTGTCTTCTCTAGAGGCTTGCCTGCCAAGTTTTTCTTCCTGATTCACTGAGATAAGCAGTTCAACAATTTTTAAAAAGCACAGACATTGTTCTTTAGCTTCAGGTTTTCCAACCGCAGTTCCCACAGAAGGAAGGTAGTTCATGCCTTTTGGCTTTCTGTTTACGGGTAGTTGATTTGAGGAGAAGCAAGCACAGTGAAAGACTCCTCTGCTGTAATTGCAGCATCATTAACGTGAGAAGCCCTTCCAGCTTCCCTTGCTGAGAATCAAAGATCAGTACTGTGAGGCCCCAATACCTCCTAATTTAATGTTTTCCTGGACAATTGATCATCAGTTGCTGGTATTGACTAATCATTAAGGAAACGTTCAAATTTTCTGAGGTTTTGATTTGTGTATTAACGGTCTTTATCTTTGGCCCTTGTTTTCAGGACAAATTCAGAAGTATTATTCCATACTGGCAGTAACATATGTAATGTCTGTCTATAATGTGGATCTTGTGAGCTTGGAGACAGCCTGATAATTCACCAGAATAAAGAACTTGGTGTTACTTACTTCCTCTCAACATTTCCACTGCAATTAATTAAGTTCTGAAAGTACCCACGTGACTAGGAGAGGATCCTCCTCTCAGTAAACTTGCTCGTTATTGCCTCCTAGTAGTGGACTGAAAGGCATGACAGAGCAAAAAGCATGCTGTGGACTCTAAAGAGGAGGAAGAAGAGGGTCAGCATGGCAACACTTCTGCAGGCACTCACATCATGGGAGATGAAGTAGGAAATGCCACCAAAAGTCAAAGTTAAGAGCACCAAAGGCATGTCTCTCCAGCTTCCTAGGATGCTTCTCCACAAATGCAGTCACCCACAGCTTTTCCAAAGCCCCACTAACTATGGAGAGGGAGGAGTGCACCCTGGGAATTGTTCCTAGCAGAGCCAGGATTCAAAAGGCAGCCTGAAGAAAGCCCAGCGGGAGAGCGCTGACAGTTCTCTAACTAGTGAAATGGCAAGGTGCAGCCTTAGAAGGATGACTCGTTTGCAGGTGGATGCCTGGCACTCTGATCCATCCCTTGGGGATGGAGCCAACCCTTGGTAGCCTGTTTCCAGAGAAAAGCTGAGCTGAAAGCAGGTCTTACCACTGAGGGTAGGAGGCAGGAAGCTGGGTTTTCCTAGACAATGAAGAGGACACACCCACACGATTCTTCATTTGCTTTTGCACCGCGGGTTAGCTGGAACTTTTCTATTAGACTATCGAGTGACATAGTTCACTGACCATTAAATATTAAAAAAAGATGTTACGATTTTTCGAGTGACTAATATTTCAGCTTCATTTCTGGTTTTTCTATAATGCATTATGCCTGTATTGCTTTCTTAAAATGTTTCTTTAGTTGCTGTAGGTCCTTATATATATAAATTGCTGAAGTTTGTCATTCATTTAGCTCTGCAAAATAAAATACAGTTGGTGGCTATAAAAATAGAGCGAGAGTTTATAGGTGAATTCATTATAATAATAACCGTATTTCTTAAATATTATAACTCACTAGTGTCATTATCTCCTCATTTTTCTTTAGGGCTGAATTTGAAATGAAGATGATTTCATTTTTTCTTACATTTTGAATTCATAAAAAATTCCTTCCTTTGAAATTAATTTGTACTGAGAACATTTTCTACCCTAAGTGTCTACGCACTGAGCCAAGCTTTGGTGAGATGTGGTGAATGCATTTTCAGTTTCCCCGTCTCTAAGATTTGCCTCCTGACATGGGTAAATCACATAATTTAGCAGATCCAAAAGCTGCATTGGCAGTTACAAAGTCATTGACCACATCCCAGAGATTCCACTTCACATCCATGACAACACAGAGATTCTCTACTTCACGGGGACTTCCGGGGGTCTTCACGATACCTGTTGCCGATCTGTGAACATGAGAGCAGCTGCAGTTTTGTCAGGTACTGGGAATTATCTTTCGGTAATGCTACCTTCAGCCCCTTCTCCATCTTCTCCTTCGTTCTTTCTGGAGCAGTATTCTCTGCCCTCCCCACTTGATGTTCCTCTTCCTAAAGCCTGGTCTTAGGGTCATCATCAGCCGAGTTAAGTGGGGGACGCAAAACGTTTTTATAAAGACCCTAGAAAGCCAGGCTTAGTTTCATGTTGACAAAGGTCATAGCTTAAGTTAGGTTTGCAATTTACTGAGTGTGCAAAATGGTTTGTTTTCACATAAAAATTTAAGAAACACTATTGAGTGCTGGGTCCATCCCCCTCTTGCCCTTTCTCTTAAATAGTGCTGCTAAGTGTGGTCGTTTGAATAAGAATGGCCTCCTTAGGTTCATATATTTAAGTGCTTAAGAGTGGCAACATTTGAAAAGATTAGGAGATGTGGCTTTGTTGGAGGAAATGCCATGGCATTGCACTTTGAGATTTCCAAAGACTAAGCCAGGCTCAGTGGTTGGCTCTTTTGGTAGCTTACAGATCCAGATGTAGAACTCTCCACTCCTTCTCCAGCACCATGTCTGCCTGAACACCACCATGCTTCCTGCCATGATTACAATGGACTACACCTCTGAAACTATAAGCAAGCCCCAATTAACTGCTTTCACTTCTAAAAGTTTTCTGTGGTGATGGTGTCTCTTCAAAGCAATAAAACATTGAATAAGACAGTAAGGAAACTGAAAATAGCCAAAATTTTCATCCTTTGTGTACATACAAACTTTTGATGTATGACTTGTATCTCCTCCCATCAGCAAGTAGACAATGTCTTTTTACCTCTTAAGTCAGACTCAGTTTGCTTTGGAGGTGGCAGTGTGCTCATTTCAAACCCAGCCCTTAGGAGGATGTGGGTTCCCTTACACCACCCAGAACACAGCAACTACCTATGAAAGAACAGGTTCCAAGTCAACCAAGGTCTCTTTCATGGATGACCTTTCCCTGTTTCTTTCTTTCTTTTTTCTTTCTTTCTTTCTTTCTTTCTTTCTTTCTTTCTTTATTCATTTATTAAAGATTTCTGACTCTTCCCCACCACCGCCTCCCATTTCCCTCCCCCTCCCCCAATCAAGTCCCCCTCCCTCATTAGCCCAAAGAGCAATCAGGTTTCCCTGCCCTGTGGGAAGTCCAAGGACCACCCGCCTCCATCCAGGTCTAGTAAGGTGAGCATCCAAATTGCCTAGGCTCCCACAAAGCCAGTTCGTGCAGTAGGATCAAAAACCCATTGCCATTGTTCGTGAGTTCTCGGTAGTCCTCATTGTCCACTATGTTTAGCGAGTCCGGTTTTATCCCAGGCTTTTGCAGATCCAGGCCAGCTGGCCTTGGTGAGTTCCCGATAGAACATCCCCATTGTCTCAGTGTGTGGGTGCACACCTCTCGGTCCTGAGTTCCTTGCTCCTGCTCTCTCTCCTTCTGCTTCTGCTTTGGACCTTGAGATTTCTGTCCGGTGCTCCAATGTGGGTCTCTGTCTCCTTTCATCGCCTGATGAAGGTTAATATTCATGAAGGTGCCTATATGTTTTTCTTTGGGTTCTCCTTATATATCTTCTCTAGGATCACTAATTATAGGCTCAATGTCCTTTGTTTATGGCTAGAAACCAAATATGAGTGAGTACACCCCATGTTCCTCTTTTTGGGTCTGGCTTACCTCACTCAGGATAGTGTTTTCTATTTCCATCCATTTGTATGCAAAATTCAAGAAGTCCTTGTTTTTTACTGCTGAGTAGTACTCTAATATGTATATATTCCATACTTTCTTCATCCATTCTTCCACTGAAGGGCATCTAGGTTGTTTCCAGGTTCTGGCTACTACAAACAATGCTGCTATGAGCATAGTTGAGCATATACTTTTGTTGTATGATAAGGCCTCTCTTGGGTATATTCCCAAGAGTGGTATTGCTGGGTCCAGGGGTAGGTTGATTCCAAATTTCCTGAGAAACCGTCAGACTGCTTTCCAAAGTGATTGCCCAAGTTTGCATTCCCACCAGCAATGTATGAGGGTACCCCTTTCTCCACAACCTCTCCAGCAAAGGCTATCATTGGTGTTTTTGATTTTAGCCATTCTGACAGGTGTAAGATGGTATCTTAAAGTTGTCTTGATTTGCATTTCCCTGATCGCTAAGGAAGTTGAGCATGTCCTTAAGTATCTTTTGGCCATTTGAACTTCTTCTGTTGAGAATTCTCTGTTCAGCTCAGTGCCCCCATTTTATAATTGGGTTGATTAGCCTTTTACGGTCTAGTTTCTTGAGTTCTTGATATATTTTGGAGATCAGACCTTTGTCAGTTGCAGGGTTGGTGAAGATCTTCTCCCAGTCAGTGGGTTGCCTTTGTGTCTTAGTGACAGCGTCCTTTGCTTTACAGAAGCTTCTCAGTCTCAAGAGGTCCCATTTATTCAATGAGGCCCTTAATGTCTGTGCTGCTGGGGTTATACATAGGAAGTGGTCTCCTGTGCCCATGTGTTGTAGAGTACTTTCCACTTTCTCTTCTATCAGGTTCATTGTGTTCGGACTGATATTGAGGTCTTTAATCCATTTGGACTTGAGTTTTGTGCATGGCGATAGATATGGGTCTATTTTCATTCTTCTACATGTTGACATCCAGTTTTGCCAGCACAATTTGTTGAAGATGCTCTCTTTTTTCCATTGTATACTTTTAGCTCCTTTATCGAAAATCAGGTGTTCATAGGTTTGTGGGTTAATGTCAGGGTCTTCTATTCGATTCCATTGGTCGACTTCTCTGTTTTTATGCCAATACCAGGCTGTTTTCAATACTGTAGCTCTGTAATAGAGTTTGAAGTCAGGGATGGTAATGCCTCCAGACGATCCTTTATTGTATAAGATTGTTTTGGCTATCCTGGGTTTTTTGTTTTTCCATATAAAGTTGATTATTGTCTTCTCCAGATTTGTGAAGAATTTTGATGGGATTTTCATTGGGATTGCATTGAATCTATAGATTGCTTTTGGTAGAATTGCCATTTTTACTATGTTGATCCTCCCAATCCAAGAGCAGGGGAGATCCTTCCATTTTCTGGTGTCCTCTTCAATTTCTTTCTTCAAAGACTTAAAGTTCTTGTCATATAGATCTTTCACTTCCTTGGTCAGAGTTACCCCAAGATATTTTATGCTATTTGTGGCTATCGTGAAAGGTGATGCTTCTCTGATTTCACTCTCTGTTTCCTTATCCTTAGTGTACAGGAAGGCCACTGATTTTTTGGAGTTGATCTTGTATCCTGCCACATTACTAAAGGTGTTTATCAGCTGTAGGAGTTCTTTGGTAGAGTTTTTGGAGTCGCTTATGTATACTATCATATCATCTGCAAATAACGAGAGCTTAACTTCTTCCTTTCCAATACGAATCCCCTTGATCTCCTTATGTTGTCTTATTGCTATTGCTAGAACTTCAAGCACTATATTGAAGAGGTATGGAGAGAGTGGACATCCTTGTCGCGTTCCTGATTTTAGTGGGATGGCTTTGAGTTTTTCTCCCTTTAATTTGATGTTAGCTGTCGGCTTGCTGTAAATAGCTTTTATTATATTTAGGCATGACCCTTGTATCCCTAATCTCTCCAAGACCTTTATTATAAAGGGGTATTGAATTTTGTTGAATGCTTTTTCAGCATCTAATGAAATGATCATATGGTTTTTTTCTTTCAGTTTATTTATATGGTGGATTACATTGATAGATTTGCGTATGTTGAACCAGCCCTGCATCTCTGGGATGAAGCCTACTTGATCATAATGGATAATTTTTCTAATGTGTTCTTGGATTCGGTTTGCCAGTATTTTATTGAGAATTTTTGCGTCAATATTCATGAGTGAGATAGGCCTGTAATTCTCTTTCTTGGTTGGGTCTTTGTGTGGTTTTGGTATCAGGGTAACTGTAGTTTCATAAAAGGAATTTGGCAATGACTCTTCTGTTTCTATATTGTGGAATACATTAAGGAGTATAGGTATTAGCTCTTCTTGGAAGTTCTGGTAGAATTCTGCATTGAAACCATCTGGTCCTGGGCTTTTTCTGGAAGGGAGATTTTTGATAACAGTTTCTAGTTCTTCGCGACTAACAGGTCTATTTAATTCGTTCACCTGGTCTTGGTTTAGCTTTGGTATATGGTATTTATCTAAAAAAGTGTCCATTTCTTTTGCATTTTCCAGTCTTGTGGCATACAGGCTTTTGTAGTAAGATCTAATGATTCTCTGAATTTCCTCTGTGTCTGTGGTTATGTCCCCCTTTTCATTTCTGATCTTATTTATTTGCGTGTTCTCTCTCTGTTGTTTAATTAGTTTGGATAGGGGTTTGTCGATCTTGTTGATTTTCTCCAAGAACCAACTTTTTGTTTCGTTGATTCTTTGGACTGTTTTCTGTGTTTCTATTTTATTGATTTCCGCCCTCAGTTTGATTATTTCCAGTCTTCTACTCCTCCTGGGCACGTCTGCTTCTTTTTTTTCTAAAGCTTTCAGGTGTGCTGTTAAATCCCCGATGTATGCTTTCTCCGTTTTCTTTAAGTGGGCACTTAGTGCTATGAACTTTCTTCTTAGCACTGCTTTCATCGTGTCCCATAAGGTTGAGTATGTTGTCTCTTTATTTTCATTAAATTCAAGGAAGACTTTAATTTCTTTCTTAATTTCTTCCTTGGCCCAGGTATGGTTCAGTAGTTGACTGTTCAGTTTCCATGAGTTTGTCGGCTTTCTGGGGGTAGTATTGTTGATGCCTTCTAACTTTAATCTGTGATGATCTGATAAGACACAGGTGGACACTGATATTTTTTTGTATCTGTGGAGGTTTCTTTTGTTTCCGAGTATATGGTCAATTTTCGAGAAGGTTCCATGAGCTGCAGAGAAGAAGGTAAATTCTTTCCTATTTGGGTGGAGAATCTATAGATGTCTGTTAAGTCCAATTGCTTCATTACCTCCAATAATTCTCTTAATTCTCTATTAGGTTTCTGTCTGATTGACCTGTCCATTGGAGAGAGAGGTGTATTGAAGTCTCCTACTACTAGTGTGTGTGGTTTGATGTCTGCCTTGAGTTCTAGTAATATTTCTTTTACATAAGTGAGTGCTTTTGTATTAGGCGCGTAGATATTCAGGATTAAGACGTCGTCCTGATGAATTGTTCCTGTTATGAGTATAAAGTGTCCATCTTGATCTCTTCAGATTGATTTTAGTTTGAAGTCATGGCCACACCTGCTTTTTTCTTAGGACCATTTGCTTGAAAGACCTTTTCCCAACCCTTTACTCTGAGTAGATGCCTGTCTTTGTGGTTGAGATGTGTTTCTTGCAAACAGCAGAATGTTGGATCCTGTTTTCGTATCCAATCTCTTAACCTGTGCCTTTTTATAGGTGAATTGAGACCATTAATATTAAGTGATATTAATGACCAGTGGTTCTTTACTCCGGTTATTCTTATTGTTTTTGGTAGTAGAGTTTGTGTGTGTGTCCCTTCTTTGAGTTGTGCTGGTGAAGGTTCGCTAGATGCCTGAGTTATTGTAGGCTGTGTTGGCAATGTTGGATTCCTTGGGTTGCGATTTTCCTTCTATTACTTTCTGTAGGGCTGGATTTGTGGCTACGTATTGTTTAAATTTGTTCTTATCCTGGAATGTCTCGTTTTCTCCATTGATAGTGAACAATAGCTTGGCTGGGTATAGTAGTTTGAGTTTGCATCCATGGTCTCTTAGCTTCTGCAGTACCTCTATTTAGGACCTTCTGGCTTTCATGGTTTCCATAGAGAAGTCAGGTGTAAGTCTGATCGGTTTACCTTTATAAGTTACTTGGCCTTTTTCCTTTGCAGCTCTTAATATTCTTTCTTTAACCTGTATATTTTGTGTTTTGTTTATTATATGGCGAGGGGATGTTTTTCTTTGATCCAGTCTGTTTGGTGTTCTGTATGCTTCTTGAATATTCAAAGGAATATCTTTCTTTATGTTGGGAAAGTTTTCTTCCATAATTTTGTTAAAAATATTTTCTGGGCCTTTGAGCTGTGACTCTTCTCCTTCTTCTATTCCTATTATTCTTAGGTTTGGTCTTTTTATTGTGTCCCATATTTCCTGAATGTTTTGTGATGAGAATTTGTTGGCTTTGCTGTTTTCTTTGATCAGTGCGTTTATTTTCTCTATGGTGTCCTCACAATCTGAGATTCTTTCTTCTATTTCTTGTATTCTATTGATTATGCTTGTTTCTGTAGGCTCTGCTCGTTGACCTAGATTTTCCATATCCAGCTGGTCCTCAGTTTGTATTTTCTTCCTTGCTTCCATTTCAGTTTTCAATTCCTGAACTGTTTCCATTACCTGTTTGATCGTTTTTTTCTTGGTTTCCCAGGGTATCATGTACGTATTTACTCATTTCTTCAAACTTTTTGTTATACTTCTCATCCATTTCTATAAGGGCGTTTTTCACATGTTGTTTAAGGGACTCTATTGCTTCCATAAAGTCAATTTTTTCCACTTCTTCTGTGTTAGGGTGTTCAAGTCCTTCTGTTGTAAGATCATTGGGTTCTGGTGCTTTCGTGTTGTTTTTCAGATTATTGGGTGAATTCTTGCCTTGGTGCCTGCCCATCTCCTCCTATCGAAGCTATCTAATGGGTCTTTTAAAACCGGATCAGGTTTCCCTGCTGGCCAGGGGCTCCTCTTACAAAATGCCCTCCCTCTGTTTCCTGGCTCCTACCGGGGGCCAAGATCCCTCTCACCCCTCAGAAGGGTCTTCAGGAACAGGATCCGGCTGCTCCTTTGCCAGGGACCTCGCCAACCAAAAGCCTACCTCTTTGCTTTAATTGTAGTGGGGCGATCTGCTCTCGGTGTTGCGTGCCGGTTTCCGCCGTCTCTGCCTCCACCCCCACTGTCTGCCGCCTCTTGTGCCAGTCTGCTGCCGCCTGGGCCTGCGCCGGTCTGCTGCCGCCTGGGCCTGCGCCGGTCTGCCCTTATACAATATTCTGTCTGTGTGTATGCCTGCAGGCCAGAAGAGGGCACCAGACCCCATTACAGATGGTTGTGAGCCACCTTGTAGTTGCTGGGAATTGAACTCAGGACCTTTGGAAGAGCAGGCAATGCTCTTAACCTCTGAGCCATCTCTCCAGCCCCTCCCTATTTCTTAAGTTCTCAAAGTATCTAACGTTTAGAGGACTGGCCATAGCAGGTTTTGAAAAGGTTGTGAAGTCCTGGGACTCTCACGCAGATGATCTGTTGTGAATGTAACCTTACTTTAGACAAGAGCCAAGACTATGTCATGCTGGGAAACTGCCATGCTCAATCTGGTCTATATCCACATTCCACCAGGAGCCTTTGAACTCAGTGACCCAAGTGTCTCCCAGGACACCAAGTCCAAGGTTGTTGCTTTCTGGGTTCTCAGCTATAATGTAACCAATCCATATATCTTTATTATCTTCAAAATTCACTTAAAGAAGTAAAAAGTATCTTTCAATTTTGTTGAAAGATATTTTCATATATAAGTTGATGCAATGGTAAAGAGAACATTGGACTTTCTGCTCTGGAGACATAGACCTGTCAAGGCATGAACAGAATTCATGGTTACATCTGGGCTTCATAAACTTTTATACCTACATTTTCCAAATATTATTCAAGCTGACAAAAATCAATTATTGCACAAAATTTTTTTCCCCGATGAAACATACGGCTATTTTTCAAAATGCTATAGTTCTGGAGATTATATCTTCATGGCACATGTGACATGTTTAGGGGTTGTTTTTAAAATTAAATTTTCAATATTTGTAACCTATTAAACAGAGTTAAGTTTAACACAATAGGTTATTCCAATATATTAATTTAAGTGAATCTACCAGGCAACACGGTGATGTGGGATTTCCCTCTGTATGCTGTGATTACCACTGATGAATAAAGAAAACTGCCTTGGCCTGTTGATAGGGCAGAACTTAGGTAGGCAGGGAAAACTAAACGGAATGCTGGGAGAAAGAAGGGCAGAGTCAGAGAGAAGCCATGTAGCCCTGCTGGAGCTGGATAGAAATTTACCTGGTAAACCACTGACATGTGGAAATACACAGATTAATGGAAATGGGTTAAATTAAGGTGTACAAGATAGCCAATAAGAAACTAGAGCTAATGAGCACAGCAGTGTTTTACATAATATAGTTTCTGTGTGGTTATTCTGGTTCTGGGTGGCCGGGCCGAACAAGCGGCCTCCTCCTACAACATAGGCATCTGGATAAAGAAGAAATATTTTTATTTTACCAACAAACATATTACTGCTTTATAATGCTGATATAAGTAAACACCAAATTCAAATGCTAACAATAACAATCATAGCAGGACCAATAAGAAAGGCAGTAGGCAACTTGGAAAGTGGTGGTAATTAGAATTTCACATGAAATATTCCATATCAGTGAAAGGTGACTCTTTAGGTAGACTGGGAATTCTTGCCACAGATTGTCAGCTTTCAAGGAGGGAGAAATGTTCACTGCTTCCTGTGAGTAACAGGAAGGGAAAGGTTCAGGATTTGCTCAACACATTTGCCTGAGTACATTTCTAGAAGATGACTGAACAGCAGGTCACAAATCTACCAGATGACACGCAAACTGAAAATGTAGACTAAAAACCAAAGCCAGATGCAGAGCCTTCTAAAGACAATAGGACAGCAAGTAAAAAGATGTTAACTTAAAACTGAATATCAGCTGTGATTCAAACTCCTTTTGTTCATGGATTAAGGTGAGGCACAGAAATGGAGGGCGCATTGTATTGTATCTGTAATTATGTATTTCAGTGATACTTCAGATTTTGTGGTGTACGTATAAAAATGTTTGCCAATATCTGAGGGCACCCAATAAGGAGTTCCTAAGGTTGGTAGGTAGTGTAAAATAGCATAAAATTGTAATTGGCAAATGCCAACGCTGACAGGAATGACTCCATTTCCACAGAGAGCATGGAAGTTTCAACACCGTCAGAATAGCCTAGTGTGTTTAAAGAGCTCGCATCTCTTCCCTCCATGGAGGTCCTTTGGTTAGAGACAGTGTTAAGTCAGGCTGTCGCTGGCATCAGAATACTATTCTAACTTTTGTAAGCTGTTTGTGTAAGGTGTGCCTGCAGCAAGGTGTGCCTGCAGCACACAGTTCAACTGCTTGGTAATTAAGTGTGTGACTGTGCCCACTTATTCACACATACTATAAAGATGGGGATTTGGCTTAGAGCTTTCTCTTTTTATAATCTATTGCCTAGTAGCAAAATTGGGGAGAAGGTAGGGATGCCATAGTTCCCTGGAGGAATATCTATATTCTATATATCAAAAAACCTGACATCCCCCAAGTGATTTAATCAGCTACACTAAATAGAGATGAGAACTAAAGCAGTAAGATTACTCTTAGTTCTATTCAAATAACTAGTAACAATGATAATTTACTTAACATAAGAAACCTACAGTAGCTAAACCATCTGACACCAGCTGTTCTGTTGTGCACAGATAATATCACTATATAGCTTTTCATAAGCCTTTACTTATTATTAAGTTAAAGCCTGGTTCTGGTTTTGGATAGGATGAAGTCATAACTGATGACAACCCCTGTTGTAGAATATTATTTTAAGATGTGTTATGTTCGTTTATGCTGTTGAAACTTTGTTTAAGGATGCAAAGATGTGTTGCATTTTTTGTGTTGCATTTGTTTCATTCTGTGAAGCTGTGTTACTTTGCCTTTTTAAAACACCTAATTGGTCTAATCAAGAGCAGAACAGCCAATAGCAAGGCAGGAGAAAGAGAACTAGGCAGGGCTGGCAGGCAGAGAGAATAAACAGAAGATGAAGAACATAAGAAAGTAGGATCTAGGAATGAGAGAAGAAGAAGGACTCCAGGAGCCAGCCACCTGGCTACACTGCCAGCCATGGAGTGAGAGTGAAAGTAAGATATACGTAAGTGAAAGGAAAAGGCCCAAGGGCAGGTAGATGGAATAATTTAAATTAAGGAAAGCAGGCTAGAAATAAGCCAAGCTAAGGCCCCAGATTCATAAGTAATAATAAGCTCCTGTGTTGTTTATTTGAAAGCTGGGAGGCAGGGGCCCAAAAGAGATCAAAAGAGCAAAGAGTAGACAACAACCAACAACAAAGCCCATCTTCAAACAGTTACTGTGTTTTTAGTTTGTGCCATGCATCACAGAAGCAGGGTAAAACAAGCCACGCCCCTGAGCAGTGAGTTCAGAAACCAGACTGGAGCACTAAAGTGTTTACAGGGAAGTTGAATGAGTGGGTGAGACGAAAGGAAAGGGAAGGCAACTGACTTGAAGGGGATGAAGCAGCATGGCTTCCTCATAAGAACTAAGAATGATAAGAAACTCAGAGTCACTATGAAATAATAAAGAAGAGAAAAGGTTGAAAGATAGAGAAGCAGAAAGAATGTGTTAGCTGCAGAGTATGTAAGGCTTTGCTCACCAAAGAAATGAATGTACATTAAATATACTCTCTCTTATAAAGAAACTGTGGCATCAATATACAATAGAATATTTAAAACTTAAAGATGGGAAATTCCATTTCTTTTGGCATAGATGGCTTAGGAAGGACATTCAACCAGACACAAAAGATAGAATACTACAGTTTACATGTTAAATGACAAGAATATTGAGTCCTAGATATTAAAAGAACAGACAAAAGCTCCCCCAAAACCTATCTGTATAAAGAGAGCTCTGGGCATCATGGTGAGACTGACGTTATAGGTGCAAGAATGTCTCTAACGTTTAAGGATAATTTATCACATATCCAGTAAAACAAGATTGGAAAACAAAATTATATCTCCAATTCTCAAAGGAAAATGTAATGGGATAAGAAGCTAAAACAGTAGATACATCATTAATCTTAGATCTAAGTATACAAGTAAAATTTATCATGGCCTCTTAAATGAATGTGATTAAGGACCGTCAGTGTGGGCTCGCTTTGGGCCCTGCAACAAGAACTTCAGGACTGTCTGGGACACAAATTTCTCTGAATGCCATCACCATCTCTACTGCCCCATGATGGCCTTGAATCCATGTAAGGATAAAAGCCACATGAAGCACCAAACCATACATGTGTGTCAGCCGATGAAGCAAAGCGTGTGTGTTCTCATGTGGTACTTAAGTCCTGTGCCTTTCTACAGCCTGTGTTTGAGCTTAGTTAATGCTGATGGTGGTTCAGACTGTGCTCTTTGTAAGGATTTGAGATGCTGACTTAAAGAGTCACGTCTACAGCCAAGGGTCACAACCACAGTGATGTTCAGAGTTCAAACCTTGCCACACAATTAGGAACTTTAAAAGCCCCAACACAAAGCTCAAAACAGTTCTCCAAAACATTCGCTTTTACCTTTTGTGCAGCACTTGCTCAGCTTGTGAAAACCACCCTCTGGGGTCTTCCTCCAGAGTCACCTTCAGGGGAACATTTCTTCGCTTTAGGTACCATCGGAGATTTAAACTGCTTGCTTCACAAAAACACAATTTCCTCCAAGTTTTTGTTGTTTTCCTTGATGATGCTAAGTGAGTCAGGCTTTTCTGGCTGGTTACAGTTAGTCATCCTTCCACTTGGGAGATGAGCAGATTACTCTTTATTACTGGTCAAGGAATATGCCGTTAAAATGTGAAATTGACTTAGAAACAAAAACAAAACTTGGGGGTCTACTTAGGAAATTAATCTTCCTGTACCTTTTGTCTCAAGAGGCTCTCCTTGTATGGACTTAAGCAAGATAGCTCATCTACTCTGATCCTGAAGCCAATTCCATCCTTCACCAGTTTTGATTGACAGTTGTAATGTGTCCAGTTGGTGAATGAGCTGGTGACATCATAAAGATCAGAGCTAAAGAATCTTTTAAATGTTCACCAGATATGGAAAAATTTGTAGGACTGAGATAACAAAATATTCAAAGAACATTGAGTTATCAAATAAAAGATTAGTGTGTTGATGTAAGGCATGGGGACTCATACCTGTAATCCTGGCATCTGAGAGGCTCAGGCAGAAGTCCATCCAGTGGTGGACACAACTGGTCTGTCCTAAGTTTTTTGGGCATTTTTTTTATGTGATAGCAATCTCTAGTACAGCTGTCAGGTGACAACATATGGTGGAAATTTTTTTTAGAATTGTCACATCAACAAGTCCATAATGATATTCCAAGAATTAAATTAGTATGTTTTGAAGGAATGAAATAATAATATGTAGTTTGCAAGTTATTTACCAGCATAAACATATTACTTTATGACACTGGGCTTTTTTATCCTTTCTGAATAGGGAAATGTTTATTGCCTCATGAGATACATAATTTCAAATAGCATCTGAATGTACTTCCATCAAACTACTGACAAGTAAGAGCTGCCAAGGCAGATAAATATCGAGCTTCATGTTTGCAAATTACAAAGCCTACCATTCTAATCATCATGGTCCTTAAGCAGCACGACACAGAAGCATCTGTGAATGTTACCACAACATGGATTTGGCAACATCCAAAAGCAATTTTCCAGACATTAACAGAGAACTGAACTTATGGTATTCCGGCTTTTGTGAGAAAACACAGCCTTTGAGAAGTACAATATTTATTATCTAAGCTGTCAAGAATTCACGATATGCAGTTTAATTAACTATTCATTCTGCTTTTTACCTTATTCCACGGTTTACCAATTTGAGATGATCTTTTAGAGCAACGTTAAACAAAGGAGAAAGCAATGCCCTGTAAATGGTAAAGGCGTCCTTTTGTAGTTTTCATTGGTCAAATGAAAAGGGAAATTAGGCTCAAGCATTCGTATCCAGCCACCTCATAGACTAAGTTATACATTGTCACTATGTGCATAATATAAGTGAAATGCATATATATCATTTCATTTTTAAAAAGATAAAAAGAGGATATGAAGTGAGGAGGTAGTCATGGGGGGATATCTGGGAGAAGCTGGAGGAGGGAGGCGGGAGAGATGAGTATGTTTGAAATACATTGTATGTGTGTAAGAAATCCTCAAAGAATAAGACACTTTAATAGAAAGCATATGCGGACGGTGGTTGATTTCCAAACACGAGATTCCTTCTCGCAGAGTCTCTTTGCTGATTTGAATGAGGTTCAGAATTTAAATAATTTTGAAATTAGCCATGATATGGAAGCAGAGGTCCCACCCCATAAAGGATCCCCGTACATGCTGTCTGTAGGGATCAGCCGTCAGCCCAGAATCGGCAAACCAGCAGGTGGCACTGTGCCATCATCGTGGGAACAGCTCGCTCTTGAGTGCAGCCACCGCTAGTCTCTCAATCAGAAGACTTAATCATTTTCAGTAATTAGCAGAGTCACACTGTTTTTTTCTTTATGATTATAAGGTAAACTTGATACTGTCTGATTTGCATAATTATGCCCTGCTTAATTCTCCTCTCTGCTGCCGGGTGGAGGAAAGCTGCAGAGAGTTTGCTAGCTTTAAAACTAGAGTGAATAGCAGGGGCAGAGGTAATAAAGCTAGCCTTCCTCAGATGAAATGAAATTGAATCACACCTTCCCAAAAGACTGCAGGGCCTGGTACCGAGGCTATGAACACTGAAAACGAAAACCAAGCATGATTCCCCAAAGTACAGCAAAATGCTTAGTCCTACACAGCAGATTAAAATCAAAACAGCTAGCAGTTACTAACAGCAGATGTAGACAGGTGCAGATTCAATGAGCCACAGGTACTGTCCCTTGTTGCGTTTGTTTTTTTTCTCCAGGAAAAACAGGGGGCAACGTGATCAGCTGAGGGTGTTGTGAGAAACTGAGAAGACAGAGAGGCCATGGAAGGTCCACAAGGAGAACAGAGGACCAACTCAAAAAAGATGGTTTGATTTCCCACCAGTCTTGTGGCCAGAATGAAGGTTTTCCCACTAATTTACAATGAGAACAGTTTAACTACAAGTTTAACTTCTGCGGCCCCTGCGCTAATGAGTGTGGTACAGGCAAAAAGTTTAATTTAGCCATCATTGAGATTTTATCAAATAAGAACCAGAGGGAAAAAAATGGAACAAAGGAGCCAGGTTGATTTACCAGGGAATGACTGTAGAGACTGACTAGGATTTTAATTGTAATTCTTTATTACATTTTACAGATTTCTTATGGGAGAAGGCAAGTATGCAAGATACCACACATGTGGAAATCAGAGGACAACTTACACTAGATGATTCTCGTCTCTCCCTCTACCACGTGAGTATCAGGGCTCAAACTCACAACATTGGGCTTGGTAGCCAGCACCCCTATGCACTGTGCCATCTCTTCAGCCCTGGATGTGTCTTTAAGGAAGAGGAAGAGGATGTGAAGAAGTAAGAAGAAGGATGTCTAGAGAGGAGTAAGATGTTGCCAAAGTACTAGATGGAGTTAGATATGCTAATTGATTAGGTCAGTCAAGAGGTGCATGCATCTGTGTTCATCAACAGGTCACATTTCCAAAAACTGGCAAGCTCTAGAAAATGGCCATAAGGTTATGTTATGACTTGGGAATCATGAAGGACATGATCAATGTAATGGTGAGGATCCAAAGAAACCACACGCCATTGGGTTGGAAAGGTTACTTCACTGTTTCTTGAAATCATCACTGGGAAAATTAATGCTTAGAAGAATGATTGTGAATAAATAGACCCTCAGGACTGAAGGAGAAGGAGACGAAGTTCAACCTGAGGAGACTGTAAGGAGAGGGGAGGGGAGGGATTGGAAACTGAAAGGGATGAGAGGACACTTCCTAAAATCGTGCTTAGGGATGACAGTCACTAACCTAAGACCATGGCTAGGAAGGTGATGTCATCATGGAAGATGCAGGCTTCTGGCAGAGTAAAAAGAGACCGTGGTCATCAGGAGACTGTGTGCAAGATTCAGCTAATGTCAGACTAAAAGAACAGTGTGGACAATGTTAGAATTTGTGTAGGGATGGGGGAAGTTGTAAAATAATGCCTAGGATGCCATGGGAAATGGTATAAATGATAAGGATGCCTTTGAGGCAACATAGAAAGGAAAAATAATGTTGTTAAACCCATGTGGATTCAAGACAGGCAAGAGTGTGAGGAGGCTATTGGTGCTGAGGTCATGGAAAGAAGTGTTTTAGGTTGCCCTGGCTCTTATTAATGGAGGGAATAAGACCTTCAGGCACCAGCATGATCACAGGAAACTGTGGGCTCTGCTGGTAGGAACAGAAGACCCCTTCCTTGTGTTGGCTTCACTCTAGGCTCTTTTAGGGTGATGAGTCCAAACACCAGAATCCAGTCACCATCTTGAAGCCAGATGCTGGTGCCCACCTTTCCAGGAGGTCACTTTTGTCACTCTGTGTAGGAAAGGCACATCCTTCAATGCTGATGAGGGCTGATTACTCCAACTTCATACTCCCTTATAGAGGGGAAATGGATGGTATTGACAGCACTTTCTCTTCCCCTTCTTTTTAAAAAGAGTAGGTAGTAGTTGTTTCATAGATAGCAAGTTTTATGGTTTCATTTTCGGAGCATATTATCACTTATTTTGTTCTTCCTTCTTCATGGATTGCTTATGTGTCCTGAAAGGCTGTGTCTCCTTATACTTTAAGTATTAACCAGACAGCTAGATTAGCTATACCTATGGGAGAAGCGCTTCACAAGTTGGGGGTCTAACACAGGTTCAATCAAGGCTTAGGGGTTTTCTCTAGGTTTCAGCCAACATTAAGTCTTGTTCTCTGTCTCTATTTATCTCTATGTGTCTATGGCTAGTTAGCTCTGTCTGTGCTTTCATCTCTGCATGTCTTTCTCTGAATATGTTGATATAGACATAGATATTGATAAATAATTAATATTTTTCTGTTTTTATTTTAGTTGACATATAATAAGTATTCATGTCTGAGGGAACGTGATTTTTGATACCTGTGTACAATGTGTAATGATCATAGTTAAGTAATTAGCATATCTATCGTTTCAGACACTGGTCATGCCTTTCTGATGACAAAATCGAAAATCTTGTCTCCTGGGTATTTTGAGTGGTGCTGCTATGTATTATTGGTAACTATAGCAACTCTACTGAGTCATGAACTGCCTGAAGTGCCTCTGCTAGGAGACGGCTTCGTGGTCTCTCCTCCACTCTGCTGCAGTTTTGATGGGCTTGATCGCGTACAGGTAACCATAGCTTCTGTGAGTTGCTGTGTGCAACCACAATGTCATATCCAGAAGTGAGCATTTCACAGCCTTCTCCCCATCCATCATCTCTTACATTCCTTCTGCATCTTCTTCCTCAGTGTTTCCTGAGCCTTGGAATGCAGGAGATGGACACAGACAACCTATGAAGCTAAACACTCACTGTTACTAATATTCAGCCCAGCTCGATGTAGCTATCCTCACTGTTCCCAACTTCCTTTTTAATGCACTTGTCAATTTATTCAGAGTAAACTTGTCAATTTATTCAGAGAAACCTCTTCAATATCCTTAGGGATGAGGATAATGAAATGTAAGCAACATTAACCTCAAACTTATGTATGCATCTAAGAGCACCTTAGCCTCCATGTTTCATGCCTTTCTTACTCCATATAGTTTGAATTATATTATATTATAGATAGAATATCTAGCCATAGGGGGGAAAGGAGGTGCTTGCCTAAGAGCTCAGATGAGAAAGACTATTATATAAAGAAAAGGTCTAAGAGCACCAGGAGACCCACAATTAGTCTCCCTCCCTTCGCCCAATCCTTTGCTACAGTATTCAGGTTCCTAGAGCATCCTAGTTCCTCCACCATTTAGAATTCGGCCCCTTAGACTCAGTTTCCCACATGCTGCAGTGTTTCACTCACTTTATTGCTACTCTACTCTTACTGCAGATACAGCTCCTTTTCCACCTCTAAGTTCATTGACCTTTCTCCTTTAC
This sequence comes from Neodon shergylaensis, assembly GCA_025134845.1. Lineage (NCBI taxonomy): Eukaryota > Metazoa > Chordata > Mammalia > Rodentia > Cricetidae > Neodon > Neodon shergylaensis. The sequence goes on along the minus strand of JABTXL010001959.1, from coordinate 2,672,148 downwards.
TCTGCTTTGTGGTTATTTCTGGGTTTTTCCTCCCAGGTGCTGTTACTGTAGCAGGCTACTTGTGTGACACCGAGATCTACACGTGTTTGCAATCCCTGCTATTTTCAACTCTCTCCTCTGAGAGTAATGCCAGGACCCTTACCCAGGCTCCTATTGAAAGAAGCACGGCCCCAAGTCTATGTCCATATAACCAACAACCATTCTGTTGTTGTTTTCTGGCATATGTTGTAATTTAATGAATTATTTATTAAAATATAACAATTACTCATTGTGTCACAAGCTTGTAATATAAGCACTAATTCTTGTAATGTATTAAAGTACTGGATAAAAGTGTATCAATTATTTCAAAAGTTTCTATGTGCTTGGATGGAACATAAAAATTCATAAAATCAATCATTTTTAGATATGTCCCAAGGTATTCATTCATCTGTGGTGGTGATAATCTAGGGAACCAGAAGAAAGAAAATGCACAAAGTCAGAAGCATTAAATGTGGAATGTGTATTTACTCCGTGCCTGAGCATTACACCCATGTACACTGTCCTCATCCCACCTCAGTGTGAGGGATGATGAATAAATATAATGTAATAAAAGACACTTTCATATTTAACAAAGTGAACTTCTTAAGACCCATGTAAGTACGTGAAGCATCTGCAAACACATTTCCTGACAGAGGCAAGACAAATGTGGTACCACAAATGGGCTGATGAGAATTCATAATCCTTGGAAGAAGGGGCTCTTTCTCGTCTCACAAATTGGATTTGCATGCTTGTGTACTCCATCAGCCCTCCCAATGGAATCCATCACATCCTAAATGGCACCAGAGAAACAAATTCTCTCCTTCAAATGGGTTTTTCATGTGTTTCTCCTCTGCTTGCCACAAACACACTCTGTCATCCGCGAGGGTAGCACGTTTGTACTTTAAGACAAAATGAGCTGAAGTTCCAGAAGAAAAGTGGGTGGCAAATGCCTGGCAAGGTAAATAATTTGATGAGACATAAAAGTAATGAAATTCCAGCCAGTAGTCAGTGAGGCTTGAAGGTTTAATTCTACTAAGAATAACAAGAAAAAGAAAAATGGGCACCAAATTTTTTAAATTACAAGATTAATCCTCACTAAAAGGAAAAAACAAAAGGATTTACTGATCAAAACTTTCTAGTTGGCAGCCAGCGATATTGGTATTTCCACTGTAACAACTAGAATATAAATTATCATCTACTTTGCACTGCTGCTTACCTTTATTTTTCCACGCGTAAAGAATGTGAATCAGGAGTTCACAACAAATATGATCAGACTTCAGCATCACCTGCCTTCCTCCCACATCCCAAGGAACCCATAAACTTAGGCAGAGACTGGGAAAATGAATGAAGAGAAATCCCTTTGTGAGCTTGCTGTCCTTGGGGGGTCTTTGTTTGCTGTTCTAAATTCCACAGCATTGTAAGCGTGTTTGTTGTCAGAGAACTATCTGAATTTCTTTCAATGGGGCACTAAGGAAAATAATAATTGCTAACCAACATCAAGGATTGGCTCAGACTCTGAGCAAAACACTTTACCTTTTTTACTTGATTGCATGCTTAAAATTAACATATTCAGACTGTGTATTTGCTCCAATCTAACTTCTGGTATCATGAGGAGGTACTGAAGCAAAACAGCATGCCCAAGGTCACATGCTGATTAGGTCATTCTGAATATTCATTATCAATAACGATTTACATTGAACCAGAAAAATATCATTCTTAGTCGAACCTACTATCTTCAAATTAAGTAACAGAGAACTTTTAAGAATGGCAGCGGTGTCATCTATTTGATTATGTTAGGAATTCAAAATTATTGGGAATTCGAGGGGCTTCATTAGGAATGAATTGGTCACATGTGAACTAAATTATGACTTCTCTCAAAAGACCAAAGCCAGAGCCTGAAGGAAGGCAATGATTCTGGGACCTTGAAGAAAATACCAACCAGTTTATTTTGGAGGTCTACAGAACTCCATGAGCAAAGACCAGAAAGTATCTTGAGTCCCAGCTGAACACTCTGCTAAGCTTAAAGTGTACCTGAGCAGTGTGTTACTTGAGTTGACATTGACTATAGTGCCCAGGGCACAGATAGACAAGCTAAACTCTCTCATTGCAAGTGAATTTAAGAGCAAGTTTTGTTCTATGGAGAAACACCTATGAGATCAAGCTGCTGCATGTGTTCATGGACAGTTCTTTTCTGAACTGATCACAACCTATGATGACTAGATTTCACCGGGGTAGAGAGAGCTATCCTCCCAAACAGGATGCTTTAATATGGTGACACATAATAAAACAACAACAACATAAGATAAGCAAGAAAAATTTAAAAGTCAGTATTCATTAATTTCATTAATCAAGTAAAGCTAAGGAAATGGCAGCCCTCAGTTTTATTCCCTGTAATAATTCCTGTCCCCCTCCTTCATCTTTGAAGTTGGTTATATCTAAATGTTTTGCAAAAAGCAATCAAAAATACTATATGCTTGTTCTGCGAGAAAAAAATGAATTGGATGTTTAGCACTTGGCTTTTGAGGGTATTGTTAATATGTTCTACATCCTTTAAGAGTTTGTTTATATCATTTCATCATTTTTATCCTCTTGAAACCTGTTCCAGGTGCTTTTTTGTAAGATGGATTAAGGGTATGGCTGAAGATCTGCCCACATGGAGAAGTTTAGCATATAAGAAGCATATTCATCAAGGATTGGAGAAAGCATACTCTATCTTTCTGAAATAAAGTGAGTCGATTTAAAAGCAAGCCCAGAATGAAGATAGGGAGGTGGCCAGCAGTGCATGGGTCCCACAGTAGGACCCATGCAATGTAACAGGTCAGCCTGAATGCGGTGGCCCCCTGCTGTCAGCATCTCTGTGCTGTATGGAAGAGCTCCTCCTAATTTACAAGGATAATGAAACATCAGATTGATCGCGTCGTCCACTGTTGGGAGCTGACACGGTCACTGACAATATTCTACGATCTTGTTCTTGCCAGACTTGCGCTATTAAGATCAAATCAGAGCAAAAATGTGTCTGGGCGAATCCTTAAAGACATTCAATCCCCAGTTTTCTCAGTTTCAAGTGAAAGATGGGCACTTTCCACAAGGAAGCTTCTGAGTTCCAGCCAGGCAGATGCAGAGCTGGACCTGGGCACCCTGGGATTAGCTAAAGAAGCATGATTAACTTAATTAGCATCGTTATTTTGCCTGTCTTTGTTACTCCTGTTCTAGAACAGATAGAAAGGTGAATGTCAAAAAGACCAAGCCTTGATTAGTGCCCATCACATCCCACAAAAAGCTTTGCAAAAGAAAAAACAACAACAAAACATGACACAGCATCAGCACACTCGTATCCTCACTGTCGGTTAAATGATTTGGAGACGAAAGAATTCTCAGTTCTTGCAAGTCAGCAAAGGCACATGGAAACTGAGATATGTTACAATCACAGCAAAACTGCGGTGCCATTTGCCACCTCCATATTAAAAACACCTAAATGATATTGGGTTGCCATAGGAAAGCAAGTACTATGGGCTATGTTCTGAGCGCTTTAGCTGATTTTATTTTGTTTTGTTTTTCTTTCTTTATCATCATCTAGTGAAATAAGCCTCAATGTCTCATTTTACACATGAAAAAGGTGAGAAGACAGAGTGAAACTCTTGCATATGCTCAAGCCCTGGGTGAGTGCTGGCCCTGTTTCTGACCCTAGTTTGAGCTGCTAACTTGTTTGCCTGGCCTTCTGCTCAATGTGTCTATTCAACAGACCCCCTGGCCACTCTCAAGGTCTTCTGTGAGTTAAGGATTACCCTGCTCACCTTCTGGGATGGCTATCAGAATTTCTAGGCTGGGCATACTGAAGACCCTTTCTCCCATGCAGGAGAAGCAGTTGGGAAGGTAAAGCTGCCATCTCACCACAGCACATTGTCCACGTGCCCATGGAGGCAAGATGGTCTTTGGGAGCAACGTACAGCCCTCCCAGCTTCGTGAAGCATTTGCTGTAGGAAGAATGTAATCTACAGAAATAATGAAATCGCCACACATCAGATAAATAACCTTGCTTTTCCACACTCTAATGGTCAATGCTTGGAAACTGTTTGTAATTCTATCAAAAATGCAGGCGATGGCTTCCTCAGACACTACAGACAGACAGCTGAGTCTGTTGAAGAGGTTATTCTCCTTATGTAGATCTACAAAAGCCTGAACCCTACCTGTTTGTATTATTTTGCTTCTTATCTTTAAAGATAACGTCAATGAACAGTGTTTTTCAATAAGAAGTATTCTGACAGGTCTGCATCGAGAAATGAAAGTGTTTGAACTCCCTTTACCTTTAGTGGCTGGTGGATTTTACCTTTTGCAACCTGCAGTGTATAACAACAACTTCTGCTGTGAATGTTTAGACTACAAAGTCACTTAAAATTACTGTCAGTTTACCAACATACTGAGCAAGACCAATGTAAAAATGTACTAGACATGTACATTAAGGACTTTTGTTGACCAAGTGTTGTAGTGGGTAACAAATTATTCAAGAAAAAAAGTGAAGAAGCTTTCAAAAGGGAGGATTTTTTAAGAACAAAAATTAGAGCAATAAAATGGTTTTCCTAAGTATAATGCAGTGGCTCGGAATCAGGAGCAAGGAAGGTAAGCAATTTCAGAGTTAATGCGTATGATAGAAACTATGTACGTCCTCTCATATGGTGATATATAACAAGTGCATGCCCAGTAAATACTTACTTGTCAGCCAATTTCCTTTGTTTGTTGCCTGTAAGATTATGAGTGTTCTCATCAAGAGGGCATTGTCTATGAACTCAATCATTTTGCACTAACCCATGGAGGCACTACAGGAGTCAGATTTAAAGTTTGATGTTTCCGCCTCACAAATCCAGACTTTTAACAACGGGGGCACAGGCACCAGCTGCCCCACTGCTGTGTTTTCTTCTTGCATTTTCCATTCCCACGTTCAAGCCAATCTGATTATTTTGCATGGACTCTGTGTGCCATAAAATGCCCTGCTAACCAAGTCACTCTGCCTCCTCCATTCCCTGCTTCTGTCCTGTCGAGTGTAAATTGAATCTTTAGCCTTAGCCCTCTGGGTGGTAGTTCCAAAATAAATGCCTCCAGCAGTCCTGTTTCTTTGTTGTTTTTAATGCTTTCTCCATAATAAATTCTTTTTCCTGCTGATCAAATTGCATTGAACTTTCTCCACACAAGTTTTTTTAAATTAAGCTCAGCAAGAAAAAAATGAAATAAATGACAGTGTACAATAACACAAATCTATTGATATGTGGTTCCTCATTTAATTTTAAGCAAATAGTTATAGGACTTCCTCTTTAAAAGGGGACAAGATGCCTCTTAACAATTGTGTCCCCCTGTCAACTGAAATGGGTGAGATTGATTATCAACAAGTTTACATGTCTAAACACTAGGAAAACTTTAGTGTCTGGAGTCAGAACCACAATCAAAATCAAGGCTTGTTTGTAACTTTGTGTGTAACATGATCAGCCAGGCATGCTTGTTGGGGGTTTCTGTCCTCCCACCAGGTACCCCACAACTGTTTAGCCCCAATGAAAATCACACATAGGTCTCCATAAATTATAAGCTGATTGGCCCATTAGCTCTAGCCTCTCACTGGCTAACTCTCACATCTTGATTAACCCATTTTTCTGATCTATGTTAGCCATGTGTCTCAGTACCTTTTTTCAGTGGGGCAGATCACATCCTGCTGCTTCGGTGATCTGGGCAGGAGTGGGAGGAATCAACTTCCTCCTTCCCAGAATTCTCCTGTTCTCATTACATCATTTCTTCTTCCTGTCTGGTTTTCCCACCTATATTTCCTGCCTGGCCAATCAGCGTTTATTTAAAACATAATTGACAGAATACAGACAATTCTCCCACACCATTTGTGGACTGGGGTTGTCAGGGTTATTTTCCATTCTGTGTTTGCTGGCTACTTGTATGTCAACACAAACTAGAGTCATCCAAGAGAAAGAAACTCCAGTTGAGAAACTGCCCCCCTTAAGATCCATCTGTAGGGCATTCTATCAATGAGTCAACCCCCCTGCCACACACATACTTTGGATGATGTCACCCTTGGACTGGTGGATCTGGGTTCTATAAGAAAGCAGACTGAGCAAACAAGCCATGGGGAGTGTGGTGGTTTGAAACAAAATGCCCCCCCAAAGTGAGTGGCACTATTTGGAGGTGTGGTTGTCTTGTTGGAATAAGTGTGGTCTTGTTGGAGGAAGTGTATCACTGTGGAGGTAGATTTTGAGATCTCATATATGCTCAGGCCATGCCAGCGTGTCAGACCATCTCCTGCTGCCTGGGAGTCAGGGTGTGCGAACTCTCAGCTCCTTCTCCAGCACCTTGTCTACCTGCATGATGCATGCTTCCTCCCATGATGAAAATGACTGAACCTCTGAACTGTAAAGGAGCCACCACAATTAAATGTTTTCCTTTCTAAGAGTTGCTGTGGTCGTGGTATCTCTTCACAACAATAGAAACCCTAACTAAGACAAAGAGCAAGCCAGTAAGCAGCACCTCTCAATGACCTCTGAATCAGTTCCTGCCTCCAGGTTCCCAACTGATTGGAGTTCCTCCAATGGACTGTGTGTAACTCAGGATGTGTAAGCCATATAAACCCTTTCCTGCCAGTTGGTTTTGGTCATGGTGTTTCATCACATCAGTAGTAACCCCGAGACACTATGATTCTGCATTTGCAGCAGGATTTTTAGCAATGAAAAGCACTGGGTACTTTTCCACATAAAGCACGCTATAATGAACTGCTGAGGTTTGGGTATGTGACCGAATCATTCTCTTAACAGTGTTGATTTATATATGACACTTCATTGCTTTCATGCTGTTTATTGCTATAATCCAACTGTCAAGGTATATATCAAATAACCACCTAGCTAGATGCTGAACTTTAAGTGTGGGATCTGGATGGAAGATACCAGATCTTCCACCATCAGGCTGAGTTTCTCAATATAAGCGCTCTGAGGAGAGAGTCTGTATTCAGGGCATTAGCTGGATGGCTGGGAATGGCTCTAGTAATTTGTCCAACTGGTATATTAGCATCTGGCTGCAAAGATTACCCACACTATGGACATCTGAGATACCAGAAATTCCAACTCCCAAAGACAGCTCTGGCAATCAAGCCTTTGAGAAGTGTGTTAGTGGATGCTGCTCCTGCAACTGTACAGAACTCCATTTTGGTTTTGCCTTGCAGTGGGAGGACTTATTGCTGAGATGTGCTCTCTGATCTAAAGATCCTGAGAATCAGGGCCAGGTGACAGAACTGAAGTCACATGCTGGGAAACAGCGTGCATGAGGTCCTGGCCAGTTAACAGAAAGGCTTTAAACAATGGAGATCTTTGTTGGATTCTACCAGTCCAATGTCCTCTCTTACAAGCAGTAGCAGAAACTCAATTATGGTGTATCGACCTGGGTGTTAGGGAAGCAGACATGAGCAATATATCAAAATAAACATAAATAACATTGGACTCTAAAGCATTAAGAATGTTAGACCCAATCACATATACCTACAGAAAAAGAACAGACAATGATTAGCATCTCTAAAAATATGGGTTTACATAGCAAAGAATAATTAGAAATTATACAAATCAACTAAAATTTAGATTTTGTCTAACACTTCTTTCATTTTCAAATCTTAGAGTGAATATATTTAATGTCCAAACAGCTTAAAACACTAAAAGCAAAAATTTGAAGAGAGCACAATTTGGAAATTAGCTTCATGTGTTAATCCTACTTCCAAACATACTCAGGAGGACTACTCCTCAGCGCACTTATTTTTCATTAGGTGGGTTACCTGATTTTATGGTCATTATTCATACATGAGCTAGAAAAAGTCTAGTTGCATAATATTCTTTATTTTTTGTATAGTCACAATTTATTATAAAAATGAAATGTTGCTAAAATAAGCCAAGCTTGAGAAACTATCTTCATTATTCACGTGCATTGACTTATTCCTCATGAAATCATTCAGCTTAACAATGTATGTACTAAATACTTAAGGAACAAAGCTAACATATGCTCTGAGCATTAAAACTATCCACACATTCTAGGAAAACATTTGACTTTGTATGCAAGGACTTGGTGCTCAAGTTTAGAAAACTGTGTAGAAAGTACTGTATAATGGTAGCTATGTTGTATCCTGGCTCAGTCTACACGTTGTCTTAGTCCTGTTCAGGCTGCTACAGATTTATTGCTCATTGTTCAAGAGGCAGAAAGATGCCAAGTTAGGGCTCTAGGAATGCAAAGTCTGGTGATTTGTTAGACCATATTTTCTTTCTGTGTCTTCAGGACCTGGAAGGTATGTGTGGGGGGCTCCTTTTCTGGAGTCATTAGTTCCAGTCATGAAGGGTGTCCTTTTCTTATCTGACTACATCACAAAGACCACAGCTTCCAAGACTGTCACCAGGGGACGTAGGACTGAAGTGAATGAACAGTTATACCAACACACACGGTTATAGCATGAGTGTAGGAATTTGGATAAAACACCATCATATAACAGAAGGTCAAACAGAATGGATTATGAAGTATTCAGAATGGTGTTATGCCTAATTCATCTTGTTTAATAATTTCAAGTGATCCCATTAAAATATCACCATGTAGTGTTGCATGTTTCTAAATTATATATAATAACATTCTGTACTTAAAAAAATTAACACATGCACAGCTAAATAGCTAATGTGTCATTTGTGTATATTAATAGCTATTGCTGATACTGGTTGAAAATGGAGTAGTGAATATCTGAATAAATATAACTTTCTAAACATTCATTTTACAAGTTTATATGTGCATAGCTTTTTCTGATATTTTACAACTGCCCAGTGGTCATATGATAAAACATACAAAGGCTCATTCCTCATCCTTGCATATGCCTAGTTTTGTCTGTGGTGGACAAATTCTCTGGAGACTTGAGTGCCCTATAGAGGGAATCATCTTTCACCGCAGGTCCGTCATCGAGATTGTGAGGCTTGGAAACCCTCACATCTGAAAGGCATCTTTTGTTCTATAATTCCACAGCTTTTATTTCAGAGGACGGTTTGTTACTGGTTTCACCAATGAATACCACTGCTGAGGGGAACACTTTTATTCTGGAAGCATTAAACCAGAAGCCATAAATAAAAGACACAATCTTCCAGCTGGATTTCACTGCTATAATGCCACCTTAAAATTTAGTAGCTTTGGTGTTTTGTAATCAGAGGGTTTATATTATGTAATGCTTACCGAAGAATTATCTCCCACATAAATTTTCTAACAAAAGAGAATCACATTTCCAAAGTTGCTCATGATGAATCACCTCATGACTTCTATTTTTTAAAAAAACTAAATCATATATTCGGGCACAACACATGCATAAATAGCTGGTAAACTTAAATATTATAAATGGAACACACACTAGTTTTAATTAAAAGATTGATCACATCAATATATTACCTAAATGTGAGGTTGTACAAATTAAACAGAAACCATCAATTTATTTGCATGATTTTGTAACACCAAAATAAGTACGTTTCCCTAAAATACAGGGAATTAAATAATTTTACTTTGAGAGATACATCTAGTCCTTGATGACTTATGGTTTCAAAGAAGTGTCTGCATGCAATCATACCCCCTGGGAGCTCATGTGAACAACAAGCTTGTCACTGCCAGCAAACAATGTTTCACTGCAGGTGTCCACTGCTTCTGGTTATCATCTTTCTACCCCCCTCTCATGATGATCACTAAGCTATCGTAGGGATGGGTATGATGTCAACATCCCATTTAGAGCTGAGCATCCCTCAGTCTCTTATTCTCTGCCTGTTGACCAGTTGTGGGTCTCTGTTTTAATTACCATCTCGTGCAAAAAAGAAGTTTCTCTGATGAGGACTGAAAGGTGCACTAATCTTTAACTGAAGATAAGAACTTACAGAGAAGTTTGATACTGTGACTGTCTATCTATATAATAGTATTAGGTTCTCCCCTGTGGTCTATAACTTAGCCAGTATTGATATTTTCCCAGTTAAGAGGACCAATCATGAGGTCTGTCTTGTAGAGCTGTCTTCAAAGCCATGCAGTAAGTGGTTGGTTTCTCCATAACATTTGTGCCACTATTGCACAAGTGGGCTTATCTTGTCAGACAAATTGTTACTAGGCTCATAGGGTTTATAGTTGGATAGGGTTATTGGATAATTTCCTCCTCCAATACTGTGAAAATGATTCAGACGGAAGGAAGCTTTAAGACTACTATCAGCATGTTTTTTTTTTCATATTTTATGATTCAAGTATGTGATTGTCTTCAACAATAGGATTTTACATTTAAATTCTGGAGGGTAATCAAGAACAATGATAATATCCTTTTGGGTAGGGGTTCTGTGGAGCCCAACAGACCAATGACGTGAAAAGAGGTAAGCCATACCTTCCAATGTGCATTTTGTTAGATACCCTGTGCTGTCCAGAACAGACACTACCTCTGCCCACATTTTAGAATAATGCTGTTTAAGCTCATTTTATGCATGTATATGTATATATCTTAGGAATCTTCTATAGTAGCAGGTTTTCATGTAGCACTGTCAAATAACTTCAGTGTTCCTTTTCTCTCCCACATTCCCTCTTCTCCCCTGCTCCCTCAAACCTCACCCTTTTAGCCCTATTACTTCCCTTTCATTCTTTATACTGACCTCAGTCTATCTACAAGAAAGTCAAAACCAAAAATGGCTGGAGGAGGGGATCATAAAGTCTCACCCCTGGGAAAGAAACTATTGATAATTCTTTGGGCTGATGAGGGAGGGGGAGTTGATGGGGGAGGGGGAGGGAAATGGGAGGCGGTGGCGGGGAGGAGACAGAAATCTTTAATAAATAAATAATAATAATAATAAAAGAATTTATGCCTACTGGGAAAAAGAAGATAAAATTTCCTGCAGAGATGAAACTCCTAAAAAGCTACCCATGCTCCAAGAGATTTTTCTACACATATGTACACAGATGCAGTATGAACTGATTCAGCAGGTTTAAAAAGAGAGGGTGTATATGAAATCGGGTGGAAATTCAGGGTAGGCTAGGGGAGGGATTTGAAGGGGAAGAGATGGGGTGGATTTGATTAAAACACATTTTATTCATCTATGAGATTCTCAAACAATGAAATATTAAATATTATCCAGTAAAAGAAAATGAAGATAAAACCCCTAATAAATGGGAATTCTGTCATATGGATGTTCTCAATCCACTCACTTATTCACTCTAAAGCAATATTTCCAAGGTGATTGATTGTAAGGACTAAGCTGACACGTTCTTGGGACTTTTAATATGGTATGTGAAGCAGTCCCTGTCAAATACTTTACCTTTCTACATTGAAGGTAGCAAAGCAAACCAGTGAATAAACTCAGTGCTTGAAGAGTTCTACCCCAGAAAGTGACATTTTAAGGCACGTTCTGTCCCTTCATAGGTCAGCATTTGCTTCATTTTATTCTTAATTTTTTTTAAGGACATTAAATGATAGGGATGAATCTCTACTTGTTCTGTTTGTTTGTTTGTGTTTTCTGTTTGTTTTGCCACCTCCCATGCTTTTGGTTGTAGAGACCAAATGAAAGAAGAGACATTTCTGTGGGGTGTTTGGTGATGGAAGAGGGATGCAGAGATGAGGGTGTAGTGCTTAAGAGCAAAGGAAGTGAATGCATTCAGGGTATATTTTAAAGATGAAATAGAAGTTTGGATGTGGTAAGGTGTATTATTTTTAATGTGTTATTGAATTTGGTTTACAAGTGATTTATTTTTGTTTGTCAAAGAAAGTAATATATGGATTTCTGTTTCATTGTGTCCTTGTCTTGTTTTGGTATCAGGCTAATACTGTCCTCATGAATGTGTTTGATAGTGTTCTCTCTCTTTCTCTCACTATTGTAAGGAACAATTTGAGGAACTTGAGGTCAGTGCTTCTTTAATGGACAGGTAAAATTCTTCAGTGAATCTGTTTGGTGATGGAGTTTTATTTGTGAAGACTTTTATATCTGCTTCAACTGTTTTTTAATAATTGATCTATTAAAGTGGTTTAAATTATCATCAATTAATTTTGAAAGGTCATACATTGATGTGGGAGTGTCATATATCAATCTGTTGATTTCATTGGTTAAGCAATAAAGAAACTGCTTGGCCCTCATAGGTTAAAACATAGGTGGGAAGAGTAAACAGAACAGCATGCCAGGAGGAAGAGGAAGTGAGCTCAGACTCGACAGCTCTGCTCTCAGGAGCAGAGAAGCCATGCTCCAGTCTCCCAGACAGACGTGAGCGATGAAGCTCCAATCCAAGATGGACGTAGGCTAGAATCTTCCCGGTAAGTGCACCTTGGGGTGCTACAGAGATGATTAGAAATGGGCTAAATTAATATGGGAGAGTTAGCCGAGAAGAGGCTAGATAAAAATGGGCCAAGCAGTGTTTAAATGAATACAGTTTGTGTGTTGTTATTTCGGGCATAAGCTAGCCAGGCGGCCAGGGTGCTGGGGACGCAACCCCGCCGCCCTTATTACAACAATACATGGTTTAGAATTTGTTCATTTTTCTGGATATTCCACTGTTTTAGAATATAGATTTTCAAAGCATTATCTAATGATCTTTTGAATTATATTTATATATGCTATAATATGAATCTTTTATCATTTTAAATTTTGTTATTTGTATATTTCCTTTTTTATTTAGTTTGGATAATTATTTATCACTTATTTTTATGACTTCTAACTTTCTATTGGTTCCATACTCTATACATATGCTTATTTATGTCATATTAGAAGCCAATAGTCATTGTTATAAATAATATTTTTAATTCTTCATCTAGTATTTTTAGATTTCAGTGTCCTTGAATTTGGTGATGGGGAAAATAAGTTCTTTTGGAAGAGTGATGTTGCTTTGTTTCTCATGCTTGGGCCCTGCATCTATGTGTGTTTGCAACACTCACAAATAAAGGAAAAAAGGAATTTTTGTGCTGAGTTTGGGAAAGTATCAAGAAAAATTACTACCAATTATAAGCTTCCAGGTCCTTGTTACATCTCTATATCCATGGAAAGACATAACTTTTTTATCTACTGCTCTATTATAAATATTGAATGCATAGACACAATGACTAGGATGATCAAAATCCATAATGCAGACATTGCACAGAGATGAGGATATAAAGCAACTGGGTTTTTGGCCTTTACTGTTATGAATATAAAATAGTGTGCAAACACACTCTTGCAATGCCATCCTGCAATATGTTTCTTAGCATTCATACAGGAAATATTGACTAGGTTTACCACACGAAAGAGGGTATCAATTGCTTATCTTATATTATTATTATTGCTTATCTTTTATCAAAATTTGAATAGAATCATGCCATTTTCTATTAGATGAATAATAGATGAATTATTGTATTGAAGACAGTAAGATATTATTTGGTATTAAAAAAGAAGTGAACTTTAAGTCCAGGAAAAGATAGAAAGAAATTAATTGCCAAATGAAATAAACCTAATCAGAAAAGATAAAAACTATTTAAAATTTTGGACGAACAAAATCTCAAAGACAGTGAAAAGATACGTATTTGCCAGAGGCTTGGGAAGAAGAAAGCTAAAAAAGTTCTCATAAAAATCTTCTGAGTAATGGAAATGGTCTGTTTAATGCTATACTAGTAGGTGCTTACATTGTGAGTTTGAAGATAGCCAGGGCTAGACAAAGAAGCCCTGTCTCAGAAAAAAAAAAAGAACCAAAATCTCCAAGTCCATAGAATGAGTACATCTGAACATACCATTGTGATAGGAGACTATTTATCTTATTTGTTTTTAATTTTTTTGTAATTTGTTGCTTGTATACAATACATTGTGACCATACCCTTTCCCCTAACAGTCTTGTCTCACACCCACCCTGTCAATACCCTCTCTCTAGCAAGCCTGCCTCCGGCTTTCATGTATTTCGAGTGTGCATGTGTGTAATTCTCATGCAGGCACTCACACGTGCTTCAATAGTTATGATTGTTACGGTCATGTCATAGTGAGAAGAGAGAATTTCACAATACTGACTCTGTCCTGCTCTTACAGCCCTGCCCTCTTCTGTAATGTTCCCTGGGTCTCTGTGGTAGTTTGAATAGAATGGCCCTTACAGGCTCATATATTTTAATGCTTAGTCATCACAGAGTGACACTACTTGAGAATGATTTGGAGGTGTGGCCTTGTTGAAGGAAGTCTGTCACTGAGGTTGGGCTTTGAAGTTTCAAAAGTCCAAGCCAGGCCCAGTGTCTCTCTGTTCCTTCTGCTTACACATTCAGATAAAGAAGTCTCAGCTACTTTCCAGCACCATATCTGTCTGCATGCTACCATGTTCCCCACCATAATTACAATGAAGTAAGCCTCTGAAACTGTAAGCAAGCCCCAATTAAATGCTTTTTATTGTAAGAATTGGCAGGGTATGATGTTTCTTCATAGCAATAGAACTTTGACTGAGACAACTTCAGAGCAGGTGATATCAATGTCCCATTTAGGGCTGAACACTCAAGGGCTCTTATTCTCAACAGTCTGATTTGACCTTGTTCATTAACCCATATAGTCTTCTGATGTGGGATTCCCCTCTGTATGCTGTGAATGTGTTTGATTAATGAATAAAGAAAGCTGCTTGGACCTATCACAGAGCAGAATAGAGTAAGGCAGGAAATCCAAGCAGAGATAAAAGAGAAAAGTAGGCAGAGTTAGAGAGATAACATGTAGCCACCAGAGGAGAAAGATGCCCTTGCCCTGGTACCAGTAAACCACAAGCCTCATGGTAAAATATAGAATAATAGAAATGGGTTAATTTAAAATGTAAGAACTAGCTAGAAAGATGCCTAAGCTATTGGCCAAGCATTGATTTAATTAATAAAGGTTCTGTGTGATTAATTTGGGTCTGGGTGGCTGGGAACAAACAGCCTCTGCTGACAGACTTCTCTACTGAAGTTTGCTAAAAATTGCATCTGTCAATGAGTACAGAATAAACATTTAAAAGGACTTTTAAATCTATATTCACTTGGCAAAATAGTAATAGTAAATGCACCCAAATGGCGTGTAACCTCTCCAGCCATAGGCTTTTGGAAGGTCCCAGACATGTATTCCCTGCCACTGATGTGGGAGTGTCATATATCAATCTGTTGATTTCATTGGTTAAGCAATAAAGAAACTGCTTGGCCCTGATAGGTTAAAACATAGGTGGGAGGAGTAAACGGAATGGAATGCTGGGAGGAAGAGGAAGTGAGGTAAGACTCCTCACACAGACTCCATAGCTCCTCTCAGAGCCAGACGTGCAATGAAGCTCCAACCCAAGATGGACATAGGCTAGAATCTTCCCGGTAAGCGGGTGCTACACAGATGAATAGAAATGGGCTAAATTAATATGTGAGAATTAGCCTAGAAGAGGCTAGATAGAAATGGGCCAAGCAGTGTTTAAATGAATACAGTTTGTGTGTTGTTATTTCGGGCATAAGCTAGCAGGCAGCCAGGGTGCTGGGGACGCAGCCCCACCGCTCCTTTTACAACATGCCAAAAAACAGGCCACATATCCATCAGGATGGTGGAAGACTTTGGATGGGAGAGGATAACATATGTATCTAGGATATAGGAAATCTCTTCCACACACATCTACCATGGACCTTACAATATTATTAAAAACTAAAGTTTAATCATGAAAAAAGAAAACCAACTTAACTGGACCAACATTGCAGCTTGCACCATACAGGACCAGATGCTTAAGGTTATTTAATCTTTCCTTGTTCGTCATCCCTACATGAGGGATTAAAATGTTGTTTTAAGAAATTGATACAATGGAGTCATACATTGCACTACTTGACATAAGTGTTCAATAATCATTAAAAAATTAAAGCCAAATTTATTTTCTAATTTCTTCTTAATTATTTTACAGAATTTATTTTCACTTAGTAGTTCATTTCAAATTGTCTTAAAGTGAAACCTTGCAATTTAATATAATTGTAAATCTGGTGCCTTTGGGTTTACTTTGAATCATCAGAAACTAATAACAATTAATGTTTACTTGGAAAATAATTTTAAAATTAATGCCATTTCAAATGATTACACTATTTTCACTCATTTTTAAGAAGAATGAAATGTGGCATTTGGTATATAATTGTCATTGTTGTCTTTTTGCTTTCTTCATTCGTTTTTACCATGTGTTAATAAGACAGTTATTATTATAGTGTATAATAAATTTGCATTTACTCTGTTTTTATGAAAGTTATAAAAGATTTTTGTTATGTCCTTTTAAATTGTTTCTTGCTGTCATTTTATTGTTTGGTTAATAGAATTTTGATGCTAGACAGTCACAAAACTAGCTAAGCATGAACTCCTGAAGTCAAATTCTTCTTTCAATAATTATTGAAGACAGATGAGTAATAAATATTTCTAAGACTATTGAAAATGAGCATTTCCCAATTTATAGTAAACATGCAGTGTGTATAATGGTGTGCTATAAGACACAATCTCATTTAAAGGACAAATTTCACTGCATCTCGTGTACACATTGTTACTTAGCAGCAGTTAGCTTTACCCCTCATACTTTGTATAAAAGATCCAAATTCTTAAAAAAGAATCCTGCCCACTGCAATTCTGATGCTTCATTAATTGTAGAGACCCTTTTCATAGGCCAGTTTCTGAGGATGGTGGATTTGGTAGTATAACTACCATCAACTACTCCTGATAGGATTGTATTCATTCACTATTCTAGGCAAAATTTGATTAATCTGTATTAAGAAATTTTTGTTTCCTTCTTTCTGAAGTCAAAAAAATATAGAATATGGTCTTCATTGTCATTACTTGGTGGAGAACTTTTAGTTAAGAAGCATGCTGGCGGCAACACTCATGAGCTGACGGTTGTGGTTATCAGGTTAAGAAGTGCACGACATGAAGCGAGCCAGAATCCCAGCATGAGTGGGCTAGATGATACTGCTGGGGATGGGAGACTCACTCTTCTCTGAGGATGGGTCACTGATAGGATTCCTATTCTCCAGGCATGGGCCCACACCAGGCACACACAAGCAGCAATGGTTGGCTTCAATTATAAAAAATAAAGACATAAATTTGGAAACAGGACCTGTTGATAGGCATATAAGACTAAACTAGGGTAATGGGGTTCAACAGAAGTCTATTTCATTAAATACGCATATGAAATTCGTAAGAATGAAGTCACATTTTTTAAAAAGAAAGAACCAAAAACATATATATTACTGTGTTTTCTTTGAATTTTTTGACTGCAGAGAGACATTTGATTCTGGGGATTGCTAAACTAAACCAACATATATACTTTAAAGGTATCTTGATTTCAAAATATGCAACTAACGGTATGTTGCTTTGGAGAAGAGGTTCTTCTTTTGTTTCTACAGAGGATGAGAACCTGTGGATTCATTCCAGGATAATGTGGTTTGATGGACCAAGACCTCCTGAAAGGCTGCCATGAATACCCTCAAAAAATTACTTTGCCCTATAAACAGCAGGAAGTAGTCTAAAGAACTATGCCTAAATTCCCAAATACTGTTCATAAATGTTTCTTTCTATTTAAAGGGGGATATGCTACAGAGATTTGCATTGGTATGTATCTTGGTTTATTGATACACATGTAAGGTCAATTTTGTTATACTGTGTGTATATATATAAATATATATATATATATATATATATATATATATATATATATATACTCTTGATTAAGATATTGTGTTTGTGCATCTTATTTAAAATATAATGTATAATTAATAAATATAGGTTAATAGATAATCATCTATAATAGTCAAGCTTGTAGTCATGTTATTTAGAGTTTCTAGATGTACAGAAATGTATTTCAGATGAATAGGAACTCTTCAAACCTTTCAAAGAGTAAAGAATATGGCTGTTTTGTTATATATAAATTTACTATATTAAAGTTAAAACCTTCCTTTTTATTTAAATAGAAAAGGGGAGGTGATGTGTGCTGTGAATATATCATTAACTAATAAAGGAACTGCTTTGGGCCTATAGTGTAGCTATAGGGGAAGAGAGTTAGGTGGGAAAAACTAAACAGAATTCTGGGAGAAAGAAGGTGGAGTCAGGGAGAAGCCATGGACCTACCACCATAGACAGATGCACTTAAACTTTGCTGATAGGCAACGACCTCATGGTGATGCACAGATTAATGGAGATGGGTTAAATTAAGACATAAGAGTTAACCAATAAGAAACCAGAGCTAATGGGCCAAGCAGTGATTTAAATAATATAGTTTCTGTGTGATTATTTTGATTCTGAGTGGCCAGGATGAACAAGCATCCTCTAACAATATAGGCATATAAGACAAAACTGGGTAATGGGTTAAATAGAAGTATATTTTATTGAATACACATATGAAATTCTTCAAAATGAAATAGTTTTAAAAAGAAAGAACCAAAAACATTTATATAAGTAGTGTAAAAGTGGGGAAAGTATATGCAAAGAAATTAGAGAGTCTTTAAAAATTGGATTCAATGCATAAAATCATATCAGTCTTCAAAGTTATATGACTCCAGGCATTCTATTTTTGGTTTTATTTATATTATTATCTTCCAGAATGGTTGAGGTTACAAAAACCAACTTAAAATTTCTAATAGTTTCCTATTCACAGTCAGGCTATATGAATCAATCTCTATAAGACATTTTTTTCTATATCCTTAGCTTTGGTTACCACTTTTTCCTTCTCTTCTCCGCCCTTTTATGACCCTCTTCCATAGATCACAATGTAAAACAAAGAGCTACATAAAAAATCAGCTTTCAGCTTGTACATTAGCAGCTAACATTTTTGAAGATCCACAATACAGAAATGGCAAGTTTATTTAACCCAAATCACCCCAGTTGTTTAACATGGAACTTCACTTTTTATTTTTTTTTCTTCTTCCTCTCAGCAAAACCAGTAGTAAAAGAATAAGCTGTGGAAACTCTGTGCTAGGCTAAACTACAAAACACACACACACACATACCTTATAAAATGCAATTTCGAATCCTGTGAGACACTATTTCAACAGGATGATCTGGAAACAAGTGTATGTACATATCAGCAATGCCTTTGGGAGTTCATAAATATCACCCCAAATTTAAACTAGCTTCATAATAGTGAAGAATCATTAACTGGCCTGAGGGACTCAATCATCTGTTCTCCTACATCCACTATTCTCTTTCATGTTGTACACATTCCCTTTACCCATAACAGAATGGTTGGCATCTGCCCCCTCAGGGTCCTTCAGATCTGCACTCTATCACCTCACCACTCCTAAAGGAGTACAAGGGAATATTTAATTTCTTCAACAGAAAACCTAATTCCATAGTCTTGGTCCCACTGTGGCTGTTAAGGATAGCAGGTCAGTCAGCTTCCATGAACAGCCAGCTTTTAATACATAGAGAAAAAGTAAGGTTATTCTCTGAGATCACCAGACACAGGATTCTGGCAAGATTTTTTTCCAAGGCACAGAATCAGGACAGAGAAAAACATAAGGAGCAAACTAAATTTATAGTGCCCGCAGCAAATTCATGAGAGTTATTAAATTTAATGTCAGGGCTACAGAAACCTTTAACTGTGGGCAAGCGATGAATTGCTGAGGTGTTCTGAGTGGTGCTTCAGAACACAATGATATACCACAGTACATAAAAGTGTCTTTCACCAAAGTAGGAAACCTGAAAGATAGGGTGATACTGTACTAAAATGCTAGAGATTGAAAAATAATGGGTCTAAAACTAATATAATAGAACTTTTCCCAAAAGAATGAAATTATATAGGGAATAATATTTGCTCTCTCTATTAGCATACTGGATAAAAATATATTATTATCCATATTACTTGTGCCTTAGTTTGTCTTATCAATATAAGTCAACTGTGATACTAATGGACTAAAGACTTGAAATATAAACCAGCAAAACTAAGACTGTACTGGGTACTTTTAAAAACAGGATGAACCAAACATAAGATAACAGTATATACATTCAGCTATGCACTGATAACTGATAACAACTACAGAAAGAGGCATTACATCTTAGAGTAAAGAAAACAAAGTTGAAATATGTGTGCAATTATATTTTTAAAAATGCAACTGGAGATCTCTGTCTCTCTCTGTCTGCCTCTCTGTCTCTGTATCAGTCTCTGTCTCTCTTGGTCTCTCTGTATCTCGGTCTCTGTCTCCATGTCTTTCTCTGTCTCTCTCTGTCTCTCTCTCTCTGTCTCTCTCTCTCTCCCTCTCTTCTCTCTCATCTTTATGCAGCTTACTTCTGCTTCACTTCACCTAGGAAAAGGGAATGAAAGTTATCTCCTATGCATTGGAGAGAAATCCTCTTTATTAGACCAGCCATGATGCCCTCAGTCTACCGAACAATTTCAATGGTTTTAGAAGGAATTGCTATCATCTCTGTCTTCTTTCACTGCTTCAGGAAATGAATGCAGAGTGCAGTGGCATTCTTCTGGGACTAACACTTGACAAACACTCTGTGCACATACAAGAATACTTAATTCTCTGGCATCCAGGAATGGTGAGGTTAACCAGGAGTTAAATGTAGTTCGTGTAAATATTGTACAGTAATCAAGTAAACCTACTTTGATTTGTTCTTGTTTAATTTTCCAAAGTTACTAATAGATCCAAATGTCATTTCTTAATTAACATAAGAAACTCTGCAACACAGACTTTGTCTTGAACTGGGTTGTGTGATTTTTTTTTAAAGTAGAAAAATTTATAATTTAAACACAGAATTTTTTTTTCTTTATTTTTTTTGATTAAGTCAAATATTTAATCACAGCAATAGAGAGCTGACTAATGATTTATAAGCAAAATTTCTGGAATGAAATTAACACTTCATTAAGTAGATTTAGTTAAGTTAAACACAGAATTTTATAATGAAATTTTGTATGTCTAACCCAAAATTGAATAAACATCAATCCATGGTTAATCATGTGTCAAACACAACACACCTGATATTTATTATTATTTACAGGCAAATACAGAATGTTAAAACATTTATCCATAGATGGGACTTACCTAGAAAAATTAAATTGCTTAATACTAGTTAAAATGCAAATAATAACTTAAGTGAGCTACCCCATGGAGCTTGCCTGCAATCTAACTCTTGAGATGATGAGGTAGGGGAGTTGAAAGTTCAAGGCCAGGTTGGAACATGAAGTGAGACTCTGTTTCAAAATAAAAACAAAATAACAAACCAAAAAGAAAAAGAAAATTTGCAATGTCCAAGTTTAGACAGCAGCTGATACTGAGTGCCAAGACACATTCATTCATTTGATTAAGTTGTAATTCTCATTTGTTTTATATGCATCATCTAAATTATTTTTACAGAAGGTTGTTCCTTTGGTACTATTTGATTATCCTTCTATAAAGCAGTAGTGGTGCATGACTTTAATCCGAGTTCTTGGGAGGCAGAGGCAGGTGGATCTCTGAGAGTTCAAGGACAGCCTGGTCTACAGAGTTATTCCAGGTCAAAGATATACAGAGAACCTGTCTCAAAAAGCAAAAAGTTAAAAGTAAAAATAAATGAAATAAAGATTCCCAGTAAGCGTACCTCAGTGCTACACACATTAATAGAAATGGGCCAGGCAGTGTTTAAATGAATATAGTTTGTGTGTTGTTATTTTGGGGCATAAGCTAGCCAGGCGGCTGGGAGCAGGGCAGCAGGAATGCAACCTGCAGCTCCTACTACATATGTGTATATATGTGCACATTTATATATAATATATACACATATAATTTACATATATATATATATTAAATATATTTACATATATATTCTCAGCCATGGAGCCAAGAGATGTCTCTGTGGGTAAGAGTGTAACCTGTTCTTCCAGAATAACTTTGCTTCAGCAACCACAGCTCACAAGTGACTGTACCTCCAGCTCCAGGGCATCTGATACATTCTTCTGGTCTCCACAGGTAACTATACTCAGACACACATACATGAAGACATAAATATCATTAAAAACAATGTAAAGCTATGCCAAAACTATTGCAAATAACTGATCCTTTCTACTCAATTGACAGTGTCCAATGATAATGAATTGATGCTCAGCATGTGATGATGACCAACTGTTTCGGCATTATGAATTCAATAATTTAAATACATTTAATATTTTTGTACTTATTTACACATTCTCTTAAGGTTTATGTAGCAGAAACATCTTCAAATTTAATCTCAAGAGTGCCTCATATTAGCCAAGAAATTTTTATCTTTCTTTGTGCCCTTATGTGGTTTTGGGGCACATTAAAAAAATTCTATTTTGGAGTTTAGTAATTAGGCAAAAATATACACTTCTGTTTAATGTGAAAAAGAGGTCAAAGCACAGATGCTACGCTAGACCCCTGTATTCACCAGTGGTCTTTCCTTGTCATTCCGGTGTGGAGAGACTCTGCTTCTATGCTGTTTGTAAGGTGTTATTTGTCTTTAATTATGTGTATTGTGTGATGTGCACTTGAGTGTGGGTGACCACGAGGCCAGAAGGTCTCTGTATGTCCTGGAGCTAGAGTCACAGCCGTGACAAGCTCCCCTACGTGACTGATGGAAACAAAACTCAGGTCCTCTGCAGAGCAGTGTGCAGTCTTAGTGACTAAGCCATCTCTCCAGCCCAAGTTTTGGTCTTTTATGTGAAGACATAAAACATCTCACATATACAGAGAACATTTGAGACCACAGAGTACAACTACTTCTCTTAGGCATAAAATTCCCCTCACAGTGTACTAATTACCCACAGTACATAATAGGCGAATTTAACCACCGTTCTCATTAAAAGAATGAGTTCTACAATTAATTGTGCTTCTGAGCAATGATTAAGTGAAGAACAGTAAATAATATATTGACATTTATTATAGCTTTGTTATAGATTTTACAGAAAATATTTGAGACATTTCCATGGAAATTATAGAAAAAAATAAAAGAATAAATGATCATTTTTAAGGATTGTAAAAACATAATCCACAAAACTGAAAACTATTGAAAACTGAAAAACATTTTATAATAAAGTAAAAGCATTTGAAATACATGGGAATAAACGTTTACATGAAACAACATCTCCGTGGACTGGAAAGTTCAACAGTTTTACATTATCTGTTCTGTCCTAATTGGTGGATTAGTGCAGTGTAATCGATCAAGTTTATTCCGTCTTTTTAGAAATTGAAAAACTTACGTATAAAATTTCAGAGATGAAAGCAAAGTTGCGTGATGAAAAACTGCCAAGAAGATAATGTCAGAATTATATGACTTAACCTCAGGATTTACAGAAAACTCTGAATAAAATCTATTAGGGTCTTAGTTTGAGAATCAGATAAATGGTTGAAGAGGGGTTAGTAAGAATTAATGTATGTCTACATAAAAAGAAATAGTATCCAAAAACATTCCTATTTTCTGATTGACCTCGGAGCAAAATTTAAAATTAAAGTATCTTCTTTACCACCTTGAAGCAGTAAAAATTCCTTAGAGAAAATATTCACAAATCCATTTCGAACAAAATATAATTCCAAACATTACATTAACAAAACAAAAAAAGAAAAAAAAAAAGCTCAAGGTCAGAAAATTCTTACAATAATTTGGCAAGCACTACAATCCAGAATGCATAGAACTGAAACTAAGGGCAATGGTCAAAGGTCTTTCAATATCATCCTAGTAAAGATGTAAGGAGGGAGAATGAATAGCACCCAGAATCCAGAAACAACAGTCAGAACATATGATGTCACCTTGCATACGCAAGAATGGCCTGTTACAAGACTGATGTCAAACACCACGACAACAAGGTTAAATTATCTAAAATCTTTTTTTTAATTTAAAACTGTTATTTTTCATAAAGATTAAAATACATTTATTATATGACCCAGCAATTTTAACCCTAGGTACTTACTGAAAACTAATTAAGTCAAATTTCCTATCAGAAATTTGTATGCAAACATTAGAGTCAGTTTTATTCATAATAACGCAAAAGGAAGAGTAACTCCAACATTTTCTAACAGATGAGTTCATCAGTATGTTCTTATAGATCCATACACTGGGATAGTACTCAACAATTAAAATTATAAATTCTTGATTTATGTAATAATTCAGACTAACACAGAAACAGTGTACTTATCAGAAAAGTTAGGTACTAAATAACAGTAAACTGTAGAATTTCATTTATATAAAATTTAGAACTTATGAATAAAAAGTTTTTAATAAAAAGCAGATGTATCATTTGGGTGAGGGGTTTATCTGGGAGCAACACAAAAATTCTTTAAAATGAGGAAAGTCCCCAATATTTCATTTTGCAATTATACTTGAGAATGCTTTTGCTAATCTCATTAAAATGCACATTCAAAATCATTATTCTATTTTATTCAGTACTGCCTCAATTATGTTTTTAAAATAAAAAAATAAGGCATAAAGTACATACTCTTTACAGGAGATCAACCCAACAGACCTACATGGAAAGGACTGAAGAGGGGGCTATGCCTCCCTTTCACTCCCCTTGCTCTGCTCTTCACGTGGGAAGTTCTAGGAAATGCTGCACATCTGCTCACAGACAGAGGGCTTTCTTCTTATTCTGTTATTTTTAGCTTGCAATTATTGGGTTTATTTCCAGTCTATTAAAAATATTAAAGTAGTCATAACACCGTGTGAATATGGGCTTCATCTTTTTAAGAAGCTTGGTAGTACAGAGGGTAAGAGCACTGGTTGCTCTTCCAGAGGACCTGAAGTTCAGTTTCCCAGCTCCAACATGGCGGCTCACAACCCTCTCTAAATCCAGTAGCATGCAATCAAACACTCATACACATAACATGAAAATAAATAAATCTTTAAAAGCAATCTTTGTAATTTTATTTTGTGTGTGTATCAACACGTATGTGCGTCTGTGTGCACATCTGTGCATGTGACTGCAAATGCCTGCCGACTCAAAAGGAGGCATTGGCTTCATTGAAGCTGGAACTACAGTTGTGAGCCAACCAGTGTGAGTACTAGAAACCAAGTTCAGGTCTTCTGCAAGAGCAAGATGTTCCTTTAACAACAGGGCCATCTCTCCAGTCCTCAAAATTAAAGTTTTTAGAAGTATTCACATAGCTTACCATAGTTCATTGTATGTAATATTCATAGAAGTCCTTTGGGACACTTAAGTCTATATTATACATGTTCTAAAATTATTCTTCATACAGCAAAGTTCACAGCTCTTCCTAATCTACACCATATCAAACTTCACTTTTAATGAAATAAACCTAATATAAAGAAAGCCTAGGCCTAATATTTAGAGGAAATGTTAATGAATAATGTCATGTTTACTAATTTGGCAAATGTGGAACAGTGTCTAGGTATATATGTTACCTATGGATCTGTACAACTCATTGGCCATGGATGGCCAGTTAGTTATCTCTCAAAGAACTTGGGATAGCCAGTTAGAGGAATCACAGATGTGCTCTTAAAATGAGGTCTGATCAGTAGGTGATGGAAATCCAAAACAAGTGTCTAACCATACAGCCAAGGGTCTGCAGGAGAAGCACACTGAGGTGTCAGGCTAGACCTCTGGAGGTAATTATAACTAAGTTGATCTGAGAACACAGCAAAACGGAGGGGGAAATAAACAGCTGAGCACAAGGACATCCTGGCAAGAGATTTCCCTTGGTAATGAAGAAAGTCCCGACAAAATAAACAAATGATGGCTATGAAAAAGAGATCAGAGAAACAAGAGACTTGTAGGGAAGCAGTCTGTGTGTTACCACAAAACAGAAGAGGAGGTCACAATGCAAGTCAAGAGACCGGAGAGAACGTAAGGGATCTACAGTGTGGGACAGGGAAGGGAATGACTTCCTACAAGATTCAAGGGGACCTGGCTGAATGGCCTCATTTGGGTCACAGTCTTCAACTCAAAAAGGATTCGAAGAGCAGATTTGTAAATTAGGGGATGAGTATGGATAACTGTTGAAGTCAATCAGATGAAGTCAATCAGATGAATATTACATTCTATAGAAAAGAAACCAGAAGGCACCCAACGGCAAATAAGTCCAGCAAAATTAATTTATTTTGCTTTCTATAGATTCCTTTCTCTTGTCTTCTTTATAAAATTACTATTTACTAAACTTGAATGTCATTCTCTAAGTCACACATCATCTGTCTGGCTACAAACTTCAGCATGGCTTACACCATTTCGTCAGCTCATTCCATTCCTGTGGATTATTGACTGGATCTTGTTTGCTGTGCTTGGTATGGGAAGGTGCACCTGGCTTTGAAACAGAATTGTATGAACAGAAACATTTAAGAGAGGGAAAATTAAAAGGGATAGGGATGGAGATAGTGGATGAACAGTGGAGAAAAAGAATCAGGAAAGCTTGGCTCATGGTCGAGCTCAACTTTGGTAAAGCAAGTGAGGAAGCTCCTTCTGGATGAAAATGCCACTGGTGACCCTAGAACTAAGATACTCAATATGGTATCAGGTATGAGAGTCACATTGTCACGTGATGACAAGTAAGTGGGACTGGGAAGCAAGAACAAGCAGAAGAGAATTCTTCCAATACGCTTGTGTAGGACCAGGGAGATTGGGGTAGAGAGAACACATTTCTTATGGGTAGATTCCCACCATTCTATTGTGAGGACATCTAAAATCCTGTGGCAAATATTGATGCTTCTCTCTTTTGTAACATTCCTGCATTGGTAACACCTACAGCAAACACAGCTTAGAATCGTGATCAGCCAGGGACCACTGTACCACACGTCTCCACTTCTGCGTGTTGCTTTCTGTGCCGTTGAGCCACGCTCATTGCCATGTGTCTGTGTGTCTGTGTTTGTATATATGTTTATGTCTGTGTGCATATGTCAGGGTGTGTGTGTGTATGTGTGTGTATGTGCTGACAGTCACTGAACCCTGGCCTCCCATGTGTTAAGCACTCACTGCCTTGGAGCTACATCTTTTTCTAATAATCACAACTAACCTGTGCCTTTTCTGCTTACCCCAGAGAACCAGGAGAGACTGTGTGGAAGAGAGGGCATGCTCCCGTTCCCACTGCTGATGATAATCCTCTGCCTCCTGCTGTCTGCTAATAAATCACAGGCCACACTCTCCTGGCTAGGTGACAGCCTCCAGGAGAGGAGGAATGGCACTGAATCCTCGGCCACCCACTGAGATGACTGAGCTGTATGCTCACAAGACAGAAATAATTTCACTTGAAAAATGAAGATGCTAAAATCAAACATTACACCGTTGTTTTTCAAATGTTCAGAAGACAGACGTATATTCTGGTTCGCTCTGAGTCCTGTGGAGACTGAATAAGAGTGGAGATCTGGAAGGTGCCAGAAGAGCAGGGCTTCTAGAAGGTGCATGGACTCCCATCTCACCTGGGAGAGAAGCGGGCATGAAGCCTCACCCCGACACCTCTTGACTCAATGGATGGATTCTCTTCAAGGGCACTGAGACACTCTGAACTTCCTGAGTTCATGTTTCTCAGAGGTGCAAGAGATACGAGGGTGAATGGACATAATAAAAGCGAGGGCTCCCCCAGAGGAGAAGGTGGTGTTTACAGGATAGGAGGTTTCTATCACTGAGTGGTAAGCAGAGTAGCCAGGCCAAACACACTGACATAACAATAAAAGACCTTGGAGTCAGGTAGGAGGAACCATTATACTTAGGCCACATGCTTACTCCCTAAGACATTTCGCTGCCCAATTTGTTATGTTTCATCTTTGTTTTTTAATAAGTCATGAGGCTGTCAAAGGCACCCCTCTGCTAAATGTCCATGGCAGAGGGCTAAGAACAGCACAGCGCAGCTGAATCCAGGTAGCTGTAATTGCTACAAAGCTTTATAGCTCAAAACGCTGGTCCCAGTTGGAGAGACGGCAGATCACTAACAGCTTGCTTATTTACGGGTCTGAAAGAGGCAGGGAGAGAGATGGAAATCTATCCTGGCTCTTCTTACACAGCCTGGCTTTGCAAAGAAGATGCCCAAGGAAGAAGACTATGACAAACTTCATTACATGTTTTATGGGAGATGCAACTGACCTTGCAGGTATTTGATGAAACGCAGCTGGACAAACACCTTTACTAGCCATCTGGCTAATTTCCCGTGGAAATAAAAAGAGCTGCTTCCCTCTTCGCACCATCCCAGTTTCACAGTTTTTATAAGGATGTGAATGGTCCCTGAAGGGTTCGGTATGAATATTTATGTTAGGCACAAGCAGATGGCTAAAGGCTCACGAGATTTACCACATAGCAGCATGAGCATGTACAGGAAATCGAAGGGCATTGGCACAGTTGGCCAGAATTGACAAAATAAAAGACTAACATGTAGAAATATTGACTAGTCAACTCAAGCAACAGCATTAAATAGCAATGTAATCATGTTCTAACTAGGGGAACCTACACAACGGGAAGAGCAGATATTCTGACATTTGCTTAGAAAACAACACATTTGGGGGACCTATTGGTTTAGTAGTACCAAGTAAGTGCATTTCTCTAGCATGCTGCCTTACACGGTTCCCAGTCAGGACAAATTCATTCGAGCTTACCACTTGCCACCATAGCTGGAAAGCCACTGGGATAATACATGAGATGATCCAATTATAAAGTATAGAGGTTAATTTTATCATATGGTGTAGAAGGAGCAGCGGGCTGCATTCCTGCCACCCAGCTCCCAGCTGCCTGGCTAGCTTATGCCCTGAAATAATTACACGGAAACTGTATTCTTTTAAACAGCGCTTGGCCCATTATATCTATCCTTTTCTTGGCTAACTGTCATATCTTGCTTAACCCATTTCTAATAATCTGTGTAGCACCACGAGGTGGTGTCTTACTGGGAAAGATTCAGCATGTCTGACCTGGTGGCTGGCTCCATCGTGTCTGCCCTGGAGAGGAGAGGCATGGCATCTGGCTCACTTCCCTTCTTCCCAGCATTCTGTTCTGTCTACTCCACCCACCTATGTTCTGACCTATCAGGCCAAGCAGTTTTCTTTATTAATCAACCAATGAAACAACAGATAGATAAAGACCCTTCTACATCAATATGGCTGTTTATCATGGTCACTTGGTACAATAGCTATGAGATTCAATGGCAGAAACATCACCACAGGAAGGAGCAGCAAAGGAAACCTCTTCACCTCATGGTCCCCAGAATGAAAAATATATATAATATAAATTTAACATGTACATTTTATACATATGTATGAGTATATGGCCTATATATTCCTAAATAAAACTTTCTCAGTTTCTCGGTTTGTACAATGTTACTTGTAGCTATACATTTTTACAGCTGAGCATTTGTTAAAGAACTACACGCTACCAAGGACTGCTGAGTGAAGGAGAAATAGTCTTTACCAGAGAAGAGGACTGCTGTAATTCATAAAAGGCCACCAATGAGAGCAGAAAAAAAACAGGAAGTCAGCTACTGAGCAGAAAATAGAGGTGACAGAGGCAAGAGAACCCCTTGCATTTACAGGTCATGGATTGTCTGAGCACATAACCTAGGGGGTTTTCCAGAGACCACCAGCCTAAGTTCAAATCCCTTCATCTCTTTATTGCTGAATTTAGCCACATTCCTCAGACTGTCTAGTTTCATTTCCTTCATCATAAGAGACACATAAGAACACCACAGCACAAGGTGATGATTCAGTCAAGAAAAGTGTCTACCACAGCTGTACAGTCTGGACTTGGCAAGTACATTCAGCGGATGGTTCTTGCTCTACATCTGTTATGAGGCACCTGACAAGGCTCTCAGATGTGTCTACTGAAGGAAATGATGCCTGGTTGTCAGAAAGCCAGTACCACTGCCTGGACGTATGTACAACCCTCCAGTAACTGTCTGCAGAGGGGTAGGAAATAAACTATGAAACTACTTCTTGAGAATAAGAGTATAAGATTTAAACAGGTAGGAAAGACAGCAACGGGGTCCTTAAGAGTCCAGTTATTAAGAAACACCTCTCAAGGT
Organism: Neodon shergylaensis; assembly: GCA_025134845.1. Taxonomy (NCBI): domain Eukaryota; kingdom Metazoa; phylum Chordata; class Mammalia; order Rodentia; family Cricetidae; genus Neodon; species Neodon shergylaensis. Next base: position 2,642,240 of record JABTXL010001959.1, on the reverse strand, counting down.
TTAATTAAATACTCCACAATAAGCAAAGGGGGATGGAATCGGGGGCTAAGAAATCTACTCACAACAGGATCCACCTGTCTATGTTTCTTTCTTCTTCTTTTTCCTTTTGTTACAAATGTTCCCAGTAATATATACCCTTAAATCCAGCAGTTCCCCTGCCCTCCAGGTCATAGGGCTAGAATTCTTGTTCCTCATAAAAAAAATAGATAAGGTTTCACACACACACACACACACACACACACACACACACACACACACACAGATCCGTGGCTATCAGCTCAGAGGTGGGAGTAGCTAGTGCATGTCTGGTGAACATCATAAAAGAGAAAGTTAGTTAAGAAAAGAATTAAATCACTAGGGGGTTCTCGAGGGTGAAGGTTTGTGTTCCACATTACATTTTTAGGTGGTAGATAAAAGAGCTAAAGGTTTAATTTTTTAGTAAAATTATGAATAGGGGTCTCTCTTTCCGGTGGAGGAGTCTGGAGACGACGTTCAGAGATGGCACCTAGCAAGGGGAAGGAAAAGAAGGAAGAACAAGTCATCAACCTTGGGCCTCAAGTGGCTGAAGGAGAGAATGTATTTGGTGTCTGCCACATTTTTGCATCCTTCAATGACACCTTTGTCCATGTTACCGATCTTTCTGGCAAGGAAACCATCTGCCGGGTGACTGGTGGAATGAAGGTCAAGGCTGACAGAGACGAGTCCTCTCCCTATGCAGCCATGTTGGCTGCCCAGGATGTGGCCCAGAGGTGCAAGGAGCTGGGCATCACTGCCTTGCATATCAAACTCCGCGCCACAGGAGGAAACAGGACCAAGACCCCTGGACCTGGAGCCCAGTCAACCCTCAGAGCTCTTGCTCGCTCAGGGATGAAGACTGGGCGGATTGAGGATGTCACCCCCCATTCCCTCTGACAGCACCCGAAGGAAGGGGGGTCGTCGTGGTTGCCGTCTGTGAACAGGACTTCTCAAATTATTTTCTGTTAATAAATTGCTTTGTATCAGCAAAAAAAAAATTGTGAATAGGGCATGGACTGTATTTTAAATCAGCATACCACTTATCTCCCAGCATACATAGAGGATACGGGGTAACCAGGCAACCTACATAAACAGTCAAGGAGAAGCTAAAGGCTTCTGATCTGATTAGCACATTCACCAGATGCTGTAATTTCTATGGGCCTAGATCTGGAGTTTATACTTATTGCCCTAAGTGGTAGAAACAAAGAGGCCTCTAAATTATCAGTTCCAGGGTACCTGTTATCAGCCACCCTGATCCTGGTTGTTTTTGTGTTTGTGGCTCCAGAGAAAGTGAGTCTTTCTCTTGGATTGCAGTTAATTATCTCTTCTGCTGTCCTTGAGGGTGAAAAACAAGCAGTAAATTTACTGAACTAAGATCATCAGTAAACTGAGGAGAAAGTGAGCACAGGGAGTTAGGTGTCTTTTAATGAAGCTTAGTGTTAGGCCACTGCATTCCTTACCTACAAGTGAGGTAAAACCAGAGTGGCAGCTTGGGCAAGTGGTAAGTCTATGTCCTTGGATATCTGTGAATATCTTAAATGGAGTGCTCTTTCCTTGCCCCAAACGCTGACCAAATGTCTGCTGATAAAGATAATTGCAGGAAGACAGATTTTGGCATTTACCTAGGAAAGAGGACCAAAGGCCTGGCAATGAGAAACTTTTCACTCATAGCGAGGGAATGGTGATTAGTAAGCCCCCAAAGCATAGAAGACACTTCTGATTTGTGGGAATTAATTTCCAAATATGTCACAGAAGGAGAGTGAGCTACAGTGAAAATCTACAGCAAAAGACAGCCACTTTATTCACATAGAAATAATGCCAAAAAGCCTTGCCTTTTGGTTTAACCTTGACCAAGGGCTTCGGCTCTGATAAGTCACTCATGAAAAGATGGCTGAGCAGTTACTATATAATGCTGCGACTTATAGCAAGACAGTTTATTACTAACTCAATCAAAACTCAGCATACAGGCCAGGGAGCTGGGTCAATGGATAAAGCACTTATGGTGTAACTTTGAGGAATAGAATTCAGATCTTCAGCCCTGACATAAATTCTGGGCAGGTATAAGCCTACCTGCCATCCTAGAATTCAGGAGACTATTGGGATATCCTTAAAGCAAATGACTTGCCATACTAGCTGAATTGCTGTGCTCCATGTTCAGATGAGAGATCTGCCCTGGTATATAAAGTAAAGACCCTGCCTCAATTTGTAAGGTAGAGACCCTGCCTCAACATGTAAGGTGGAGACCCTGCCTTGATATGTAAGGTGGAACTTGATAAAAAAAAAACTTTCAAAATCAACCTCTGACTTCTGCATGTACATGTACACACGTATGCCCACACTTACATGTGCAAAAATAAAACATTAGCATAGAAAACTGTTATCACTAAAGTGGCAAAAAAAGGAAAAAAATGCCTTCTTATATTTATGAAAAATGTTCCAGAAAAAGAGTCTGCAAATAAAACACTAAATGTGGAAAGGCTTCTGATGTTAAAGAAAGTAAGATTTTGCTTTCTTTTCTTAGAAGATTCTAGAAATCAGCTGGGTCATCAGCGAAAGACCTTGATTAATATGGCATAAAAGAAAACGAGACAAAAATCTGATTGAACTATTTATCTTCAAATTACTGAGGATAATGGTAAAGAAAACTCTCATTTTAAAGCTGTCTTTGGAGGAGAGTGTGAAGTGAAGTAATTGCTCTGAATGCAGGCAAGGAGAGGTCTCCAAAACTTAATTCAAATAATTAGGAAGCTGGCCCATTAGTGAGAAAAGTCTTAAAAGGCAATCAGCAATGAAAATACAGAATTAGAAAATTGATCCTTGATATATGCATAAGCAAGGATCCAAAAATACCTGGATTGGTGCATCTGAACCCTGGATATACGACAGGAGTAAACTCAGATGCCAAAGCAAATACGATCTGAGCTGGTCTCTTCTGATTTCTGGTCTTTGAGAGGTTGCTGGGTTCTAACGATTGCTCCCTCTCCCATGTTGGGTCATTCAGCAATAAGCCTCAGCCTTCAACAAGCTTGCTTTTCTGATTTCTGCCCTGAGAAGATGCAACAGGAAGCCCTCGTGTATGTGTGTGTGTGTGTTTATGTGTGTGTGTGTGTGTGGTTCAGATCTGCGATGTGCCCCAAGGCTTAGTGCACTGAGGCATTATGGAAGATTTAGAAGGTGGGGCCTGGTAGGATGGCCTAGACATTGGAGATGTGCCCTTGGAGAAGACTGTGGCTTTGTTCCATTGCTTATCTCCCCTCTGGTGTGCCACAAGAAACTGAAGTCAGACAATGTTGCTGTTAATTGTGAACCGACACTTAAAACATATGAACTAAAGTCAGTCTCTCCTTTGGTCATTTGACAACCTCTGGCATGTTCATTATAGTAACAGGAAGCTGACTAATATACCAAACAAAAATGCCAATGCCTTCAGACTCCCAGCCCCTCCAAGAATAAAACATAAATTCCTTTTCCCTACAAATCATTCCACCTGTAGTATTCTGTTACAAAAACTCAAATGGAATAGTCAGAAATGCTGAAATATAAATATATATGATATCTATTTTTTATAAAAAATATTTACAAACATATTTTTGCATGGAAATTGAAGATGCAACACCATTAGAAAGGTCAAACTTCTTTAGTTTTCTAATAATGAGCAAGTTATTATCCATTATTCTTTAATTTAGTTTGCTAACTTTTTACATGTTGATTAAAAAAACACCCTAGAGCTGGGTGTGGTGGTGTACATCTTTAATAACAGCACTTGAGAGGCTGAGGCAGGCAGATCTCTTGAGTTCAAGGCCAGCCTGGTTTATAGAGCGGGTTCCAAAACAGCTAGAATTACATAGTCAGACCCGGGCTCAAAAACAAACAACAAAATAGTCCTCTAAAATAGGAAAGAAAGATTCGAAATCAGGACTTAAAGGCCTCTTAATATTATTTCACATTTTCATAAGTTGAACTGAGTGAGGCACCTGAGTGTAAACATTCCTAACATAGCCTTATTTTAAGTCACTAATGCTGCCTGGGGGAAGTGATCTCAAATCATATTATCAATTTATGTAAACATGTGCATGGAATTGCAGGAGCTTATAGTCTTATATTCCAGGTTTCACTCAACTCTTGACAAGACAGGAATCTCAAACATGTGGGTGCAGCCCGAAGCTAGTAATCATGGAAGTTAAATTAACGCTTGAGTGGGAAATAATATTGACCTCAACAAACAGACTCTTGGAAAGTTGGTCCCAGCGCTCCTTTCATAGCCAGCATGTTTTCCTCAGTTTTGATCTAATTACCAGCTCTCAAAAGTACCTTCACGTCAATTCCAAGAACATTGTCACCCCCTCTGAACCGAGTAGACCGTCTCTTGTAGCATGTTTCTCTCTGACCCCGATGGGAAACAAAACCACACATCAGATCTACAGGAGGACCATCGAAGAGATTCATGACAGTGCAAAGTCAGCTTTCTGAGGAGTAACCAAGGCATGACTGCATGCTCCTTCTTCAGGGGCAATGGGAATGTGCACTGGTGCCTTCTTTAGAAATGATGCTACGTTGCAGCTGTCATGGGGTGCACAGTCTGAGCCTGGCTCTTTATCCTGAAGCATCTACATCTTAAAGAAATGCCATCGTGTGCATGATTCAAATGCTTAAAACCTGAGATGGAATTGAGCCAAGGACTCACTTCATTTTTATTGTTAAAGCAGTCTGCAGAAAGAAGTGTCAAATATGGATTAACATGATAACATCAACCTGGAAATATAAAAAGAAAATAATTAAATTTAAAAATGAATAAAGTTAGAAAAAATATTTAACAAGCACTTAATTTTTATTTTTTGTTTCTTTATTGTCATTTTATGCTCATAGGAAGTATTAAAACTAGTTGAGAAATATACAGGGGGGATTATGTAGATTTATAAATGAAATTATATAAAATGAATAAACCAAAATGGGAACCATGGGTGGAAAATTAATCAAGAGCTGAGTCTAGTAATTTTCTCATTTTCCTCAGAAGAGAGGCAGTGCAGTCCATTTATATCAGGTATAATAAATAAAGAAATTATTATGACAGAATCTGAGGCCTTAGCACAACTGATGTCATTGTAGAGGCACCATTCCTACCTTAGCACATAGCCTCAACAACTGTCAAATGGCAACAAAAGCATAATCCATCAAAGACCTCGTTCCATAGGTCCAGGAAAGTCCCTAAATGCACTATACCTTGCTTTCTGGCTTCCATATTTTTGTTTCTTGCTAACTGTTCAAGTGTGTCAACCAGAATATGGTTTTTCTGCACAAAAGGCAAAAAACAGTGAGCTTGGGACTGCATGATTCTGGCAAGTTCCTCCTGCAGTCACCAGCCAGCAGTACGGACTTTCTATTTGACTTTGTTCTCTGGTAGAATTGCCTTGTAACATCACGTGTGTCGAATAAAAACCTAAAGACAACCGCTAGAAGACTGAAATGAATTCAAGTCCTTTCAAAGTTACCATAGGGAAACCATGCATCTGTTTAAAACATGCCACTAATGAAGCTACTAAGGCAAGGTTCAAAACAGTGGAGTTTTCTAGAAAGAATCATAAGAAGCTACTAACCCTGGTCTTCTTGGGAGACTTTATTTTGAGGCATGGATGGGGGAGGAAGGTAAAAGTCCACTGAGATTTACTTTGTTTTTTCTCCTACTGCCCAGTGTTTCTAATTCTATATTCTTAACTCCAATGCAACTCTATTCAGTAGGATATATTAGTCACAAGGACATAACTGTCACTAAGATGTCTATTGATTTGCCAATCTCACCACCTTCATATCTATAATCCATGTAAGTATAAATTGATTGACTACACAGAACTTAGTAGATACCTACCTGAGAAACTAAAACGGGAGTTATATATTTCAAGTGCTTTACATATTTCAAGTGTTATTTTCAGTTTTTAATTTTTCTTTATTTTTTTAAATTTTTTTCTTGGGACTGGAGAGATTGCTCAGTGGCTAATAGAGATGGTTGCCCTTACAGAGGATCACATCAGACAACACATAATAGCCTATACTCCAGCTCCAGGGGATACAGTAGCTCTTCTAGCCTCAGGGAACACTTGTGCTCATATGCACATACTCACACTCAGACAGGATAGGCAATAGAAAATGAACTCTGCGGGGTTTCTTATGCATGGGGGAGGGGCAGGATTTCTCTTTATTTTGCTTTATTTCTCTTTATTTTGTTTTGGCATTTTTGCTTGCTTTAACTTTTGGTTTTGTTGTTGCTGAGAGAGAGAGAGAGAGAGAGAGAGAGAGAGAGAGAGAACCTGAAGTTGGATAGGGAGGCTGGGAGGATTCCTGAGGAGTTAGGAAAGGGAAAACTACATTGTATGAAAGTTTTTTAAAATAAACTTGTAATTAAAAATGAATCTTTTTAAAAATAACAAAACAAAATTACCCTTCTCTCCATGAGAAACAAAGGGGTTATATAGTCAACAAAGATGGGAAATTAAAGCAGTTTCCTCCCTAAAGTGGTACTGAAAGAAGCAGGAGCTATGAAATAGCTTGTGATCAGAGGGTGGAAGATGAAAGGCAGCTGAGCAACACAAAGCAGTGTTTTACTCTGGAAACAGAAGCAGTGCAGCTGGGAAGAGCTGCTCACACACTCAACTACAAACAAAACCGAGGACGGCGAGAAAGAAACTTTGTAGAACTTGAGAACCCAAGACTCAATACTTGACATGACTAGGGATGGTTCCGGACAGGGAGAACATGCCCAACCAAAATAAAATGCCTTGATTAATGTTTTTATTAATCAAGTATAATTATATTCATCATTCAACTAAATTGCATAAACCATTTGAAGTACTTAATAGAGATCGACTTTCTCCTTACAACTGTCACTAACAGCCCCTGAAGAAAGGTAGCATTGAAGAAGTTAATGATATAATGCCTTGCATAAACTGGAAAGTTTACCAATAAAAAGAATTATTGAACATGAAGTTGGTTAGTATCTAATGGGTTAGAGATATTTTTAATCACCTCAGAAGCAATGTCTCTGAGTCACAGAAAACTTACTGTTATCTAAATGAGAAAATGAGCTGTCCAAAACACATGCCTCCTCTCAGTCCAAAAATAATACAAAAGCAAACATAATGAAGGCCAAAACCAATCATAGTCTCCTGATGGTCCAGGAAAGAGATAGTTTTGGCGCAGAGACAAGAGCAACCTGGCCCAGTTGGCAAGTTCTACTGTGGGAGATGATGTGTTAAGCATTCTTGACCATGGAATACTAAAATTGTATGAATTCACCTTATTCATTTGGCTCCCAAATTCTCCAATTTTATTTCTATTTATAACATGAAATTCCATCTATCTTTTTAGAAAAATAAATTGTTGCTCAGAAAACATAACTGCATATTTTCTTGGCTTTGATAATTCCTAAGAAATAAAAATGAATTTGGTTAGTGCAGCACATTTTGAATTACTTGTAAGTGATGATCTGTTCTTGGTTGTTGGTGTACGAAAGAGTTCCACACTAGCCCGGAATGGCTGAAGGAGTTCCCACAACATTGGGTGATCTTAAAACAGCAGAATTAAAGTATTCTGAGATCAGAGTAAGGGGTGCAACAACTGGGTGAGAGAGAATGGTGTTGAATCCAACAGAACAGTCCAAGCCACGGAGGAGCATCTGAGCCTGCCATGCTCCATGCCCACTGACCACGAAACACCAGTCTGTGTATCTCCTTCGCTCTAGAGAATCTGTATGGCAAAACTCAAGAAGAACAACGGGAAGTCACCACTCACAGTAATATCCAAGTTCTCTGTCTCAAAGCACCAATTATATGATCGTCCAAGATAAGAAGAAAACGGCATTACAGAATTCGGAGGGGAATCGTCAAACACATAACTAAAACTTGAAATCAAGGACTAGGCAATGTTTGACACTAAAGAAAGACAAATGAGAAGTTGCTCCAAGTAAAGAATTTGTCTAGAAACACATGTCTCAAGGTAAAATCAACAAATCTCTGACAAAAAATAGTTTCCAGATGGTCACTGTCTTGTGATGGAATAAAAATTTGCACATCATGTTAGCTTTTAAATATGTCTAAATCAGCAGCATGTACTCTCAATGAATGGTCAACTCATGTCATCTTTTAGTTAATAAATTACAAAGTTATATACATGTACCCTCTGAGATAATGATCAGGTTTGTAAGCCTATTTCTATGCATTATGTAACAACAGCAAAACATATCATAGTTATATCAATATCCAAGAAATTCCACAAGTTGATTTAATATAACAGTATTCCTAATCTAAGAGGAAAGAGTGGTTTAGGGTTTATCCACATTATTTTTAATTTAAAAATATGCTAAGATTTTTTAAAGGGTTTCAAAATTATATAATAAAATAATGAGTGCAGATGTGCCCATTCTGGGATATGCTGAGCTTACTGGATTTGCAAATAGAGTTTCCTCTGGAAACATTCAGCCGCCTTGAAGAAGCAAGTATTGAGGAGACAGATGTGAAGAGAAAGCATTCTCAGAGGATGCAAATGCCTACTCAGGGAAGTAGATGTCGTGCCTTCCATGACCTGACCACACGGAACCTAGTAGCACTTCCCTTATGTGGCCTGGACTCAACAAACTTGGAGTAACAGCAGGCTGACAGGGGCTTTCCTGGGAGCCTTCCTTCCCATCCTCTAGCTAGACAGGAGGCAGGAGGAGAAGCGTCTGCCCTTTCTCTTCTCTCCTCTCAAGACTCCAACCTGTCACCTGAGCCAGCAAAACTGTCTCCGAGGTCACTGAAGGCATGCATTCATTTTCCCTATGAATTTCTTCTGGTTTTACTTGGACTAGTACTGTCCTTATGGGTCATCCCCAGCAAGACAGCAATGCCGCTGGGTTGGTAAAAGGCATGGAGATAAACCACCCCGGAGCCAGTTTCAGGGAACAGTGCCTGTGTACGTGAGCCACCACTGATGTAGTGGAAGACCATCAGGGTCTCTGTGTGGAAGAGGCACAATAAAGGAGATGTGGAGAGTTCATACAAGCTAGCCACTGGCTACTCAAGCGACTTCAGAATTTAGTGTTCTGACTTCTGGAGCATGGTGCACCTTGCTTCTTTAGAAGCACACTGTGACAAGTGGGCTGGCTGCCAGGTCATGCCTGCATTTTCTCCTCCAGGCTAGTCCCACTGTTAAGTATTTTAGCCCAATAACCTCCTGCTTTGCAGCCTCTTGTTTTCTAAGGACATTTTTCCAGACAATTAAGATACTATATTTTTATTTTGTATTTACCTAAAAATACTAATCCAACTGCTTTTTATGTATCCCATTTCTCAGCTCTTCTATTCAAGTTTTCTTTTTAAATTCTGAACATATTTATAATACCTAGTTTTGAGAAGATCTGGTCTTTAATTGGCACTCTCTTTACATGGCTTCTGGAATATTATGTTAGTTTTTTAATACATAATTCTTTGAGAATTTCATAAATGTACTTTTGTATTTCTTTTTTTATTGACTTTTACTGAGCTCTATATTTTTCTCTGCTCCCCTCCCTGCATCTCCCCTCCCTGTCAACTCACCATACTCACCCCACTCCTCCCTCTAACTCTTACCAGATGCAACTCTCCATCCACCACCTTCGTGTCCTCTTATTTTACTTTTAATAACCTGTCCAGACCAGTTTGTGTTCCCCATAGTCACGGTATGGGGCCAGCCATTAAAACACTATTGATTTGCTATGCATGCTGGTTTCTTTCCAGCTCTGCCCACTCTGTTAGAGATTGAAGCATAGCTTGAAAAGACACATTTAGAAACCTCCTGTCTTAGCATTGACTAATTACTGCATGACCAAAAAGCAAGATGGGGGAGGAAAGGGTTTTTTGGCTCATACTTCCACACTGTTGTTCATCACCAAAGGACAGGAACTAAAACAGAGCAAAATCCAGGAGACAGGAGCTGATGCAGAGGCCATGGGAGAGTGTTGCTTAATCAGCCTGATTTCTGATAGAGCCCAGGACCACTAGCTAAGGGATGATATCACTCACCATGGGCTGTGCCTTCCCCCATTGATCACTACTTGAGAAAATGCCTTACAGCTGGATCTCATGGAGGCATTTCCTCAACTGAGACTCCCTCCTCTCTGATACCCTAGCTTGTGTCAAGTTGACACAAAACCAGCCAGTACAACTCCCAAACTGTATCTGTTTGGTAGGCATCACTCCTGAAACATAGACTCACTGCCTTAGTCAAGTTCTTTCTTGGCTGTGTAACAGCCTCTCAATCTTGCTCAAACTCAACACCTGGTCTGCTTTCCAAATGTTTGCACCAGCAATGCTTGTGAGCTTTCTTGTTAACTTAGGATCCTCCTACCATAGAGACCAGCACAGATAGCTGTTTTTACTTTAGGTCTTTGTTCAATGGCATGGTGTTGGTGAATTTTTCCATAGCCAACTAATCTAAAATTTTACCTACCAAACCTTCACATTCAACATTCTCACCTACTATTTCATTATTCACTATTTCATTTTTCTCACAGCCCACCCAAAATGTAAGGTTGATAAGATAAAGAAATCAAACATTTTGTTAAGTGGTTTATCTCTCACACACATTCTCAGTTGATATCCAAAACGTGTTACTTGCATGAAATGGATACAGTAATTGCTTCCTACTCCATTTTTATATCAAAGTTTTCATAACTCTTCAAGGGTAAAAATTGTACTTTGAAACTTTATTTTTTTAATTATGTATTTTCAGGGAAAGGGTGGGCATGTTCGTGTGAGTGCAGATGCCCTCAGAAGCCAGAGGCACCAGATCCCCTGGAGCTGGAGTTGTAGCCAGTTGTGATCCATCTGACATGGCTGCTGGGAACCAAACTCGGGTCCTCTGGGAAGGCGTACACACTCTTACCTACTGAGCCACCTCTCCTGCTCTTGCTTTACTTTCAGTCTTTCTACAATCATTACTATTTACACAGTACAAAGCACGAGATAAAAGCAATTTAATATTTTGATTATATTTCATCCTGAAGACCCAGTTTCTAATATTGGCTATTTTAATAACTCTGTTAGTGAGCTAGAAAAACAACAACAGCAACAAAGACCCAGGAGGGAAAAAAAATCCCATCAGTTTATTCGAAATCACTTTAGCTTTGAGTTCATTGCCCTTCTCAGGTGTCTACTATTTCTGGTATCCTCTTGCTCTCAACCTTTAGTCCCCACCATGTGCTTTATTTGCATAAATCCATTTTTTATCTTCTTATAGCCTGTGCTGTTGTTCAGTCGTGTTTATTTTTATCTTATGTACATTACCCTGCTCTCATCCCTCTCGCTGTATTTTCTTTACACTGTTTCTCAAGTCTGTTTGCTGGGACACAGTTAGACTGCCTAGTAGCCCCTGTGTCTGCTCCTGACTCATTTGTTCTTCATCTGATGCAGGCAGATAATGATAATTCTCACACTTACTTTCTGGGCGATGACATCGCCGTATGACTATGTTTGACAGGCATCATGGGGCTCTCTGCACTTACACAGCACCAGTAGTGAGCAGACCACTGTAGCAGTGGAGACGGTGACAAAGGGTTGATGGATGAGATGCAGAAGGCAGCCTGTGGGACATCATCTTATGCAAGAAGTTTTGAGTTTTGGTGATAAGAAAAGCCACGTGGGACTGGCCACTTCTTGGAGACTGACGCGGCCAGATGATAAACCACATTTTTGATATGCTTGCTACATTGTCTTCTCTCATAGCAAGAACACTTTCTGTCATCCTCAATACCCCATGTGATTTAATGTAGTGATAATGAGCTGGTGGTTGAATTGTGGGGCAGAGTGGCCTTGCATTACCAAGAAGAAAATGAGCTATTCACGACTCTTTCTGTGCTCTCTGCCACAATTGTTCAGTCTTCCTTCTACACTGGGCACAATGCATGTGCATGACACATCATTTTTCTTGGAGTCTTGTGTTAAATATTTGCCCTGGAACATCACTACTCCCTAGCACCACATACTTCCTTGGTACTTCTATCCTTAAACAATGAGATGACTTTCATACAAAGAAGGGACATGATTTGTATAGAAATGGTTATGTATAGCTGACATAAAACTGGAAAATCATGCCGAGACCCCATTCCTCTTCTGTTGACACGGTCTTCTCCCATGGTGCTCAGAAAGCAAGTATCCCAACACAGAGCCTGATCATTTCCTCATTCCACTTCCCCCTTTCTGTTTTACTAGATATATGTTCACCAAACTCTATTATGCAACACATTTTAAGAGAATTATTCTGTCTACAGGGCTGGTGCAATGGCTCACTGGGTAAGACACTTCCACATAACCCTAACTACTTGAGATTGAGCCCCAGAATCCATAGAAAGGTAGGGCATAGGCATACTGTATTATATGAACACCATACACATGCCACACACACAATAGTAACAAAATTGTTAATAAAAATCTTCAAGAATTATTCTATGAACAACTTGTGAAATGAGCGCTTTTTCCCTTTCGCTGTGGAGTGTGCAGTCCTCATTGCTGACACACATCTACAATTCACTTACTTCACTTTGTCTATGGCATCCATCTGTAAAATCAACCATAATTTGGTGTACTTTACCAATGAAGGAAGCTTTGTCATCTCTCCACACAACAGAAATGAGTCTCCCAGTACTCAATACAAGGGTCCCTAAGTTGCATTCCCAGACTTTGAATTCTAGGTCAGAGAATATATGCACCATTTACTTCACCAGAAATTACTGGTCCACTTTTCAAAGCATTTGTATGAATTCCAACCCCTCCAGCAATGTTTGGGTATCCCTCTCTGTGCACAGCTTCACCTGCTGTATATATCACGGGTCATCAACCCACATGACTTTATCTTCCTCCCAGAAAAATCACAACTTCAGCTCTGATTCTCTCCGACTCCAGGGTTGATACTTCAAAACCTTTCTGTGTACTGAACCCTGTGCTGCCTCCTAAGGCAATGCTCCAAAAGCCATGTTCACCTCCTCAGACCCATTCTCATGTCACTAGCAAGGAACCATGTTGCAGCAGGATTTCTCCACATTGCTGCCATCAACCTATTGGATAAGCTGGTTCTTTATCTTGAGTGGGGTTTGGTTTGGTTTTCATTTTGATTTTGTTTTTTAACTTGTTTTTTGTTCAAGGTGTTTAGTTACACGCTTGGCCTCTATCCACAGACAACTGTTCCAAACCAAATTCAGTTCCAAAATCGCAAGAGTCCTTCAAGCATTCTTCAAAGCCCGAACCGAAGCCCAGCAAGATCTACTGTGTTGGTGAATTTAGGCAGAAAGAGTTTGAACTCAGCCAGTAATTTCAGGAAAATTACAACTTCTAAGGCACATTTTCCTATACACAAACTTGACACGTGGCAAGAGGCCATGTACTTTAAAATTAGTACTCATAGAAAATGAAGAGGGAGGTGGTTTCCAGAGTCCTCGTTTTGTAGTGCTTTTCCCAAGCTTGGTTTGGTTTTGTTTTTGATGCTGTTTGTTTGTTTCGTGAATGAGGTGCAAGAACGCTTTCACTGGTGATTTCTATCCTAGAAAGGAAATAGGTGCAAAGAGACGAAAGGCTATTGGATGGATTTCCACCAGAGAGCCATTCAGAGAAAGCAAATTCACGCTTGACACAGACTCCTGTCTCTATCACATTTTCTTCTATTTGTCGTGACAAGTACAATCAAATCCTTGAGGCATGTTTAAATCAAACATAGTAATGCCCTTTCAAAGACTGAATGACAGTGGGGATCCATTCATGATCTAAGGAATGAAGAAGGGGTGCCACTGTGAGCTCTATGGTTTTGTTTAAAACAAAATTTTATTTTATTATTTTACTTTGTTATGTGTGTTTGTGTGCCTGCATGTGTGTCTGTGCACTACCTGTGTACAGTACCCACAGAGACCAAAAGAGGGCATCAGATCCCCTGGTTATGAGCTGCCTTATGTGGGTACTGAGAGCTGGATTATCTGGAGACAATGTTCTTATCTGCTTAGGAATCTTTCAGCTCCTTTATAGTTTTCTCTGTCACTACTGGGTATCAGGCAGGGAGCCGAAGAAGCCAGCCTGGAATCATCAACAGGTGCAGAAGAAGAAAGGCATCAACATTTCTGCTTTTACATTTTAGTGTAAGAACTGGAAAACTGGTACCTAGAAAATAAGAAAACGTGAACACACTGACAACTCCAGTTCAGTCAGTCCATCAATGAAAACTGCCCTTTCCTGTGCTCTCACAACACTGAATAGACACCTGCACACCCAGTCTACTGACACCTTAGAAAGTCCCAGGACCCTTGACAGTGCTGTCAGGAAACCACAAGCAGAGAGTTGGGTGGACATTCTATCCAGGTTGTTAGTTACAAAGCTGTCTCAATGGCATCAGTACAGATCAGAGGTGAGTCTGCCTGTTAGTTAGGAGGTCTTTTCTATGGCATCAGAGTGGATCAGTAGTGAGTCTGGATGCCTGTTGCCCCCAGGGGGTTAGTTGTAAATGGGGGCTGCTTGTTTGTTTCCTTTTCACCCAGACTCAAAATAATCACACAGAAACCATATTAATTAAAGCACAGCTTGACCTATTAGCTCAGGATTCTTATGAACTAACTCTTATATTTTAAATTAACCAATATTTATTATTTTGTATTTTATCTCGAGGCTCATGGTTTACTGGTAGATTTGGGGGCTTCTGTCTCCTTTGTCAGTACATGAAATCTTTCTGACTCCACCTTCTTTTCTCCTCTATCTCTGCTTGGAATTTTCACCTTGCTCTATTCTGTGCTGCCATAGGCCCAAAGCAGCTTCTTTATTAACCAATGGTAATAAAACCTATTCACAGCATACAGAGGGGAATCCCACATCAGTTAGTGAGATTTCTCTCACTGGAACTGTGTCAAAGGAGATCTGGAGAATTAGAACCACAGCTATTGTCCTGGGATAACTTGGCTTTTCTTTTCCCAGCATTCATGGAGTCCACAACTCCTGTGGAAAATACAGTTCCCAGGAAGTCTCCACAAGGAATGAGTGCTCCTGTAGGAACAAAAGTCAGTTCACAGTGAAAAATAAGATGGGAATGGATATAACAAATGAGTAATTCTTTGAAAAGATCAAAGTGGCAGGTGAGAGAAAGTGGAAGGCAGAAGCCATCTACATCTGTGATGACACAGGGTATGTCACTGTAGATCATGATGGTAGCAGCAAAACAAAGTGGATATACAATGAGTACCTAGACACATAAGGAGTACACATCTCAGACTGAATTCCTCAAAAGTCTTACGGCATATTCCGTGTAATGTAGACAACTGAATGGCATGTAAGCATTGAGGAAATTGTATTTGTCCATAATTTTAAAACTATCAGTAGAGTTTTTTTCTAGGTTTAGTTGACTATATTGGAGACTTTTTTTTACCAACGTTTTAAAAAGAATTAAGACCAATTCTACATAATACTTTGCAACCTGCACATGACCTGCACCAGAAAGACACAGAGATGTGAGACAAACTGTTGGGGACTAAGTGATCAGCAGGGATTGGAGCATGAATCATAAAAAAAACCAGAGACAGAAACTGGGATTCAACCCAAACACCAGAAAAGAAAACAACCAAACCACTAGAGAAGTCTTACTTCTACCAAGGCTTGGTGACTACAAACTATGCCAACTAAGCTTTTCTCTCCTTTCATTTTATATTCCCTCTAGTGCTGGCATTAAAGGCATGTGATCCCCTAGGACTGGAATTAAAGGTGTGAGCCACCACTACCTAGATTTGTTTCTGCATTGACCTTGTGTAGCCCAGATTAGCCTTAAACTCATGGAGATCCATCTGACTCTCCCAAATCCTGGGATTAAAGGTTTATGTCACGAGTGCCTGACCTCTATTGGTTTTAACTTTGCCTCTGGTCTTCAGGCAAGATTTATTTATCAAAATACAAACAATATACTACTACAAGGGATGGTAGAAGAGTAAGAAGGATACTGGGAGCAAACATAAACATTATACATTGTATATTGCATATGATTGTCAGAAGTGAAAATGGAAAAAGGAGACAGAACATCTCTTAAAATATGTATTAATATCCTATGATACTGCTGTGGTCTTAGTACAGACACTGACATATAGAAAATCAACAAATGTAATTTTAGTTAATGAATCATTGTAGCAAAAACAAAATTCATTGCCCAGAGACAAATCAAATAAATATTTATTGAATTTAAAAAAGTAAAACTAGAAGAGGAGAAAATACTTCTTAACTCTCCTTATAAAAATTGGCACCAAAACCAGGCAAAAGATGTAAATTAAGTGAAAGGAAGGGAGGGAAGTGGGAACAAATAGAGGGAAATGTCATGCTAACTCAACCACAACTACAGAGAAGAAAAAGCTTTGGAGGACATTTTAAAATCAATTCCACCAACACATTCAAAAAAGTATACACTATGGTCCAGAGAGGTTTATTCCAGGCATCTGTGCTGATTTGCTGATTAAATCTGAGAGTCAATGTAATCTACCACAGTAATGGGCAAAGAAGGAAGAAATGTAATAATGTAACTTAGTGGAAAAGAATAGATGACAAAATTTTATAACCTGTGTAACAAAAACTCAAAAGAAATGACAGTAAAATGAGCATTTTCAGTTTGATAAAGACTATTGGCACAAAATTTATACTTAACAGTAACAAAGAAAAACTTTACACAAAGTAAGTTTAGCAGGGTTTATTGAGCAAAGAATTATTCATGAGTTGGGCAATGTTCAGAACTGGATAAGGTTCAGAGAACTCCAGCAGGGGGCTTTTGTAGTCGAATACCTGAGTGAAAAGATGTTCCTTACCTGCCCAACTAGACATCTGTATCATTCGAATACAGTCAGATGGAAAGTTCCTACTTAGACAACCGATTAGCTGAGCAGCTGCTTCTAACTGTCTCTCTTGATTTTTTTAACACAATTGCTACATTTTACTTTGCTTACAAAAGACTCCAGTTATAAAACCAGCCTATATGAATGTGTCGTGAAGGAAGTTAATGGCTTTCTCTTTGTGTTATTGATACACCCAATTCCTTCCTAAGGTAAGAACAAGAGAGAAATGCCATGTTCCCCAATTCTAGTCCACAAAATGCTAGAAGTTCTGCTGACAGCAATGAGGTGAGAAAAGAAGATGAAAGACAAACTCATCAGAAAGAAAAAAATAGATTTGTTCTTATTTACTAATGATACTAATATTTACAGAAAATTCCAGGAAGTCTAAAACCTTCTTGCAGAAATAAGTGAACTCAATTAGTTGCAAAAAATAAGATAAATATTTAATAAACAATTGTAATTTTCTAATCAATGACAGATATATAATGTCAACATTACAAATATAAAACCAATGAGTTATTAAAAATTCAAAATTTGGGGTCTGGAATATTGGCTTGCTATTTCCTGGCAAGCATGGGGCATACAATTCACAGAACCCACATAAAACACCTGGGTGCAGAGGCCATGTTTATAATCCCAGTGCTAGGAAACCAAAACAACTTCCTAGTCAGCTACTACAGCCAAATCAACATGCAACAGATTCAGTGAGAGACCCTGTCTCAAGAAACAAGGTGAGGAGTGAGTGATTAATGAAGGTTGGCCTCCAGCTTCTAAATGCATGAATACCTTGAAGATAAACATATACCCAACACAGAGGAGAATACACAAATTCACACACACACACACACACACACAATTAAATTCTAAGACATAAATTTCTTCGAATGTCTTGGCTACTTTTCTGTTGCAATGATGAGATACCATGAGGATGGCACTTTTAAAAGAAAGCATGTACCAGGCTCACCATTCAGAGAGTTAGAGTCCAGGTAAGCAGGCACAGGAAATCTGAGAGCTTACAATCTGATCCATAGGTACTGGGCAAAGAAAACTAATCAGAAATATCATTCGATTTTTAAACATCAAAGCCTGTCCCAATAACACATCTTCTCTTACAAATGGTTCCAATAACTAAGGAGCAATCATTCTAAGATAGAATACAGGGGACATTCTCATTCAAACCACCACATGCCTGACTACATGCTCAAAACTCTGTAATGCCAATGGTGGAAATGAAGGTCTAAGAAAATCAAAAGCTACACCATGTTTGCAAATTAGGAAGCACAACAAAATAAAGATGTCATCTATCCCTAAATAATGTGCAAGTTCCAGCATAATTTATGTGGAAATCTCAACATAAATTCTTGTAATGACAAAATTCCAAAATTTATATATAAATGCACAGAAACTAAAACAACTAAGATAATTTTACTTAATAGATGTTTTGAATGTCTACTATGTACCTGACACTACACTAGATGCTGAGAAAAAATAACCTTATAACATATGGAGTTCACACTCAAGATAGATAATCAATAAAACACCGACATGTAGAAGACGGTATTCAGTTAGGGATGGTAGGTAAGTTATGAAACAGATATGGTGACAGAGAAGGGAAGTATCCTATATGAGATGTCCAGGGACAATATCACTGAAAAGGCCATTTAAGCAGTTTTAATGATCTTAAAAAGTCAGGTGAATGAATATCTAGGAAAACTATGTCTGTCTTATGAAATGCTGCTAGGCAAAGCGTTTCTAGGCATGGAAGACCAACCAGGGGAGGACTGTAGATGAGGGGGGCAGATGCTAACAGAGCATGCTCAGAATCTTTATTACACTCGGCTATAGACTGTGAGGACTCTGTATTTTACTCTAGGCAAAATGGAAAGTAATTGAGGATTTCCTAGTGAGGAGCCAGGGTGAAATTTCAAGTGGCTCTTGGCAAATATTGGGAAATATCAAAGATTATCATAGAATAAATTCCATAGTAAAAAGATTTCAATTTAACTTTAGTTTGCAGATGAATTCTGTAGGGATCATGTCAGGAGGCAGAACAACTCAGAATGCTGTGTCTATGTGATGGGGGAGGGTACGTATTCTACAATACTCACAGGCAGTGCTGTTGTTGATGCTGATGCAAACACTTTATACATTTTCATCTGGAAATTCTCAAATGTAGTCTATTAGATGCTATTGATCCATCTAGTCTCTGAGAATTAATCTTTTCAAGTGTGGGGTTGGAGAAATGGCATAGAGGTTAAGAGCATTGGCTGTTGTTTCAGAAGACATAGGTTTGATTTCCAGCACCCATACAGTGGCCCATGGTCACTTATAACTCCTATTTCAGGATATTTTACGCCCTCTTCTGACCTCCACGAAGACCAGGCACACACGTGGAGAACAGACATACGTTCAGGCAAAGCATTCATACAATAAAAATAAATAAGACATAAAATTTTAATAAAGAATCATTTCAAGTACAATATGATAATCAAAGATACAGTTAGTATCTGTTTAAAAGTTAGAATAATTTAATAAATTTTGTAAAATTTATTTTACAATGTGAAAAACTTTGTAAAAAGAGACACACAAAATACCTATTAGCAAGTTAAGTAAATATATAAAATATAATTCAGTATCAGCATAAAACAAGCTTGTCTAAATTATGAAAATTTTACTTTTTACTATAACTTAGAGAAAAAATGTGTTAATTTTACAACTTCAGTTACTTGCGTAAAGAACTATGAGAAATCTTCATGGATTGAAGGAAAATATATGTAATATCTATCATAGATTCATGCCATTGTATGCCTGGGGGGTGTCTCTTTCAAATGCACACTAAGGGGGCTGTTATTGACAATAGAAGTTCTCTTGCCAGGCACAGTGATGTTCACCTGCTATTTCAGCACTCAGCACACGGAGACAGGAGGATTATGAGTTCAAGGCAAGAATCTGTGCATAAAAAACAAAGTGATAAGGATGCTCAAGAATATAGATTTGCTCCCTAGCACTGAAAAATGATTTATAGATGAGAGAGAGAGAGAGAGAGATATGATAGAGAGATAGAGAGATAGAATTAGTCTCTAAATTCTAGACTCATTATAGATTCATTTAACTGGTCTATGGAGTGCACTTTGGTAACTGATGAGGAGGAGGAAGAAGACAAAGGAGAAGAAAAGTGATGGTAATGATGGTGATGAGGATAAAATGGTGACGTGATGGAGATGATTATGATGGAAATGATTATGATGGAGATGATATGCTGTTGGTGAGGACGGTGATGGAGAGAAGAAGGAGGTGCTGATGGTGATGATGACGGGATGATAGAGAACATCAACAGTGTTGGAAGTCATGGGTATTTTGAGCATTTGTCACTTTTAGTTCTAAGATTTGGACTGTGCACAAAACTACACTAACTGTAGTTAGACTGGCTACCGGGCAGCAGCTTGATCCATTCTTATGAGAGCCTGGCAATATCGGGACATTTTGAGCTTTGTTTTTGCAAGACTTTCATCAGTGTGTGTATTTATTTCAGACTTGTTACCAAAGACCGGAATTCAGAATAAAGGACTCCGGGCCATCTGGAAGGCAAACTGCTGAGCAATTCATCACAAATGCCCCCTGTTTTGCAAATGTTTCTCCTGCGTCATAAGTCAATCTCCCTGAAGCACACCCGTCTGTGTGGTAAACCCTCTTCCATGTAGCATATGTCCTTTCGTCAAATCAGAGCCGTAAGCACAGATGTGCAAGACCCTCAGACTCGCTTGCTTCAGCCTTGAGTGTCACACATTCTCGGTTTCTCTTTTCATAAACCATATACGCAGATTCTGTTTTCTGTTGTCATGATTTTCTCACAATTAACAACCTTCTTGAGGTTTTGATGATCAAATAGCTCAAAATATTTGTTACTAACTTCCTTGTTTTAGCATCAGTGATTCAGGATAAATAATTATGGGGTCTTTATATATTTATATTCTGATAGAGGCATAAATTAACTAGATATTTCAAATCCCAGAACTATTGTGTGAAACAGTAACAAGAAATAAAATTCCACAAGTGTATATCTGGGTATCTCTGCACTGCCCTGAAGTTCATTCCCAACTTCAGAATGTAACCCCCATCACCCCTGCATTCCCAGATCAACTGTCTAACAGCATAAAGGGGGAGCTGGTTCAAACTGTGAGCAAGCTCATTTAACTCACCTATTAAAGTCCATTAGGTTGAGCTTTCTGTTTGCATTTGAAAGAATAACCATACATTGCAGGCAAAAAAGAGTGTTGTTTTCTTGTTTTCAATAAAAATTATTCCAAGTTTCATTGCTTCGTTGAACATTATCTCTTAAACTTTGCCAAAATTATAAAATTTTCTTCTTAAAAATGAAGATCTGGGAAACAGACTTGAAACCTTCTCCTTATCAAGCAGTAATGGCATCATTTTAATCTCTAACCAGTCATGCCAGTATCACTGTTACATCCCCTCAAAATTTAAAGAAGCATGTATCATATAAAAATTTCTCTTGTTTCCACTTAGCTTGCCCTATTTCTCCTGTCACACTCTGTGTAGACACACAGAGATATTAACTACCTTTTGGATGGTTGGCGATAAATATGAGTACATTTATTTACATACATTTATTTACATACATTTATTTACATACATTACAGTTGGCTTAGTAGCAATAAGTACAAAAACCTCTTCAAGGGTAGCCCAAAGCACTTCCTAATGATGCTACTGATATATAAATTTCTACTGAAAAGTCTTGACTTATAACTCTTAATGACTGACCACTTTAATAGACCTATCTGCCTGGATTGATGTCACAAATCCATGCTTTTGGATTGTCTCTTATTTTTTCAGACAAACAGAAAATATAGTGACACATTTCTCTGTGTCCTTTGTCTTTGAGACAGTGTCATGATATGTACCTTACACTGGCTTGAAAGTCATTATGTCACCCAAACTGGCCTAAAATTCAGGATCTATCTGTCTTAGCCCCCTATGTGCTGGCACTTCGTACATGAACCACAATATATGGCCAATAATACATTACATTTTTTCAAAATTTTTGTTGTTTTTCAAAAAGATTTTCTAGGAGGGTGTGTAACTCTATGCTACAGAACATTCTTAGGCAGTAGAAGGTACATAGATTTTGGTCCCGGTCCCAAAAATAAAAATAAAAAAAGCAACTTTTGAAGAATGGTCTATTTAATATGGATATTTTAAAGATTCACACTAGGCATTATGGCACATGCATGTAGTTCCAGCATAGAAGGGGCAAAAGCAGGAGAAAGAACAAGAGGAAGGAAGGGCGCTCAGCTCTCGGCGCTCTAGACAATGAATTGGTGTTCATGAGGCCATCTCCATTACTACTATCAGATGTTTTTCATTGATAAATAACTTGACTCAGAATTCAAGAAAAGCCAAAGTACAGAATGAGATTTACCTCCACCCTGGCACAATCTATCAGCATTCATTTGTAATGGCTGCCAAGCTCTACCAACATATCCCTGGGGACAGACAGGGCCCCTGTAATGTCATAAACAACAAAAATGAATGCATTGCACTATTGGTGCTGTGTTGCCACACCAACTCCAGTGTCACCTGTGTGACATGACATATGTCATTATACCGGACAGGAGCTACGTGTCCTATGGGACTAGGCTTCCTGGAGGTCAATGGCAGACAGCCTGGTATTAGCCACCGCTGAGGCACAGACAGGTTTCTCGAGTAGCTGGCTATGCGGGATATGAGCTTTGCACAGTTTCTTTCATAATAATGATAGTCTTTATATATACAAGACAAGGATCATTCTCTTCAGGAACAGCTCTGGGATAGGGAAGCACAGTATGGGAATGCATAAGACTACAGCAGAACCTTTGTCATACACAGGGTGTATGATGAGCAAGGGAATAGATGGGTTGATGTTGATGGACAAAGACTGTTATATTATACTTTCAACTTTATGGATAGGCTTGCTAGATCCCAACCCCCATGATGTCTGCTGCATAAGAAGGTACTAAAAAATATAGTTCAACAGGTACAGAGAACTCATTAGGTATATTTGGTCACTAAATGAAATAAAGGGTTAGGAAGAGGAAAGGCCATGATAGAGATAATGAGACAGAAACTTTCTATTCATAAGATGAAACCACTTGTCTGAGGTTTACATTCCCAAGGACAAGATTTCCTCTTCTAAGGATGCTTTATGTCTAACACCTGTTCCTGATAATGTACTTTTCTTAAATATTGCTGATATGACTAAAAGAAGCTTCCATACTGTGCCAACTGATGACACATGACCTTCTGATTTGTTCTTTGTTTGATTACTATATAATGAAAATATGAATTCAGTAAAATCGCAGCAGATTCCAACCACTCTTTTGTGTGTTGTGTCTGTCTGTCATTTGCCGAACTTGTGCCTTCCTGTTACCAAGACCCTGCTTCTCCCACGGTCTGAGTGGCTCCCCTGAGCCGGTCCATGGCATTATGTGAAGGGTTTCACACCATTTACAAGACAAATACACTTTGCTTTTGCTGCCTTACTTAATGTCATGACTCGTGCACCAATTTGATAAGATGTGAGCAATTATGGCATTAAGTCTATTGATTATTTTTCCCCAGTCAACACTTTTGATTCAAACCACAGTGGTGACCCAGCATTTCATGTCCTGAGAAGAGACCTGATACAAGAATATTTACTTTTTCTAAGAAAGAAAGAAGAAAAGAAATGGAATCAGTCTTCATAATTATTATGATCATGTGATCTCACAATCTTCTATTTCCATCATTGTCAAAGGAAATAAAGTTGCCTCTCCATCACTCTCTTAGCTACTTCCCATTCTTAATATTTCCTCCCCTATAGCCGGAAGTCCCTGACCTTAAAATATTCATGGCCAGTGATTGATCCAAGCAAACGGAAGCCATTGTTTCCATCCCTCCTTTACAGGCATCTGCCGCTAATTCTTGCGTCCTTCAGCTCACTTCATGAAGATCCCTCCTAGCTACAGAAAGAAACTGAATTACTCCCTTAATATAAATCATCTAAAATCGACTGTGGCTGCAGTTTGCCCATCACTACCAGGCCCTGGGTTGAAGAGCAGGTGCCGAGCAGGCTGTGCACAGAACAAGCTGGAAACACCTAGGCTGGCAGGGCGACAACGAACTGCGGTGCACTAGCGCCTCCTGGTGCTGCTGCCTAGAAGCGCAGTCGCAAAATCACACCTCGTAGGCGTCCAAATGCATGGATCTCTCCTTTGCAGATTTTCTGCAGCAGCATACAAATAGACAATCGCACTGCACAAAATTCAGTTTATTTGTCTTTGAAAGAAACTAAAATCTCAATAAAAGGCTTTGAAACTCTACCTCATTTTATGTCTAGTCGAACTTCTTAGCATATCTCTGAGAAAGGGATTTGAAACATCGTATATAAAATGCTTTAATGATGTAGCCGGTGAATAAATGCAGAGATCACGCCCAGTTTATTAGAGGATTATTTCTCACTTTGATTTTGTTATAAACTTCAACCTTACACACATAATGGTGATCTTGAAGTGTCTATACTTGTTTGTTTCCATTTTAAATCATTTCTTAGCATAGACTAACTCAAATTCTACAGATAACAAATAGTATCAGAAAATCAGCTTTGAAAATAAGATACTGAAATGAAAACAAACTGAGAAGTGCTTGGTTTCTCTTTCCAGAGAATCACTGAATGCCTGTGTGGTGCTTTCTATGCCGTGGGACAACATCAAGAGAGGTGACTTAAGTCCAGAGGAAGCTAGGACAAAGCAGGCAACTCACAAACAAGAATGTGAGGATTTGCCATGCACGGAAGTCTTTCCAATGAGTGAAACCAGAGCTTTATTAAGGCCCTAGGGAGCCACCATTTGTCTAGCAACCATGTTTCCCTGGGATCATCGTGCTGTCGAAATTAGAGGGAGATGCTCACAAATTATAAGTGAGTCAGTTTCTTCTGGAAAACATTTTAGAGCATTTTAAATGTTCCATAATAAAAAAATGGCCCAAGCCAGAATATCAGAGGAAAAACAAAGCAAAACAAAAAACCCAAAAAACCTAAAGCTAGCTGTTCTTTCTAAAGTCCAGTCATTAACAAGTTTCAGAAATATGGGCTATGATAATATCCATAGATTTTATTTCCCATTTTACAGATGTGATGGTTTTCATTCAATGTAAAACAGATGTGATAATATCTTATCCTCACACTGTGCTAAAGAAGATCTTCCTTAAACACCTCTAATATGAAATTCCTATGTGTGCTGGGGGAGGGCTGCTAGGGTGAAAACAGGCAGCGTTGGGATGGGACTCAGGACCTCCTGCACGCAAGGCAAGTGAACCCAACCCAAGCTTCTCTCATGTGCAGGTTAAATTTAAATTGAATTATAAATTCAGTTTGAAAGGGAGCTTTTAAAAAATCTTGCATGTTGTCTTGAAAAGGCACAGACAAGTTGTTGCCATGACTTCAAGGCCCAGCTAGCTTGTGTGGTCCACTGCATGCCAGGATGGACTGCAAGCCCCTGCCTCGAAACAACAAAGGCTGGCAAACAAAGGTTTCCTGTTTTCGAGCTTAAAATTCTACATGCTTAGCTTTTAATCAAGTAACAGTCCAAGAAATTATTACCATATCCTTACTTAAAATAGCATAAAACCTAGTGACCATAAAGAGGCAACTGTGTTCATGGTAGTAGAATAGTTGTGCTTTAATTCACATGTGCCTTCAAGTTGGCATCCGGACACATACAGCAGCAGGGGCCTGAGCCATGGGTTCCCTGCAAGATATTGTCCTGTGCTCGTACACACAGCACACACATGCATGTGTGTACTTGTGCACACACATGCACACACACATGCATGCATGCATGAACTGTACACACATACAAGTACACATACGCACATGCATGCACACATGTATGCACACATAGACGCACACACATATACACATGCACATACTCTCTTTTCTTTGTCATTGGTTCCATACCTGGCAATTGTTATTAAAGCCAACAGTTCTTGAGGTAGCAGGCTACTAGAGTCCTCTTTCTGAGACAGGTCATCATGATTTGACGGGTCTGGAGTGAGCACCCAAGACCACCCTGAGAGAGCCCTAGTGTCTGTTGCTATCCTCCAACATCCATCTACAGCTGACTCAGCCATGGGAGCTCCTCTGTCTTATCTACTGGCTTTACCTTGCTGTAAGTCTAAGGGAACAAAGTTAGATTAACAGGACTATTAACGTGACACAATTCAAAATGCTATGTAGCCACCTGGTCCTGCGGCACATCTGGAAGTGTTTTAACAGCTTGGAAACCTGACTTGGTCCACACAAGGTAAACCTCTAGCTCCTCATAATGAGACTGACTCAGCTCCTGTCCACTCCCATTGTATATTCCTCTCTAGTGCTGGAATTAAAGGCATGCCCCACTACCACTGCCGGTTTCTATAGCAAACTAGTGTGGCTACTGGGATTAAAGGTGTGTGTCACCACTGCCTGGTCTGTAAGGATGACCAGGGCAGCTGTTTTACTCTCTGACCTCCAGGCAAGCCTTAATTGTTAAAATACAAATGAAATATCATTACATTTCCCCTTTTTTGTCTAAAATAAAAAAGGCTATAACTAATATAAGAAAAAACATATATAATAAGCACAATGACTATATACAATATATATAGGCAATACATATATTGGTTATATATATGGTCAGTAGCCAGGTAGAAAGTATAGGTGGAAAAACCAGACTAAGAGAATTCTGGAAAGAAGAAAAGCAGAAAAGCAGTCATAATCCAGATACAGAAGAAGCAAGATGAGAATGCCTTACCGAGAAAAGGTACTAAGCCACATGGCTAAATATAAATATTTATAGATTGATTTAAGTTGTAGCAAATAGTTAATAATAAGCCTGAGCTAAAAGGTCAAACAGTTTATAATTAATATAAGCCTTTGTGTGTTTGGGGGGGCACTGAATGGTTGTGACACCAGGTGGAATAGAAACTTCTATTTACATTTGAGGTCTTGTTTTATTTCATGGTACTATTTTTGGTTTTGTATGATATAAACTCATATATAATTTGAATCTATATAATATAGAGATCTCAAAATAATTTGATAAATGAGTTTAAAAATAAAGGCCAAGTGCACATGCTTAACCAATTATAATTTTATGTTAATGAAATCATTAAAACTGTGTTACTAAAATGCCTGGCTCTAAAAACCTCTTGGCAGTAAAAGCAAAGTATTAATTATTACTTAGAGTTTTAAAACATTTTATTGCATAAACTTCTGTCATTAGACTCAACACTAATGCAATAAAAGTAACATATTTTGATGTACTTTCCACATATTTTTCTTTTGAATCTAAAAAAGAAAAAAGAAAAGCTAGCTACATATATCTGAGGTTTTATTTTTTTTCTTTCAGTTTAAGATTATACCTTAGCTATATTTAAAATCACCTTTTTATGGCTTCTTTAATTTTTCCTAAATAAATTAAGGGTGACAATAAAATGCCATGGAAATTTCTGAAATATTAAAAAACACTTCAATGCCCTAGAAGCACTTAGAGCATAGCATCCTCTCAATAAAGCATGCAAAATGAAATCTCAGTAGAAGCCAATGAAGGATTTAAATTAATCCTATTGTATTTATCATCTGAAAAAGCAATACAGGCAGCTTGCATTTAAAAAATACTATTTTTCCAAAATAATTTGTTATTTAAATGGATATGATTCTGGGAGATGCTAGCAACCACCAGGGAAGTAACATGTGAGGTAACAAGCCACAAGCCTTCTGGTAAAATATAGAATGATAGAAATGGGTTAATTTAAGTTGTAAGAGCTAGTTAATAATAAGCCTGAGCTAACAGGCCAACAGTTTGTAAATAATATTAAGCCTCAGAGTGGTTATTTGGGAGCTGGTGGGCAGGAGAGAAACCTCCAGTTACACAAAGGTTCATTTCCTGTCTCACAGTTCTGGAGGCCATAATTCAAGGTCAAGGTGTTTACGGGGCCGCTGTCTGGTGAGACATATCCCTGGTTTGCTGATGGTACTTTCTCACTGTGCCCTCACAGTCCAGGTGTTGATTTGCCTTCATGTAAGAGCATCAGCCTTAAGGCTCAGAGCCCACTTTTTTGCTGCTCATCACCCTGAACACAGTTCGGTTTGAGGTTAGGGACTGGACTTCTATCCATACCTATGCATGCAAGGATGTTTTGGAGGAATAGGGCTGTTCTGTTGCTCATCACCTTAAATACAGTCCTGTTTGAGGTTAGGGACTCACATCTGGACTTCTGTCCATACCCTTGCATGCAGGGACGTTTTGGGAGAATAGGGCTGTCTATTCTTCATTGTGCTTACATTTTCCTTTCTAAATTTGTGGGCCAAACAGTTCCTTCATCTGTCCAGTTATCGTGTATTCCTTTGTGCCTTATTGGTTGTAGCTCATATTTTATTGAAACTTGTTGATATTTTTTAAAAGACAATTTATAAATCATACTCCTGAAACTTTGTCTAAGGGATATCTGTCTGTTTTAAAGGATTCTCCAGACACTCACTTAGTTCTAGCTCTGCTTCATGGTAGCACATTGACTAGCTTTTGGTAGACAGAAAACAGTGATGTACACACCTTCAAAAGTGCTTACAACAAAACTGTGGCTTGCCCATGGTTCACTTCACCACACGTCTTCAGAATCCTTTTCACTTGGTGCTGGGCACGAACTACCATCCCTGCAGTACAGCCCTGTGCCATCTTTTGCAGAGTGTGATGAGTATCTGGGAAGGATTTGGTGGTTCTCATTACTCCCATTTTAATAGTTTCCCCTTATTTTTCATCTGCTTCTGATCACTGAAGTTCATGCCTGAGAAATAGTTCATTTTTCCCTAAAATATTATGTATTACCTCTTCTGTGAATCTCCCAGACCCATCCTTTTTCATCCAACTATTTCACATCTGGGGTAAAGTACTTGCTATAACTTCTGTCAACATTTACAGCTTTGTCTTGCTCTTGTATATAAAAATGTGGTGTCTATAGAATCAACAAGCAGCAGCTGTGAGTGAGTGTGGTGACCACAGATCCTGCTGGTTGCCTCAAATCTACAAGTACTGATGAAAATCAGATACACTATCGAGAAAGACATGTTAAAAGAAAATAAGGTAAATATTCACCTGTCTCTGTGTCCTGGTAAAATGTATGAACTCATCCAGGAGTGGCGGTGCACAATTGTAATCTCAGCACTTGGGAGGTAGAAACAGGAAGATCAGGCATGCAGGGCTGTCCTTAGCCACATAGAAAGGTCAGCCTGGTCAACATGAGACCCTGTTCTTAGAAAGTAATTTATAAATGTCCCCAATCTTCTCTCATAGCAAAGGAATGTTTTGTTACGTTTTGATATTTTGCTACTCCATATGATCTTGGGAAGAGAATTTCTTAGTAGGCAAGAAGTTTAAGCTCTTGTGAAACAGTAGGAGAAGACATGGTGGAGAATATGAGAGTCACCCACGGGGAGAATGCAGAATCTTTCTGGGATGAGCAAGATGAGCCCTGGTGCAACTGTAGTTGACAGAAAAGGCCCAAAGGATGTACGAGACAGGACTGGGGACTGAGTGTTCCTTTTGGTGCAGTATTGTGAAATCGCTCTTGCTCTCCAGGACACTTTCATTTAAACAGTGGGGTTGGGTCACCTGAGTCAATACTTTAAAATGTTGTACTTGATGCTGGTGATGGGAGCAAAATGAGGATTTAAAGCCTAGGGGTCAAACCCAGTTGGATTTCAGGCTAAAACCCCCACCCTCCATTCAAACAGCAGGTGAATTCACCACTGTTTCCTAAATTAAGAAGAGGGGAACAAAGAGGAAAAACACGAAGCAGGGAGGGGTTTTGGAACACTAATAGAAAATAAGAGTGATTTTGTAGAGATCATACTGGGACTGGAATTTTAGCTTGAGGGAAATGCGCGGCTTGGTACTGGATGTTCCAGGCAGAAAACCAGATCTGTGTAATGTTGTGCCGGCTAAACTGGGGAACTGTTTTGAATTTCCCAGTAAATACTAACGAAAAACTCAACTTTTAAGTAGACACCACATGTTTTACAAAGAAGCCATACCCACCCAGGCTAAAGCAAAGGTGCCACCCGGCATACACACACACCTAGGGAAGCCACCTTGGCTGGGGGGGTTGCCCAGTCTGAACCCCTTGATGAGAGCTACTTAGAGAAAAACAAAATTGAAGGATTTATATAAAATAGTTGCCGGAGAAATGATGTTGGCAGCAGGTAAGGCCTATCAGAGAAACAATAAATAAATGAAAAGTTATGAGTAATCAGATGAAAGTCTACTAAACATGTAAAAAGTAAGGGTTCTCCCTAGAGTCACAGACACTGAGAAAGCTGTTTTGTCAGCTATGGAGTCAGACATGGAAATGTGAACAGCATAAACAGAGTACTTTTAAATAATATAATAGATCAAGATACAATTGTAATTCTCATGTAAGAGAACGCTCTGAAATTAGTCAATGCAGACTGGTGGTAGCCATCCCTCTGTTCGAGTAAATGGCATAGATGAGGGGAGAAGGCAACAGATCTTTTTCTATCTCCCATTGAGCTAGACCTTCATTGAAAAACTCTAACTGCAAGGAGAAGAACGATAAGCCAGAACTGTAATTTGTTATTAGCACACTTTTCTTCTGTTGCTGAAGCAAGAAAGAGCACTTGAGTATAAACAGTGGGGGTGCTGTCGGAACTGTGGAGTGGGAATATCCACTCTGAAGTAGCTATCAAATCATTCACAAATTAATAAGCAACCGCGGTCTAAGGTGGGGGGGGGGGGGTGGAGTCATTCTAGAGACTATATGAGGAGAATAAAAGCATGGGTCTCTGAAAGCCCTTAAGCTGTAGCCGCCCCTGTTGTCCAAGAATAGAAAATACCATAGCTTTTTCTTTATACACACATACACACAGGGGAGGGAGTCTCGTTTTGTGCTGATTTAAGAATCACAGAGTCAAATATGCTGCTTTGTAATTTATATTTCTTCTTTAATAGTGAAAATTCAACACAGCTTTACATAAATCTACAGGTGACTAAGGAACACTGAGAACAGAAGAAATAGTCTTCTCCAGGGGTAAGCGCCCAGCTAATTGTCCAATACCAAATAATAGCCCTGAAAATGTACACATTATAACACTGGACACACTGAACAGGTTATATTTAGGAATACAACCTTTATATGTGCAGTAAAGGCAATTAATTAGTGTTCATTAATATTTAGGAATGTACATATGCTTGCAACAATTAATGAAAAAAATAAAGAAGCCATGAGTTTGAATAAGGCCAGGAGGGCCACATGCGAATGCTTGGAGGGAGGAAAATGATGTAGTCATCCTATACCCTCAAACAAATAAAAGAAATAATATTTTAAAAGATAGATGCTAACTTATGTTCTTTCCATACTATTTAAGGAAATAACCCCAATGCCTCACTCTACTGTGGGTAAATATCTAGAATGTAATTAGGTTTTTGTTTCTATGTTTCCGTTGTCCTAAGATTATACTCTTAGGTGTTATTATTTCTGTTGATGCTGTTACTTGGTGTCTCTGAGACAGTGTCACCTCACACTCATGGCAGGTCTCCTACCTCAGCTTCCCAAGTGTGGGGATCAGAGGCATGGATTCATTTCTATAGCATAGACTGTTAAGGATGGAATTGTTGCACCAAAGAAAAGAAAAAATGAAGAATAAGCTAACAAAGTAGGCTTTCTTGATGCCGTAAAAAAGAGCGCATGACAAAAGTCTCACAGATAAGAGACAATGGCTAGGAAGATGGCTCAGTGTTTAAAGCTCTCTTCTCAAAAGCATGAGCACTGAGTTCAGATCCCCTGCACACATGAAGATGCTGAGTGATCGTGGAGGCCTGACTAAACTAATGTCAGCACTCACAGGATTCTGTGTGCAAGCTGGCTAGCTAGTTCCTCAGGCTTTGGGTTCAATGTGAAACCAAACCTCATGAGGCCAATAAGGTGGACAGCCATTGAGGAAGGCATTTGTCATCAGATCTAACCTGTACATGCATGCACATACGTGTACATGTGAATCTGCACACACACTAAATGGTGCACACATAGTCATATATATACACACACCACATACACATATCAATGAAAACAGGAGACCGCATCCTCTTTGTTAGACATGCTGTCTGCATCTATCCCAGCTCTGCTTCTTTCCATTCTCACAGACAGAAGGAGCTCTGGGCACCCACAATGAGCATACAACAGAGATAGTCTAAGCTTGCAAATGCACCTTCTGGTGGCTTCAGTGTGTGTGTGTGTGTGTGTGTGTGTGTGTGTGTGTGTGTGGAGGCAGGGGGTGCAGGGTGCTATGCTCTTCTCTGCAATTCTTCACAAAAACAGGACAAACACTCTTGGAAAGGAAGTTGGGAACAAAGTGGTCCATTTCCCTGCTTTGAAAGGTACAGAAATAGGAGAGACAAATGGAAACTTGTCTCCACGAGAAGGTGTGTGATTGTCTTTGAGTAACTCTTGGCAGTGAGAGCCAAGTCCTGAAATATTTGCAAAAACAGGTTTCCAAAGGCACCCTGGCCTTGATACACAGACCTGAGCTTTAATAATAACTTAATTTTGCTTTTTTGACTAAAGTATATTTTTATAATTTCAGAGAAATATTTATTATGTTTTCTAAGAAAGAGGAGGTATATGGTTAGAGTCTAGCTGAGGCTTTCTGGGAAATGGCCAGTTGCTCATGTTATCTATTCCATAATCCATAATTTTGCAACACAACCAAGATCCCAAGCTTGTCCTGCTTTTATCTCTTAAATATATTTATAGTTACTGGATTATTCTATATTCTGTTCATATAGCTAATTGTCAATTGTGTATAAATGTGCTATTGTTTCAATTATAACACAGAGTAAGATAAACCCCCCCAAAAAAGCTTACCAGTATTATAGTGATTGACAAGTAAAGACTTGACTGATAACATTTACTTAGCTCCAGGGTGTAAATATGAAAACTATGTTTGGTCTAGACGTAGAGTTCTCACTGCAGCCAGATATATGAAGTGACACTCGCTGATCACCTTGACTCTGCCATCCCACAGGCTGTGCTTGTTCTAAAACAGCATGTGTACCACACATACAATCGCTATTTGTCAATTAAGATGATGATAAGAAGAGAACAGACATCAGAGACAATGTTACAGATATTTTGTCTGGTGTTGCAGGCTTTTAACCCCAGCACTCAGGAGGCAGTGGCAGTCTGATCTCTGTATATTTGAAGTCAGTCTTGCCTACGTATCCAGTTGTAGCCCTGCCAGGGATATAAAGTAAGATATGTTGGGGAAAAAGAAAAAAAGGCCACGTCTGGTCTAAAACTACTGGCGAGTTACCAGCTTGTCAAACTTGAGGCTTAGATAATTAGTTAGCAACTGAAAGTTTTCAAGCTCCCCATTATCTCTTCGTTGAAGATTATCTATAACATTGTCTCTGAGTCTGCTCTCTTAAAAATTCTGTAATGCATGGTACGCATGCTGTTAAAAACACACACACAGCCTGTGGGATGGCTGAGTCAAGGTGACTCACACGTGTCATTTCACATATCTGGCTGCAGCGAGAACTCTATGTCTAGATCAAACATAGTTTTCATATTTACATATTATTTAAACATTCATATTTACATATTTAGCCATCAATACCCTTCTGCAGTGGTACAAGTTCCTTCATGGTTCCTGTTCCTTCTAAAAGAGTTTTCCTAGAATTATTTTTAGTAATACACGGCCTGTATTCTTAATTTCTATATATAGAAACATGTAAATATATATACTCCTTTAAAATTCCTTGAAAATATATTTCTGACTTTTCATGTTATCTTGCCAAAACTGTGTCAGCTTAATTTTTATTTAAAAGTCTTGCTTTTTCTGATACTTTTAAGAAAAACTACCTCTTGCCATATATCATCTATTTTTAATTTTTTTTCAAAATAAGCACTTAAGTCTACACATTTTCTCTAAATTCTGTGTGACTAATACTCTAAATTTTTGAGATATACTTATTTTGTATATATATATGTGTATCTGTGTTGTCTGTTTTATATATATATATATACATTTTATCTTTGTTAAAGTATTTTCTAAATTATGTATTCACTTTTGGTTCATAGTTTTGTCACCTGAAAAATCACATCTTGTTAGAAATGATTTGGGGAAGCTAGAGAGATGTTTCACTGGTTAAGACCATGAACCAAGTAAGACTCCCAGCACCCATATCAGGTGACTCACAACACCTGTAACTACAGTTCCAGGTTTCCAACATCTCTGGTTTCCACAGTACCTGAGCTCATGTGCACATGTGCATACGTGTGCACGCACACACACAAACACACACACACTACTAAAATAATGACAGTAATAACTTTTGTTACTGATTTCTGAGTGTATCTCAGCCCTCCAAACTTCTCCAGGGCTTCTCTATCCTGCAGGATTCCCAGATGAGACCGTGAATGCACCAAGTAGTCCCCCAGGACTTGTCCCAGGCCCTTGGCTTGTGGTCCTCACATCATGCTAGTACGAGTCCTCTTTTCTCAATTAGCTGTCTTTTGGAAAGAGTTCCTCGAAACCTGGTCCATCTCACCACGCACTTGCTCTTTTGCTGATGCAGCCTGCTCTTCTTGAGTGAGGAAGGAGGTCAGCATACCACAGAGTATAAAAATTCCACCATTCAGCATGGTGTGGACGAACCAAGTCTGAAAATGCTCACGCGCTGTGGGGGATGCATTAAAGGAGATGCTGGCAAAGTGACAGGGCTAAATGAATGCAATTATGCTGGCAAATGCAAGAGGAACAAAAATTGACAGACATTTTATCCATAGGGTAATAAACAGTTTGCAGAGAAGATCGGAAGGGAGGAGGATAAAGCTGCTTTTTCTGTCTGCTAGAAAATGAGGACTATACTAGCAAAGCAAGTCACTGGAAGAGAGTCCTTTTTACCTCTGTAAGGTCAACTAAACCCTCAGTACAGGGGACGAGAGATAAGAACTCTGCATTCCAAAACAGAGTGACCCAGAAGCTGCCAGACAACTCTCTAGGGATTGCCTGGAATCTGGCAATGTCTTTGTTCATCTCTTATCAGCAGAACACAGGACTGATTGAGAACGAATCTGTGAAGGTGCTTTGGGTAACTGGTGGCCGTTCCCCAGATGAATACAGGAGGAGCAGTACTGTCCCCTCCTCCCACCAAGCTACAAAGAGGACAGAGGCAGAGGTTCACTCAGAGATGAAGTCCTCTGAAGTCCCCCGAAGTCCCCCGAGGCCTGCCCAGCTGCTGAGATATTCTGCCTTCCACCAGAGTACCACAACGGAATGGGTAACAGTTCTTAAAAGATCTTAGCTGTAGGTCCTAGAAGTCAGAGACACTGGCCAGAAAGCAAACAAACTCAGGACCCAAATGATGGGAATGCGGAAGTGAAAACTAGAGAAAGGGAAGAATAAACATTTTCTGGAACCTCCGTGGGGAAGCCTCAGCTGGGGAGAGAGAGAAGTTGTGCAATCGGCAGGAGACTGGACTTTTAAGTCGAACTTGACAGGAATCCTTCACCTTCTGATAGTGGGTGGGTCTTGCTGGGACGGACGTTGCGGCTATTACAGACGTGTGTGTGCTGAGCACAAAAAAGAAATGTTGGCTACCCATGTCCTTGTAAGACTAGTCTATTTAATCAGAAGCAGGCATGAACAGAAGTATGAATTACTACAAGAAGATGTATATTTCATAAATCTTCATATGTATCTTCAGTTTTTTACTTTGGCTATTAATAGGAGTTTCACAAATTGGTTTCCTAGCATTGTTCTACCCATCAGGTCTACAATGGATACGTTAGTGTTTGATATTTTCCTACATATTGACACACTAGTTTCCAGTATTCACCACTTTTCCATTACGTTGCAGTTATATTGGACTATAGCTTTACCTATGTTTCCTTTAGGTTTTGATATCCATCTTAACTAAATTTGTAAAGAGAATTCAATTTTTTCATCACTTCTCTCATTTGCGTTAAAACTACACTATTGCTTTCATTGCTTCCCTATAAAAATTTTTCCTGTAAAAATCACTTTCTTTATACTTTACTTTCTGTGGTCCAGATAGTTAATTGTACTACCAAAGTGCAACACTAATTTAAAAATCCATCCACATAACAGTTTGTAACATAGTTCTAGATGATTGACGGATCAATTAAAATTTCAAACATTAAAAATTTGTGTATTCCTGTGGCCAGTGTTTTGATATTTCCCACACTGAGCTTACACGTGCTGACCAGTGACAGCTCTTGTGGGATAAGGGAGGTTTCCCACTTACGATGTCCAGTTACCCAACAGAAAGGGGTCAAGAGTGGTGTTGTCCCCTCCTTCTCACTTCCAGAGGGTTCTGTGAGAGCTGACAGAAATGTGTCACACAGGAACAGCTGACAAGAGTGTCAGGTCCTAAATACAGCTATTTAAACACCACAGGCTGCACCATTTCCCTCTGATACCCAGAACCTTCCAGGTCCCCAAGACTAACAAAACACAACTGGACTTGGGATGGGGAGGCCAGAAGCCTCCCGTAAACACACATCTTAATAACAATGCCACACTCTCAATGGTGATTTAAGACTTCCTGTATCGTATCTTGAGCCCTGGCAACCCCACCCCTCTATAGTCACAGCTTCACTCCAGACAGAAGCGCTTCACACTGAGACCCTCTTAATGATAACCTCATGCTGTCTTCCAGTCAGAGGACACATCTGGTCCCCAGACACCTGTATCTTTGCTGCTGTTTTCAGACAACCAAATGCCTCCTAACGTAGGCCTCTTTATGACTCTCAAGCCACGATGGCATCAGATTCTTGTTCTCGTTTTTCTCTAGGCAATCCTCAGTCTCAACCCCTTAAGCTTTCATGCACAGAGAGAATAAACTTCTATTCTATAAGAATGATGTTTTCTAATGAGCACCATCTCGGAAAGTGGAACATATCTTAGAAAACTATGACAAAAGATTGAGAGGAAGATTGGCTATAGTGTTCATTAAATGACAGTATTGCAGTAAGATAGCCCTAATCTTACCGCAAATCATACTATCACTATGCACATCACAGAGGGTGAGCAGGAATGCCCGGGATGATGACTGTGTAGTTCCACTCTCTTCTTAGCCCCTAGAGAAACATGCCTGGGCTGGGCAGTGCTGAGCTCTATTATGTGAACACGCTACAGACAGGCTTTCACTATCTAGTGGTGGCCATTCTGTTAGCAGGAATGTAGAAGTTGTCCAGACGGATGAGCCTCACAGCCTTGCTAGAAACCACTGGAAACCCGGCAAAAAGTTTAATCACACACTAACCCTTCTTGTCATGAACAAGAGAAACCACACCTCTTAAGGGGTGTGCAGTCTAGCAGTTAAGACGGCATAACCAGGGGAATAGGAGACAGACATCTCATCCTTACAAGCAAAGGATCCAAGCAGACATGGGGGTTCATTGAATAATAACAGTGGAATCCCAAACAAAAGAAGAAAGTACTCAAACTCAACAGTGAGACTATGATAACCTAGGGAAAAAATGTCAAAATGAAGCACGCTTTCACATATATGTGAAATTCCAAACATGTCAAAGATTCCACTTAAGTAGTATAATGATAGCAAAATAATATATATATATATACACTTGTGTATGTTATCCTATTTTGACATATAAATGGGAGCATACTAGGCACACTGCCCTGCATCCTGTGTTGTCACTCAATAAGAGCATACACACACACACACACACACACACACACATATATATATATATATATATATATATATATATATATATATATATATCCATTATACATATCCAAGTGACTAACCATATGTGTGCAGGTGTCTGTGTGTATATATGTGAGTGTCTATATACTTATGTATGGATACAACACACACACACATACAGACATCTGTACACACATATTAAGCCACGTGCATATTTTATTTAATATGCAAACGTGGAAATATACTATAACATTGAAAGCTGAGTCTAGTTGGATTTTGCAGCTCAACTTCATAGTAACAACTGGAAATGAACATTTTATTTCTTGTAAACTGTCTGCTAACTCACATGGGTTTTAACACTGTGTTCTGGTTATTATTTTTTTCCTTATACTAATGTTGAATGATAACGTGTTAATTATCCTCCATTACCTAGAAAAGCAGATCCAGGAATAATAAGACAGTTTCTTCAGGTCTTTCACAAAATTAATTGGTAATCTCCTGTTTCTTAAGGAAAAATACTTTCATTAATTATCTTCTGTGAATTGTTCTGTGAAGAAGCAATTAACCTTCATTGTCACCTCTCTTATTAATCCCAAAGTGGAAGCCAGCAGCTAATTCCTGAAGTTCTAGCACCCTACTTTGCATAGAGACTCCTCAATATCTCAGTGCAGAGGCAAGGAATTAGTAGAGGGGTGGGGGCAAAGGGGTGGGGGAAGCAGATACCTGGAGTGACCCCACAGGAAGAAAAAGGTTTTGTACCTGGTTGTTCAGAACCTTCGCCATCAGAATCACAATTTGAAACAAGCAATACATAATGATTTTACACTGAACACTCAAGATGGCCAGATCAGGGAATTCAGACTTGACGCTTGTTAACAACACCGTGGTTTGAGAAGCCCGGGCCAACTTACTCCCTCTGATTCCCTGTCCTGGGTCTGCTGTCCCTGCAGAATGTGTCTCTCTTCCAGACTGGAGATTCCCAGAAGCAGCTGCACTCTGTGTCAGACATTGGAGTCATCCTGTCTTTTCCTCGTTCTAAATCTGCAAAATACTAAGAATGTTCCCAAGTCATTTGGATATGATCATTCAATGGATGTCAGGGATAAAAAGAAAAAAAATGTTTTTGCTGCTGCAGTGCAGAGCTCCCTTCCCTCAGGACAGGGAGAGGAGGTAGGGAGGCACCCAGAATGGAGATGTTTGTGACATTGGGTTGGTACTTAAGTGATGAGGGAGGGGAGCATAATCCTCTAGGAGTTGACAGTCTGCGGCAGATCATCAGCTCCATGTATTGACAATAGAACAAGAGGACAAAGACAACAGCAGAGGGGAACAGCATTCCAGAAGCACTGGCAACGTTTAGTGGCATGGGAGGGGACAGCTCATCCACAGATATGCCGAAACTACCCCCAACTAACACTGGCTGGTGTCCTGTCTGAACCTTCAACAGAGTTTGTAAGTTCCAGCAACTAGCCCTCTCTCATACTGCATGCAAGAACAAGAGTGAAGGCTTTGTGCCCTGTCTGTCTCTTACCTGAGGATTGTGACAACATGGGTCAAAAGACAAGGACAAACTTGAAATATTAAACTGCCAAGTTTGATTCCTGGGATAAATTGATGGCACATGGCAGCAGATGTTTTAAATTTTTAAAATAAATGAAAATATTACCTCTGTTATCTTGTGACATAAATACTATTTAAATACCTTAATAATGACCATAAATCAGATGCATACACAGTCTGAGCCCAGGTCACATTCTGCATGCACTTGTGTCTTGGTTTGTTAAGATGAGATCCTTTCTCCTATGTGGGCCCTTAGTAGGTTAAAAAGTACCAACAAAGCTGACAATTGTAGTCAGAGGCTGCTTGTTTATTTCTCGGATGCCCAGACCCGAAATAATCATACAGAAACTGTATTAATTAAAACACTGCTCAGCCTATTAGCTCGGACTTCTTATTAACTAACTCTTACATCTTAAATTAACCCATTTCTGTTAGTTTATATCTTACCATGAGGCTTGTGGTTTACCTGTAAGGTTCCAGGCATCTGTCTACTTCGGCAGCTACATGGCATCTCTTTCATTCTGCTTACTTTCTCTCTACATCTCTGTTCAGAATTCCTGCCTTGCTCTGTTCTGCCCTGCCAATGGGCCCAAAGCAGATTCTTTATTAATCAATGGCAATAAAACATATTCACAGTATACAGAGGGAATCCCACATCAGACAATATTACAAAAATAATAATAAATAAGACAATGTTACTGTGGCTCATGTAGAGCCACGGGCTCCAACAATAATGTTCACTTGCAATCTATGTTGATCTTAAATTTAGTTAAAGTCAAACAAAATAGGAAGTTCTGTTTCGTGGTCACAGCTACCACTCTTGTGGCATTAGCAGCAGGTGACTGTCACGTTGGGTAGCAGGATGTGTGACCATACTCTCTCAATCCAGAGACGAATTAAGGTTGCTGCGGAGTGTCACTTAGTTGTTCTCTGAGGAGTGTCTTGAATTTTCCCTTCATGAAAGATAAAGTTATTCTAGATTTCAGTCTGTTATTTCCTCAGTCCAATGGCACCTGTAAGTGTAGCACATAAGGATTGGTTTCTACAAACAGTCCCTACTTTGCAAAAACTAAAAAAATAAAAATAAACAAATTAAGGGACAGTGAATTTTTTTGGAAAGAAAAGAGAAGGTCACAGTGTTGGAGAAAGTATAGGAAGAAGGAACCTGATGGGCACATAATCCTTCTCTTATGCAAATGATGAGAACACTGTAGAAAGAGAGTGGAGGAGAGGAGTCTCCTGGTAGAACTCTTCTTGACAAAGCTAAAACTACTTTCCTCTGAAGAATGTAAGCTTCTTGCTAAACTGGAGGCACCTCTCTCACCCCTTCACAGACACACTGAGGTGTACAGAATCACATTTGTTTTGAATAGAAGCCAACAAAAGGAGAGAAAGTCAACCAATATTAGCTATTAAGACACTTCTGAGTGATGAAAAGGGACCGCCATCGTTGGCTTACATTTTGTCATCACACAAAACCTAAAGACCCCAGACTTGAGAAATCACTTCCCATAACTGTGCTCCTGTCCTGGGCGGGGTGAGCGGGGGACTTTTGGAAAGGAAAAGGAGCAGCGGCCTTCTCTTTTAAAACATTCAAGTCACCAATCACCGAAACCATTTGTTTCTGTGTTGTGTCGCGTGGCCATCATTTTCCCCTTTCGTTCTAACTTGTCGGCTCTGATTTTTCTTCACCTAGAAATTAAAGTCCTTCAGGGAAGCGAAGCTAAAAGCAGAGCAGCTGTTCAGAGCTGAGACAGACACAGGAAGTCGTGAAGTGGTTTCCTTAGCAATGGGAATTACTTGAATGCGCTCAGGATCCAGCCTCTTGGCTTCTGTCTGCTCGCTACCATTCCTCACGACTTCATTCACAAATTTATTTTTCTCCTGCCCTTACATACATCTTTGATATTTACCTTAGGAGATATTTTGACTTGACTTGCTGTTTTCGCCAGTGGCACCATACTGATGATCCTGAGCCACATTTACCATCTCGTGACAGCGTTTCTTGTCATCATTGGACAGACTGGCTGGACAGTGGCCCAAAAGACCTCAGGTTCTATTTCCTGGACTGTGTAACTAGTGTCATTTTGTTTGAAAATCTAAACTTTGTAGGTGTGAGAAAGTTAAAGACGTTGGCCTGGAAAGCCTTCCCTGGGCTTAACCTATCAACTCCTGAATGTCAAGCTACACCACATGTTTATTGTTATCTTTTGCTTGTTTGATGACTGGTTCTTTTTTGAGATAGGGTCTCGATGAAGCTCTGGCTGGCTTTGAACCCATTATGTAGCAAAGAATGAATTTAAACCACTCGTTCTGATGTCTTCACCCTGCAAGTATGCCACTATAATCAGTTTTATACAGTGTTGAGGATTTAACACAAGACTTCTGTCATGCGAGGCAGGAATTCTAGAAACTTATCTACATCCCTAGCCCTATCATACATCTCTTATCAGGCATGTGCATGCACATACGCACGCGCACACACACACACATGCACACTTGCCATGAATGCACACACAAAAGAAGGCAATGAAAAGAAAATGGAAATGGATTTGAACAAAGCAACTAGAAGTCAGGAAATGCAAGAGACCCAGAAAATGACAGAGACAAGGGCAATAAAATCCCTCTCGTGAGCAACAGGAAGAAGCACAACCCTATGCACACCTAGAATTCAGAGTTCCAGACTCTAAAACTATGAGAAAATAAATTTTGGTTGTAGTAATGTCATCATATCTGTGGCCATTTTTCATGACAACCACAGGAAAATGCTATCCAAATAATAATTTGAAAAGTATCAATAACTTCACTTTTTAAACAAGAATTAAGGAATGTTGTCACATAGATATGAAGGCAAATCTGAGTGAACTCTTTTGGGGGTGGGCAGTTTCATGATCTTAATAAAATATGGCTAATCCTCAACATTATTAAATCTTACCACATCTCCGCTCCATGACCACCCCTCCCAACTTGTTTTTGGACACTGCGATATTCCCTCTGGACTAACTCCTGGAGCTAGTAACTTTTTCCAGAGCCGAAACGGAAGAATATTGGCTATCGCCATCTCTCAGTAGAATCCCTTCTTTGTCTGAGACGGAGTGGAGTCTCCTTATCCCTTGTCTTTGGTATGTAGTCCGGCAGTACTATCTAGGACAAACAAACCGAGGTGCTACCGTCTCCAGCTCTGCACCCTACAGAGGAAAAGGCTCTCCGTCCTGGACCAGCTGGGTGGGCTGCCACACACAGAGGGAACAGCTGTGCAGGAAGAGAAGACGGAGAGGCTCCCAGCTGCCAACTGACAGCAGGCAACGGCGTGCAGGCATCTCATAGACTTGCTAGTCCTCAAATATTCCCTAAGCATGTGGGATTCGGTATAAATGAGTCTGCAAAAAGGGAAAGGGGAAAAAAGTCGAGGCTGTTTTTGGAAATCTACCCTGCGCTGGTCTAGATAAAGATCTGCTCCAATGAGACCACGTCTATCTGAGGAAATGTTCCGCAGAACGTCTTCCCCTCGTACAAGCCCAAAGGTCATTCTACTCAAGCGCTCGTGGACCAGGACTCCCAATGCTCCCTGGAGCGCCAAGCGCCCTTCCTGCCCTGTCAGCTGAGGGACTCGGACCAAGACTGCAGGGCCACAGACATAACAGGGTAGC
The DNA here is from genome assembly GCA_025134845.1 of Neodon shergylaensis. Classification (NCBI taxonomy): domain Eukaryota; kingdom Metazoa; phylum Chordata; class Mammalia; order Rodentia; family Cricetidae; genus Neodon; species Neodon shergylaensis. Next base: position 2,599,389 of record JABTXL010001959.1, on the reverse strand, counting down.
CTCTCCCAATAGCATTCAGCTGTGTCACTTGGGAGAAGAGGCAGAACAGTTACAGTTGGGAGCAAAGACGTGAAAAAAAGGCTTAGAAACATTTCCATTCGCCCGGAGGGGGTCCAGATAGAAGCAAGTGGTGCTCTAACTCTTACCTCTGGGGGATCTCAGAGGGAGAAAAGTGACTGAGCTACAGGTTCCTTATTCTGTGACCAGCACTGGCTGGCGCACTCTGTGTCATTTCATGGAATTATTTGCAAATAGTATAATTTTCCATGTGACAGTCAATCTCCTAGGAGACAAGCCTCCCCGGCTATGCCTTGCGTGATTATCTAGGGTAAGGGAGGGGAGGAGCCCCACGTTACCTATGGGCAGCATTCTGTGGGCTAGGTTTCTGGACTGAAAAAAAAAAAGGAGAAAGTGAGATAAACACAGGCTACAGATGCTTTCTGCTTCTTGACCACGGATGCAATGTGACCAGCAGCCTAATGTCCCTGTCACCGTGTCCTCCCCTCATGACAAACTGCACCTTGAAACCGTCAACCAAAATAGATGCTTCCTTCCCTAAGCTGCTTCTTTTTCTGGCATTTTATTACATCAATGAGAGGAGGGATAAAACACTCCTACAACGCCCCATTTCTACAAACAAAAATGAATTGAAACCATGTAGGCAGGAAGTGGGGAAATTAAATTTTGACCCTTTACAGCATGGCTCCAAAATTGTGCTTCATTCTGGTGCCTTACCCTCGTTCCTGCCCCTAGACAAAATCTGAAAAGTCCATTAAATAAATGATTTTTCTATTTCTCTGTGATCGGGGAAGAAAATAAATAGATGGTGGGCAAAGGAGATGATGTAAAAAGAATGGTTTTTTGTTTGTTTGTTTGCTTAGATTTTTTGGAGACTATGAAAGCAATTTTAATGTTATGGAGTGGACAAACTGATAGACTTTCATGACAATATAAACGAAAAACATTCCGATATGACTTTTCCTCGCCAGTCTGAGCCTATATGTGCATACGCCACCATTCTATCAAGACAGAAATATTTGGTTCAGGCCGCTGTCCTATTTGAAGCTCTGTCTTCACTGGTCAATGGAGTATGCTTCCATGATGAAAATCAGTCTGGGGAAAGTGTATATTTATATAGTAAAGCCGACGTCATTATTTTTGCAGGGAAACCGTGAAGAATGTGCCTATATTACATCCACCAGACCCAATAGTATGTGAAATAAAATTGAATATGGTATTGACATATTGACAATAGCATATTTGTTCTTGTGGATAGAGTGCCACAACGGAATAGCTGGGCGCGAAAAGCCAGAGAAGAGCCTGCATGGGGAATAGTGCAGAAACCTAGAACAAACCTTGGTGTGGGTTATGTGTATTTCCCCTTTTCGAACAGTGCATTTTACAGGGCAGTCTTGAATCTTTATCTTCATAGGCTATGCATGTACATTCCTCTCTAAGCAATGAATCCAGCAATTTCAGACCCCCCAATGCTTCAGGATACGTTTACAACCCTCTCTGAACAATGGACTTGGTTCCCAATAATGATCCAATTTTGACAATTTCTATTCAAATATAACTCAGCTTACCAGGTGTGAAGAACAGATATCCTGATCTGGACTAAAATGAGTTTGCACGCAAATGCAGCAAACTGTTTCTCAAACTTTTAGGAAGATTCAACTGTTCAACATCTTATGCAGAGAGCATGTGATTAAAATGACATCTATTATGGAAAGAGACATATGCGGTAAGAAAATAATTATATTATAACCTAGTCTATCGATTAAAATAGAAAGCCAGACCCCTTGGCAACCAATCTCCTACTTGTTTTGAACCACATAAAAGGAACCCCAACATATAATCGGGGCCCTTGAACACCCTTATGCATGTGGTCCACTGTCAATCTTGACAGTGTCTTCCTCCCTAGTCTGCGCTATCACGTCACCGCAAATAAAAGCATCTTTCTGTGTTTGCATATCTGTAAGTCTTATTTAAAGTGTTTGTATAAAGAGCCAAGGACCTGGAAACACTTAGGTCCAACCAAGACCACAATTTCCATATCTGATGGCCATCCAGGTGATGCAACACACTCCTCCTCTCTACCACTAAATGTTCTCCTCAGAACTGTCTATGTTCTCCAGAACGGAATCTAACTCTGTTCTTTGGATTTTAAATCTTTTTCTCCCTTCCCGTTTATTCCTTTCTCTTTAATTTTACATATGTCTGAGTTAAAAATGCCTCTGCCTGGAATTTAAATATTAATAGCATGACTTACTCTGATGCTGTGGCTTCTCTTGAGTAACTCTTATGAGGCAAGCAAGTGACTAGCATGGGGTAAAAATTAAAAATCTCTACAGACAGTGACTACATAAGGCAGTTGCAAACTATTATGTTTCTGGCTACACAAAACCTCTGCCCTGGTCCTATGGATAGGGAAAGCCAAGTCGCCCCTCCTGTGCCATAACGGCTCTCCCTCCTTTCAATTTCTCTATCAGGAAATAAACCCACGAGCAAGGACTCTTTTTTTTTCTCCCTCCAGTGTCTTTGCTTGGCTCTTCCTTTCATCTTTAAATTTTCTGTTGTCTTCCATCAATCTGCTGGCATGAGTCAGACAAAAGCCATTAAGCTGTCTGCCACTAAAAGGCTCCCATGACAGAATTAATAAAGTCATGGAACTGGGCAATCCAGGCCCTTCTCAGAGCAAGACAATCTACATATATATTGGGTTCAAATTTAAATTTTTAAAAAAAATGGTTTTACCTTTCTTTCTGTGGTTTGACTTCAAGTAGCTTTTTAAAACATCTCATCTCTAAACTCTGGGGACCTTCCCAGACTAATGCAATCTTTAGACTCCAGGGTCTGAAAATCCTCTCTTCTCTGTCATGTAAATTGGCATAACTTTAATCAAAAATCTCCTATTAACTAGATAAATATAAAGAACATCTTATGGATTGCCCCTGCCATTTCACAAACTGCAAATAGGCACTGTTAGATGAGGCCTCTTCCTTGACCTACTTGATTGGGCACAAGGCCTACTGAAACCTGTTCTTGTGGTGATTATAATAAGCTGTTACTCCTAACTATAGGTACAATTTCTCCCCAACTTCCCACTCAGGTGTTAATGTAACACATGAGTCATCACCTTTCTCCAGAGGCTCACGAGAAGAAAATCACATCCCCCATCCTGAGATGGCCAAAAGTCACTGCTTGTCCCCAGAGGCACCATAGATTAAAAAAAATGACAGGGGTTATGGAGGAACGCAGACCTGAAGTTAAAGAAACAAAAATGGCATTACATAGTGTTCATCTAGGCAGAGAGTGAAGATGTTCAATATCCAATGGAGGAGCTCCATAGATGCTGCCCCAAGAATCCACTCAGCCCCCTGCTCTTTCCTCTCTGGGAGGTAGCGATAGGGGTAGAGTATCAGGCATGGAATTTTCCATATTCTCCCCTTCTGATCCTCGTCTTTCAACACTAGGAAAAGCTTAACCCAGAAAAACCTAAAGAAAAGTCATATCATATCTTTCCAGGCGTGTGAGTGTGTGTGTGTGTGTGTGTGTGTGTGTGTGTATACCACTGAGTTTAGAAGAGGACACTGGATCCCCCGGAGCTGGAGTTATAGATAGTTGTGAGCCACCCAACCCAACATAGGTGCTAAAAACCAAAATCAGGTCCTCTGAAAAGCATCAAGCACTTTTCACCAGTTAGCCATTTCTCCAGCCCCTATCCTATCTCATTGTGTGGCTCAATTACAAACTGGGGGACAAGGGGTGGTCCCAAAATGGCAGCCTTGACTTTAATACAATATAAATCAATTCTATCATTTCTGTAAAAGACAAGAAAAGTAAGTGGTCTGAGATCCCATAGGGGCAGACATTTATGGCTGTCTATTAAGACACCTCCATCTGCCAAGGAACCAGGGAAGCCAAAAAAGACGGTGACATCCAACAACCACCAGCAACAAAACAAAAGAAGACAAACCTTTTAGAGACTTTAACCTTTACAATTGCATTGCTTATTCTTCATTGTTAACTTGCCGGGATGTAAAATCACCATGGTAACATACCTCAGGGTTTAACCGAAGAGAGAAGACTCACGATAAATACGGGCAACGCCATCCCCGGGGCTGGAGGCTCAGGCCATAAAAAGAAGAAAGGAAGCTAAGCACTGAAGTCCATCATGTGACTCTCTGCCTCAAGTTCTTGCCGCCATGCTTACCCTACCATGATGCACTGCGTTCCTTCAAAACGTGGGCCAAAGCAAATGCTTTCATTCAGGTTCTAATAGTTACCCTTCAAGAAAAGAGAATGCAATTTACTTTCAGTTCCAGTCTTTGAAAAAAGTTAATCACAGGAAGACTCATTGATGACTGCTTCTCCAGCAGCAGATTGTCACGCCGATTTCATGTCATGGAAGATAATCCACACTAAAAATAGGACAGTGGCAGGTAGGGTGGAAAGCAAAGTCTAGGAAGAAATTGATGATGAAGGAAGATGGCAAAGGCAAGTCTTTATGTCTCTAGAGAGACGACCACAAACAAGTTCTTGGATACATGGATGATTTGGTGGGGGGCAGGGGTGTGGAATGTCTCCTCTGGCTGTCTCCATTTTCTGTCAGCTAGCAGCTGAGAATGAAGACGTTGGTGGCGCTGACTTGAAGAGTACGCCTCGCATAGCTTTTGGATAAATCAAAATTTAAGCTAAATGAGATATAAAAGAATTTAAATGTCAGCTTGAGTTCTCCTTTATGATTACCTGAAAAGACTGGTTTAGAACTCTTAGAAATTGAAAAAAAAAAGATCAGAGAAAAACAGAAAAAGCATGGAAGATCTGAGTAATACCACGGGTACCAATACCAACTCAGCAGTTACTGATCCTCCAATATTACTGCTTTGGAATAAATCATAGCACTCTAAACCATCTGCATGCTAGGCTCGTTGAGATATCACAGGGCAGCCTAGCTACCTTACTATTCGATCCACTCCAGAAATAACAGAATGAGCTACACCCTACAAAAATTTAAGTGAACCAAATCTCACTTTCAAATAAGTTGTGGGTCAAATAGAAAATACAATATAAAATGTGTATGACCAAATAATTATTATCACAGCAACAGCATTTATCAGAAATAAAAATACAAGAGGAAGAATAATCACTGACCAGAAATGTCAACTCTTAATTCTAATATCCAGAAAAAAAAATCAGTTAACATTTGCATAACCTCATAGTATTAGTCTATTGGTAAGATGTATTTTCCTCCATCCTCAGCACCTAAAATCCCAGGAACAGCATTCAGGCTTAGACTCTAAATTATTCATTGGGGAAACTGGTTATTCCTGAGAAATGTGTAGAGTTAAAGATTTGTCGTTTTAGTGTTTAATCAAAAATAATAATTGCCATTAAACTTGTAACTAAAAAAATGTGCTTCACAGGTAGCTTTCTACATTTCTCCTTTCAGAATTTCTACTCACCTCAAAGGCAGTATGATTTAATATGGGTATATTTCTAATGGGAGTGATTCACCACTTAGTTTTCAAAATCTTCAACTCGTTATCTATCACAGAGTTAGAGAACCATTTTTTTCCTCACCCAAAGCAAAAGCTTTAAAAGTTTATTTTTCCTAAGTCTTCTGTTATTAAATTAATTCTTAATATATACAAAATGGGGGGGGAGCTCAAACTCAGGGAGCTAAAAGCACCAAACATTTATTAAGGCTCAAGACTATGCAGGTCAGCTGATATACTTTCAGGTCATGGGTGAGCTCAATCCTGCAACATCTAATCAGCCTCAAAGTGGATGAGAGTTTTTAACTTGGCTGACCTTTTGTCTATGTGGGAGCCTAGGAGCAGGCAGCTGTAGCACCATCTAGACTGGGTTGTGTCCACTGAGTTCATTTCCAATGGTTTCTTACATTGAGTTTTGCTTTGTTTTTACAGAACAATGTCAAAAGATGCCCTAAGTGAATCTAGCTCTATTGCCAGGAAAGATTTGGATTCAACTGGTGATCCTTTTAATTACTTTTGGGTACATTTTTCTGCTCAGCCCCTTTGCCCAAGACCTTCTGATCTTTCAGGGCCCAGCTTAGATACCACAGCTGCCAGCTCAGGCTCCATTTCCTAGTTTGTGTTGCAGCACTTTGTCCTCTGATGAATCAATGGCTGACATTTTATACATACTGAGGTGATATTCTTTTAAACTGATATTTTATCTTTGGTTTTCTTTCATTGTTTTGTTGTAGACACTTAGAACAATGTTGCACATATAATAAATATCTATGGTAGCTAATCTTTATTGTCAACTGGGCCGATTTAGAATCACCATGGAAACACACCTCTTGGAGTACCTATAAGTGACTTCTCAGAAAGGTACCACGGAGTAGAAAAGACCTACCCTGAATATGAGCCACCCCATGCAAGGCAGTGGAGTCCTGAACAAAATAAAAAGAAGGAATAGAGGTGAGTGCTAGCATTCCTCTGCTTCTTGGCTACAGATAAACTGTGAGCAAGGACCTCACATGCCTGCTCTCATTGTTACCTACCACGACGGGGACACCCTCCCTTCCTGAAGTGACTCTGGAGGTAGTTTGTCATCCCAACTAGAAAAGAATAAAAACAAGAACATATTTATTAGTAATTTTAAACTGACTTAAAAGTCTCCCAACCAGGTAAAAAGAAAATAAAATATATAAAGAATACATGCAGATTTTCTTCATTGAACTATCACTTGATTTCAAAACATCATGGTGCCCATTATGAATGTATATAAACTTTTGTTGAATTAACTAAATATTTGGTGAATGTTCTTATTTTCTAAGCTATGAACTCAATAAGGCAAGAGAGTCTGGATCTTGTCACTGCCCATTCTCAACTCCACGCCCAGTTCTGGCAGAGAGGGACTCACTTGGTACACATCTGCTAAATAAATGAAGGATGAGCAATCTCAGCAGAGGGAGTTCAATCCTAAGCCAACAAAGCTGGTGAAAGGTCACAAGCAGACTTCCAGTAGACAGAGGGTGTGGCCAACAACTCTGACTCACTGGCCTGTGAGATAGACAGGAATACTGGGGTAAGGGAAGGGAAGAGAGGAGATGACAGTCAACTTGACCAAACTTCAAATGCACGTGCTTTTGGATGCCCCTGAATGATGAAGGTTTGGATGCAGAGGCAGGAACCTCTCTCCTGTCCCATTCCACAGGAAAGGAGTAAACATTAGCAGTTGCTGGCACAAAGCATATAAAATTTTCAATATCTATGTATAAAGAGCACAGATATTTTTATATGAAGTTTGGCTTAACACATTCAAAGGGAAAGATCTAAGAAGAGAGCTAGCACTTTTTGCAATACTCTGTCTACTTAATATTTATCTTGTCCATTGATTATGCTTGGATTGATTGAATAAAGTTCTGAATCTTCTAAGTTTGCTATATGTCAAAAATAAATCTACATTTTATTGTTACTTGCTTTTGTTAACTGAAACAATCTCAGGATCTACTATGTATAGACCAGCAAAGAATGAAATCTTTTACTGAGCAACACAATTGCTGATAACCACACTCTGTTCAACTGAACTCATGGATTTGCTCTTAATTTCATCATCCCTGGTACAGGGGCTTGGAGATGGACCACCAACCAGTTACTAAAGGGCATACTGGGATCTTGTGTGTGAGAGAGGCCAGTCCTCATAGAAGAGGCAAGATAGGTAAGTGTCTTGAGTGACTGTTCACTGAGTAACAGCCATCTTGGTGCATTCGACTGCACTCCCTTGAGAAATATCATACTAGCTGGACCTCTTTATGCTTTAAATCCACACACATAGGGGCAAAGAAGAGTATTAGATTCTCAAGTGCAGTCTGCTCCCTACCCTCTGTTGTGCACAGGTTCACCTTAATTGCAATGACCCAGGTGAATGGCTAGAATATATATCATATACTCAGCAAGGGAAGAGTAACATGCAGAGCTCATTGCTAGGGCAAAGCCTTCATCCCTGCTGGGTAAAGGCTTTACAGATGTGGTCTGTTGGGGTGAGGTCCAACCACTTCCCCTATGTAAACCCTCACCAGTAAAATTAACTCATTGGTTTCTTAGAGTGTACTTGGTGGAATCCTGCTTGGTTTATCATTGGAACCTTAGGAGAGGGGGTAGATGTTCTCTATGTCTCTGGGAAGGAATTTTAGACACAGTGATTACTTTCTAAATGATCCAGCCCTGCTCATCCATCACGCAACTCTCTGAAATCTTAAGCACCACTTCTTCTTGAGAGACCAAATTATGGCAGGAGTACCCTCAGCTGCCTCCACTGAATGCACCAAAGAACTAGGGGGGGGTGCCCCAAGAGAACTAACTACCACACTAAGATGTGCTCTAAATATTTACTCGTCTGGTTTATTTCATTTTTCCTCAGCTAAGCTTAGCGTTACTTTTTCCTTTTGCTGAAACACTGAATAGTCAGCCGAGGGGCCCTAATTTGATGTCTAAAAACCACCTATGAGCTCTCAGTGAAATCCTAGCAAATACTCCAGAAACAGAGATTAACGCTTCAGTGCTTAAATCTCACACTCACGTTTGCAGTAGTCTGTCAAACTTTGCAGCCAGACAACGCTTCCCTTAATCAGAGAACATGATGCAGACTAGAAATTCATATGAGACGGCATAGAAATGCAGGATTTGGAAAATGAAAAGGAACATCTGCATTGGCCATGTCTTGCATGTCATTTTGGAACAATTCCACAAATATTTTTTTTCCTTAAAATATTACAAAATAGAGACATAGATACCTACATATTCATTATGATTTAACATCACCTACTGAGTAGAATCTTGAACTACAGAGGCTCCTTCCCTTTCTTCTGGGACTCAGTTTTGCCACACAGAAGCAGTTTTAGAACAAGTGTCATCAATACACAAATACTGGCATGTGTATGTTTGTATAAATACGTGATTTTAATGACATGAAATAATAACAAAAGCAATCCTTTCCTGATACCCCAATCCACTGAAAACCTAGGCAATTACAAATCCCCATGGTTCAATCAGTTCTTCCAAACACAGGAATGGCTGTACCCAAATTCACAACCAAATCTTAATTTCCCTTTCTACCCTTCCCATTGATGGGAATTCATTGGTATCAATAAATTTCCTAAAATATTGGCTTTTTTAAGTACAGTGTTTTTAAAAACTAAAGAGTTGGATTTTATACAAATGTATTACTTACTAAAATAACTTTAGTTATTTAAATCAAAAGTATTTAGTCACAAAATTAATTCAGAGCCACTGCAAAAAAAATTAAATGTACAGTGTTCTCTTTCACCTACAGATAGTGACTACTACCAGATTTGAAGATACATCCTTATATTTTATTAAATTTATTAAATTTATTAAAATTCATGCTTTGCTTTTATAAAATAAGATTATGCTCATTTTGTGACTTAATGTTTTGTTCAGGAATATTCTTACATTCCAAAAGTGTTAATGGCTAATATATTAGAATGTGAAAATGTTATGGGTTAAATTAATATATAAAAGGATGTATTACAGTCTTCAGCGTGAATACTTCAGGATATGATCTTCCCTGTAAATCAGGATGTCATAGATAGAATTAATTATGATGAACTCTAGACAGGCTAGGATGAGCCCAGACTCTCTTACACCTATTATTCTTTTAAGACTCACAGATAGAGCACAACGTGAAACAAAGTAGAGCCTGCCCTATATAGTTCAAAAACATCTGTCTAGGGAATGGTATCACCTGCGGTGGGCCGGATCTTTCTTCACCAGTTACAGTCAAGACAATCCCTCATTGATAAATTGCTGAGGTTCTTTTCCCAGATGCTGATAAGTTGTGACATGTTGACATTTAGAACTAACCAGTGCAATAGCATTCAGCCACGAATCTGTTCAGTTTGGGGTTTTCCTTTGTCGGGAGACTCTGACTACTTCAATCATGGTGCTTGACATAGCTCTGTTTAAGCTATTTATACTCTTTTGATAACACTTCCATTTTTAAATGGAAAATATGTTTTAATTGCTATTGCTTAATACGAGGAACAAATAAAAAATGGACAAAGATCTACCTTAAAAACTGGGGAAGAGCATAAATGATGGCATGTTTTAAATAGGCAAATTTTAAATAGTCCTATGAAAAAGAAAAAATATATCTTTATTAGAAGATTAGAAGACAGGAAAGGGCATGGACATATATCTGAGAATATTTATCAAATATACATTTACTAAAATATTTTGAGGGTTGGGGACATTTCTGAGTGAGTTAAGTACTTGCTGTCCAAGTGTGAGAGCATGCATCCAAATCCATGCATCCAAATTCATGCATCCAAATCCACTGCACCCAAATAAAAGACAACATGGCAAATGTATAACCTGGAGCCCAGAGACAGGATTACAGTAATCTAATAGCCATGCAGTTTAACTAAAATGACGAACTCCAGGCTCACTGACCTACTAACAGTGATGCTGGTGGAAGTGTCACAAGCCTAAAAGGCAAATTCATGTTGTAACCAAGGTCCCACCCAGTGAAGATGATTGCCACTGACCTGAAACAGCTTGGTGAACCAGTCTACAACCATGCCTCCTTCTGACCCCATAAACCATGGAATTAGTGCCTGTCTGGTATCCTGCCAGGAGGTTAGATGATATGAACTAAGCAATAGCAAAATCCTCTCTTTGTAAGGGATGCCCAAGGTGGAGAATTCACAGACAACCTCCATCCCTGCCATGCTCCGAGATCATTGAAAATAAGCATGCAGGGGGACTTAAAAAGATGAAATTTCTATTCACCTACTCATCATTTAACTCATCCACCTAAACTGTCCAGCCTTTGGACATCACAACGTGATGACGTCATCTACAAAGTTCATGCCTGGGAAGCACTAAATCTAATCTAACCCTCCAAAATTACAAAAGTAAATCTTTTTCAGGCCTCATCAAAAAATAAAAATTCTCTTTGCAACACATGAGGGCAATTACTGAAAATTTCATAGTATTTCATGTTTCCAATTTTGTTTTGGATGAATTTGTAGCTATCCTCACCCATATGCGACTGCATGTGGCCAATGATTAGAGGTCAACACATGACAGAATGCCAATAAATATAACAGTTACCAAACACTGGAATCGCAGAATTTGTACTTGACCTCATCTCTGCAGTGCTACCCTAGCAACACTTTCAATACATCTGTGTATATTTTTGTCTTTTCAAACATTCCATTATTCATGTGCAGATAATTCATTTATACTTGAATAGGGAAGTTAAAATATCCATTTTTAAAAAAAAATCATTTTGTTATTGACATTCACCTTAAAATTAGATTTCTCCATTGTGGAAAACCATAAAGGCTGTGACATATTTTTTATTACATTATTAGGCATTTTTTGTGGCTGTAACAGTTAAGGAGGTGAAAATACACACACACATATTCATATTCATATATTTAAGTTTATAATGATAGCTAGATAAATAGATAAATATTCTATCTGAGGTTCTGTGACTTAGTCACACACACCACTCTGTTCACTTTTGACCATAGCTCTATTCCCACCTAGTTTTCAAGATCTATAATCTGAATAGTTACCAGTTTTAGAAGGTCATTTCTTTAAGCTTTGAAACTCCGTTAATACAATATTGTATGAATAAATACCTTGTTTCCTAAAATTATTGAATCAAAGGAAATAAATATTTTAGGGCATTAAATATAAAGTACGACATGCCTTCAATAAAAGACTGATAGTTTTTTATGACTGTCAAAAATGTTTAGAGTTTGCAAGTGGGTTCAAACTGAAAAGTGCCCACTCTTTCAGTCTAGTAGTTAAATGCATTTGGTTCTGCATTGCTGTTGTCCTTAATTGTGGTAAACTTCATCATCTGCTTCTTCCCTTCCCTGTTTTTGCTTTGATCGTTGGTCGTTTCTGCACAGAATAATCCAATTGCATTCAGTATTTAATTATTAAACTCTATTAAAATCATTCATTTGACTGTCATAACTTTGCAAATATTTGCCAAGTTTGTTATTCACTGTTAATTCTATTATTTATTTCATTCACTAGAATCTTGAAGTTTCAAGGTTGAGGGACATTTATCCTCGCTTCCATTCCCAGTTTATGTCTCGATAAATGTAGGGAAGCCTGACAGCTGCAATATTATGCGACAGTTGATCACAATTTTATCTTATTTTTTGCTACTTATTACTTGTATCAGTTCATTTCTGTCTTTATTCATGTGTATGTAGGTCTGTGAGTATATGTCATGTGACTGCAGTGCCCACAGAGGCCAGGAAAGAGCATCAGATCTCCTGATGCTGGAGTTACAGGCAGTTGTGAAACACCAATATCAATGCTAAGACTAAAATTGTGGTCCTCTGCAAGAGCACCAAATGCTCTTAACCACTGAGCCATCTTTCCAGGCCCTCGATAGGTGTCTTTGTTCCTTGTAAAGACTTTCTTCTCAAATGGGACAAGCAAATATTTTTCTTTTTTCTCTGCAATGTTTTGGCTATGTTTGGTCCACTCCACTGTTATTTGCTTTAAATTCATATTGTTTCTTTTGTTTTCTTCTATACATGGATTTTCAAACGTTTCCTATTACTTATATAATCTGCAATATTTTGGAGCCATGCATTCTTATTCTACTAGTGCTAACTTTTAAGTTTTCGAGAAGCGTTTTTTTTTTCCATATACTTGCTGGTTTTGTTAAATATAAGCTGAGGTTTTACATAGCAAACACTGTCATGAAATTTCAGCATTATGCATTTAAATATTTTCGTTTTCTTTTTTGCACCAACTATGTTGGCGATATTCCATGTTTATAGTCCCATTCCTCTGATGAATCATGATCTCATTTTATTCGTCTCGCCCTAACTCTCTATTTTCAATTTCCCTTTGCTTTTGTGTGTCACTGAGTGGCAGCCCATAGGTAACATTTAAAGTAGTGGTTTGATAAACAAGCACGCTTTTATGTCTCTTTATAACCGAAGGGCAAATTGGCTGGCTACATTACCAGACCACCTGAAGGCTTTCCACACTTGATAAGCATCCTTGTCATTTAGGATTACATAAAATGCTTTAGTCATGGTCTCCTTTCTCCCCACAGGCCAATAGGAGTTACTCATTTGATTTTCATGCTCTCCTTTTTCAGGTTCTACATATGCCCCAGCGAGAGTCTGTACCCATTGGCTTGCACCTTTCGATCAGCACATGCAAGGAGGTTTGATTGGTTATGACTTTGATTATTGTTATCTGTTTTTATATCCGTTAATAAAATTTATTCATTCATTCCCGTTTCTGTCATTTGCTTCTAAATTCTCAAAGAACTTCAGAGTCCCATGCTGTCAAATCACTAACCCATTCTCTCCTTTCTGGTTCTGACGTGTGACTGATCCAGGGTGGGCTATGAGTCTGCTAGCTCACTTTTAGCTGTCCTCCTATGTGATTCTTATCAGATATCTTTCTTTACTCAGCTTTTGGCTTCATAGCATTTGCCTAGGTTTCTGAGGGTCTTTCTGATTCTTTATCATTGCCATTATGGCCTCATGGTTTTGTTTTCAGTTTCTCTTCTCTCTCTTTCTTTTTTTTTTTTTTTCAATAATGCTCCTTTCCTGGACCAGCGGTTTCCCACATGGGCTTCATTTCTTTTCTTGTTCTTAGATAAAGCACAATATGGAGACATGAAACACTCCCCCAGGGATCCATTCAGTGGCTTGCTCATGATGCTATTAGTCTTGTGAGTGATTCTCATATTGATAACTGGAGTATTTTGTTACAAAGAAACCCCAAGGCAGTGTAGAGTCCCCAGTGATGTTGATTAGTGTTCTCAACTTGATAAAAATCTAGAATCATCTGGGGGAGGAATATCTGGGCATTCCTGTGCCAGATTATCTTGGTCACATTAAAAGATGAGAAAGACATATCTTACTTATGGACGGGACTGTTTCTTAGACAACAGGTGCCTGAGTGTATGAAGAGAAGAGGTGTCTGAGTTAGCATTCATCACTCTGGTCAGTTCTTACCTTCCACCATGTTGAGCCCAGGAACCAAACTCAGATTGCAGACATGATGGCAGGCACCTTCACCTGCTGAACTGTTTCCTGGGAATTCCTTCTTTTTTTTTAATTGATTTTTATTGAATTCTACAATTTTCTTTGCTCCTCTCCCTGCCTCTCTCCTCCCCCTTCAACCCTCTCCTAAAGTCCCCATGCTCCCAATTTACTCAGGAGATCTCTTTTTCTACTTCCCATGTAGATTAGATCTATGTATGTCTCTCTTAGTGTCCTCATTGTTGTCTAAGTTCTCTGGAATTGTGGTTTGTAGGCTGGTTTTCTTTGCTTTATGTTTAAAAACCACTTATGAGTGAGTACATGTGATAATTGTCTTTCTGTGTCTGGGTTACCTCACTCAAAATAATGTTTTCTAGCTCCATCCATTTTCCTGCAAAATTCAAGATGTCATTTTTCTTTTCTATTGTGTAGTACGCCATTATGTAAGTGTATCACATTTTCCTTATCCATTCTTCACTCGAGGGGAATTGAGGTTGTTTCCACATTCTGGCTATGACAAACAATGCTGGTATGAACATAGCTGAGCACATGTCCTTTGGCATGATTGAGCATCCTTTGGATATACACCCAAAAGTGGTATTACTGGGTCCTGAGGAAGGTTGTTTCCTCATTTTCTGAGAAATCGCCACACTGACATCCAAAGAGGCTGTACCAACTTGCATTCCCACCAGCAATGCAGAAGTGTTCCCTTTCCCCCACAACCTCTTCAGCATAAGTTGTCATCAGTGTTTTTGATCTTGACCATTCTTACAGGTGTAAGATGGAATCTCAGAGTTGTTTGATTTACATTTCTCTGATGACTAAGGATGTTGAACATTTCCTTAAGTGTCTTTCAGCCATTTTAGATTCCTCTGCTGAGAGTTCTCTGTTTTCACAGAGGCCGTGGTCATAGGATTTGAAGACAAGTTGTCAGAACCTGAGTCCTGATCTGGTCCTTCCTCGTACATTTCAATTGTCTGACCTACACTTCCTTATCTACAGAACGTATGCCTATCTCACAAAATAAAGAATGCACAAGAACTACTTAAAATGGGATTTAGAAGCAGGGAGCATTCAACATGTGATTCCTGGTATTGTTACTGCTGAGAGGCTCAGGTATCTGCACCAAGGACAGATTTTTTTTCTTTGAAATCTCAGCAAAAGCAAGTTTTCCTTCTGCTCCCTCCCAAAATGAGCATCAGCTGAACTAGTTCAATACTTTTTTGAGCATCATCTTCAGTCCCACGGGAAAACAAACATTTTTGTAGATAAAAACCAATTTTAAGGACCGAAGTAGCCCAGACAAAATTGCACAAGATGGGGATAACAGAGTTGTGTGAACCAGAGGATGGGGAGGAAATGCTGGGGCTTTGTAATAGTCTTCTAGATAAGACCTGGCTGCTGCAATCTTCAACACAGAGTGATGGAGAATGAGTGTCTGGGGCCTGGGGGTGTGGGGGGAGGGAAAGGAAAAGATGGACATGGCAGAGGGTGACGATCTATTGGGAAGAAGTGGGTGAGCAGGGATGGATGGAAGACAGAGAGTTGATGGGATGAGTGTGATCACAGCACATGTTGACAAGTGTGATCTGAAACGTTACTTTAAAAATAAACTAATTTTTACACAGATCTGCGCTGCGTTGTGCCTGGTTTTCTCTCCACTCTTTGGAGATCCTGGTACTTCATAGCTGTGTGTAATGCAATTCTTGTCTTCATGACAAGTGTCTGGTTGCCTTGAATTGTCAGCTTCTGTGTTGGATAGTTTTGTGTCAGTTTGACACAAGCTAAAGTCATCTGAGAGGAGAGAACCTCAGTAAAGAAAATGCCTCCATAAGATCAGGCTATTGGCAAGCCAGTAGGGCATTTTCTTAATTAGTGATTGATGGGGGAGGAACCAGACCTGGGCTGGTGGTCCCGGGTCCTATAAGACAGCAGGCTGAGCAAGCCATGGGGACAAGCTAGCATGCAGCACCCCTCCTTTTCATCAGCTCCTGCTTCCAGGTTCCTGCTCTGCTTGAGTTCCTGCGCTAACTTCTCTCAATGACGAAACTATTAACTTGAGAGAAAGTTGAAATGAACACTTTCCTCCCCAGGTGGAAAATTTTATTGTTTCTCCATAAGACATCTGTCCTGAATAAAACAATTATGATTCCTTTCCAGAGTTTTACAGTATGAACAAAAAAATTTAAGAAACTAGCCTCCAACACTGGCAAAGTACTTAATAGAATGGCCCAAGAAGGAATACAGCAGGCTATTAATTTTATTATCTCCTAATAAAGTTTGCCAAGTGTGGCCAGATAAAGATGCTGTTATCACTAGATTATTAATAATCTTTTTTAGAGATTTGTGTGATTAATTTATATGAATGTGTATGCGAACATGTGCACCTTTGTGCTGGTGTCCACAGAGCCTGGAGGAGGGCATTAGATTTCCCTTGAGCTGGAGTCACAGGGAGGTATGACCTGCCTGATGTGGGTACTGGGGACTGAAGTGTGTGTTCTGAACCCCTAAATCATGTCTCTACCCCCTCAAAGCATGTAACTTTTCTTTAGAATTCCTGATGAGAAAATTTTAAACACAGTTGATCTCTGGGGAATTAATTATTCAATTAGCAACACAGAAGCATTGTAAGGACTTAACGCCAGAGCCTTGGTTAGAATTCTGTTCTGATACAGCCTCAGCATTTACTAGAAACAAATGCAGAACTTACCATACATTTATGGAGTGTTTGATTGAGAAACAATTCTGTATGTTTTAGAATCTCTGGAACCTTTGGCTCCTCGCCCAGATTCAATGAAAGCAACATTCTGATTACCAAGCAGCCTGTCTCTGTTCCTTTGGTAATACCTCTAGCTTGTTAAATGCACACTGGGGCCCACTTCTTCCCATCAAACTTTTTCTCAGCTTGATTGTTAAAGTAGACAGTATTTTAGGCCCTCTTCTAACCCTTTCATTTTCCTTGTCAAATCTAATTGCAAGCAGACTTTCAGGTAAGGAGCAGGGTAGAGAGGGAACAGCAAGTCTTGATCAAAAATTGATCACATCCCTTCTGAAGTCTTAACAAATTGAACCAGTTTTTATATCTACTTTTCCAACTGGAAATAGCCCAAAAATATATGTGCTCATCAAACCCTTTGGTCTCATTACATTCTTCAGGAAACTGATGGTAATCTCTCTTTACAAACTTTGGAAGCCCACATATCTACACATAAGTACTATGTGAGAATAACATGATTTAGAGGTGGCTTTCAAATGTTATTTAAGATTCCCCACAATATAATGAATTTACCTCATTAGCATCAATATTTATAATTTAACTGATCTAAGAGTGAATTGCCCAAATACAATTGGTATACAAAAATATATCTGTCCTACAGATCTGCAGACTCACCTGATATTCTCTGCCTCCAGTTGGTTATCCTAGGAAAGAACACTGTCTCCTTAATTGTTGAGATGCACATAGATCTTAATCTCTTTATGAGTTAAAAAAAAAGAAACAAATTCTATGTTTTCCCCAACAGATCTTTAGATTTCTCATAGTAAATAAAAAAATGTTCAACAAGTATTTGTGGAATCAATAGATGATTAAATAACTTAAAGAAAAAATAATGTTTAGGCTATGATTTTGAGTCTTTAACTCAAATATTCTTTGTGTGTGAAAATGTGAAATGTGTAGCCAGGTAGTTCAATAATTCCATATTTCTTACTTTTCTTAGATTTTGCTTTTAATTTTGTCTCTAAGGGGAGTATGCTCTTGCATTTGTGAGTACAGGTACCTGTGGGGACCAGAAGAGATTGTTGACTCCAGTGGACCAAGAGTTGCAAGTGGGTGCTGGAAGCTTAATTTATCATCAAGAACAAAATGTTCTCAATCACTGATCCACCTTTCCAGCACCCAATAATTTTGTATATCTGAACAACTGTTTGGGTTTGCACTGCAGTCCTTTCTTTCCTTTTATTTGCCAGAAATCTTTGGTCTTGTGCTTGTTTGGATCTTTTTATCGCTAAGTCCTGATTCTTTCATCCTCGCCTTGTAAAACTGAACCGGCATCCTTAATCTTCTCCTCAGTTCATGGACAGCTGACTCCCATGAGCATGCTGGAACTTCAAAGCCAGGCAGTGAGAACATAAGTCAAGGTGGGTCCAAAACTTTTCACATGGAGAATTTCTTCCACACTTTTCTCAATTATTTATTTCCCTCATCATAGACAAAATCTGTAATGGAAACAAAAAAAATGGTTTCACATCATGAGAAATGTCAGAATTTACTCGAGTCTACACATGGATCATATTCTGTCTTTTAGAAAATGTTCAGGGATTCATCTGACGGAGAAACTGATGCCTCTGTTATATCAGATTAGGATGTAGCTCTATGTCCTTGGTGGATAATTTTGAAGATGTAAGTAACTTCATGCATATTTCAAGGCATTATAAATTTAGTAACTTAATTTCTTCCCCCCCCCTCTATTAAGAGAGTTTACTGGCTCTTTCCAAAGAGATGTCAAAATGTCATTGTTAATTTTTGGATGAAGTCTGATCAGTCCCTGATCAGGTCTCATCAAGAATTAAGACATAAAGTGTTTATCTACATCCTTTCCAACACTTCTCAACTAAACACGCGCACACACACACAAACAGAGAGAGAGTAAGGCCAATCTATTCCTTCTTTATAAGATTGCCTTAATGTCCCATTCCCAAGGCAACCAAGTTGTCCCCTATCGACTGTATTGATCAACTGATCCAATACAATAATGGAATTGTTTCAGACACACAGAGGAAAGTTCTGTGCTTCTGGCTCCAGTCAAATCTTGCTTATTCTTTACATCTTCAAGTGTCAAGTGAATCTTCAGAAGTGCCCTAGAGCCAGAATCCTGGGCAACTACCTTCCTAGCCTTCATGACTTTCTGAAAGGTTTTCAGCGGCTCGCCTCCATTCAAATTTCATCATATAATACGGATCTCTAGTACAGGCTAGATCTTCGTAAATTATCTATATCATAGTTCATTTTTATCAATGAAATGAATGCTGTTAAGAGTGAGATTTACACTTCATCACTTCATTGTTATTAGCCATACAACATATCTCAAAATTCTTTCTGCATTGACCGTTGCATAATAGAAAGTCCTCTAGATGACATGGGGCCAAGACATTAAGATGGTGATAATCTCACATAACATTTGCCAAAAATGGTGCTTCAAAATGAGTATCATTAATATATCAATATCCTATGGCCCTGCTTTATGATACTTAAAATAAAATAAACATGGATATTGTTTTTGAATAAAAAATATCCCATATTATTTAAACGTACTTAGTATATTATGCCATAGGTGGCCTAATTAAACATACCATTTTTAAAGGAGTTACTTCCAAGAACCTCTTATCATAGAGTGCCTGGATGTTGGAGTAAGAATCTGGAGTTGTGGCTGGAGAGATGACTAAGTGGTTAAGAATGCTAGTTGCCCTTCCAGAGGACATGAGTTTGATTCCCACAGCCTACATCATACAGCTCACAACCACATGCAACTCCAGTTCCAGGGCAACCTGATGCCCTCTTCCGGTCTTCAAGGGAAACTACACACACCTGGTACACATACGTACACTGAGGCATAAAGACATAAAATAAAGAAACCTTTCTCAAAAAAGCCGAGTCCATGTTGAAGTCCTTCTGGACTTTTATAAAGGCCTTGAATAAGATGCATAATCCTTATGAGTCCCTTTTACTGAAACATCTAAACTTGGAGTTTCTATTTACAAACAGCAGATGATCTTGGGCTAAAGCAAACAGAAAAGGAATTTAATAGAAAGCTGTGGTTAGCTGAAACCAGGAGAGTAGTTTCAGAAACATGGGGTAGTAAGATAGCACAGAGCAGCTTTCTGCTCAGGACAGCAACCCTGGGCTTGAATCATGGGCATCACAGATGCAGGGAGTTACTTCAGATCTCAGCAACATTGCCAAGATGGATATATATAACTGGTCCTGCACTCTACCTGCCTTGGGTTCTCTCAAAATAATAATTATAGCTAATGGTTTTATAATACACATTCCAAACTGCTGCTTTTTAGAATTCCCCAGAGATAACAATTCTCACCACCCCACCAAAGGATATTTACTTTTATCAATTAAAGAGTCCATTGATTCACCTTGACTGAGTTAATGAGATAAAAACTATAACCAGCTTAGATTTCATGAATATATGTATGCATGTATGTATATACAAACACGTTCGTACATGCACAGGTTAGGAAACACAGGACCAGAGGTGTGAAGGAATGTGCCAGTACTGCTGAGCATCAGGTTAGGTGCGAACTCACTGTGACTTCTGTAGCAGCACATGCACCAAGCACACTGATCAGCATCTTCTCCATAGTCATACAAGAACACAAGCTACTACGGCTTAACTTGTTAAGAATTCAATGAGTTCAAACATAGGTCTCAGTAGTAACTTATATTACTGTACTATTGACTTCATACATACACAACAGATTAACATGTGTTTAGACCTGAGGAATCGAGACTTGGAAATCATAATTTATAAGTAGGGGACATCATGTCAGTGTAATCATGTATAAGAATGCTCATCTTCATTCCTTGAGGTTACCATCATGATAGGAAACTGTTCCATCACTTAGTACCTTATCTTTAAAAGCAAGTGCCCGAATAATTGTCTCAAGAGTGAGCCTCATTTGTTACAGGTGAGAAAACAGAGGTGAAAGACATGGGTTTTAAGGTGCCTGATTTACTCCTGTGGTTGACCATTTGTTTCAGTCTTGATGCTTGCTAATGGGCTCACAAGTGGCTTGACTTTTGCAGAAACTACTCTGCGGTATTTTAATGTGTATCACTTACGTGATAAACATGTGCAGTCCTTTGGTTAGTCACATTTCTTCCATAAGTTTTGAGCTCTGGGTTTTTCTGTTAGAGGAAATTTGGGTGGACCTGCCACTCAGCTCATCATCAGAACTGAAGTAGGTTTTAGTCATAAGCAGAAAGTGCATCTGCTGTTAGAGTGATTTCATTGCTTGAACTTTTTAAAATTCTAGTAAAATACCTTTCTTTCTAAGAAAAAAAAAGGAACACAAGCTACTCTGTCAGAGTCCAGCTTCAATGGGTAGGAGTGTGTGGATAAGAAATATTGGGCAGACAAAGCAGGGATATAAAAGATATAAAAGAATAGAAACACAAAGTAGAGTCAGGAGGGCAACCCAACAAATACTGAATTCGTCTGCTTTTATTTTCCATATGCTTATATACTCCAGTCTAAAAGAGGGGTAAGAAGGCAAAAGACCGCTTTAACATGACACAAAGAACAAACAGAACAATTACCTCTTCAATACCTGAAACATCAAGTAACTATATCCCGAGTTAAGTATTCTGTTGTTTAGGCAGGACATGCAGTGACCACACCTTAGGCCAAGCATCCTGTAGGCATCTACTCCCTGGGACAAAACTCTTGTCATAACCTTGAGGGAGCAAGAACAGGTCTGAACTCTCTGGCCTTTGGTCAAGGTGGAATAGATTCACATTCATGGACTCCAACACTACTCCTCACAGTGTAATAGGAGGCCGCTTGTTTATTTCCAGCTGCTCAGCCCCGAAATAATCACACAAAACCCATATTACATGCAATACTGTTTGGTCAACAGCTTAAGAGTATTTCTGGCTAACTCATATCTTAAATTAACCTATCTCCATTAACCTGTGTATTGCCACGAGGCTGTGGCTTACTGGGTAAAGTTTCAGCAACTGTCTTTTGTGGGGCTACATGGCTTCTCCTGACTCCACTTTCTTTCTCCCAGCATTCATTCTAGTTTTCCCCACCTAACTAAGTTCTGCCCTATCAACAGGTCAAGGCAGTTTCTTTATTCACCAGTGGTATTCACAGCAGGCAGAGGCGAATCCCGCATCACTCACAGCTTCAGGGAACAGGTAAAACTGACCATCAGATATTTCTGAATTAATTCTATTTCAGAAATGCATTATTTCTGTATCGTGAGTGGGTAGGATGTCTCTTTTGAATAAGAAAACTCACTGGCACCTACAGATTCCAATTCCAAAGATAATCTGGAAACAACAGAAAAATAAGGAAACCTTAAATAATGCTTACCATTTTTCACAGTAAAATAGAGAATACTGGCAGGTATTCCTAATATCCCAGGAAATCGGTACTTTGAACCAATGGTAAACCATTCAAAATAAGTCACTGTGAATCCTGAGCACCACTGGTTCTCAGGAATCAGTAAGTAACATATGAAATGATTAAAGTATTCTCTTCCCTCTTTACCAAATCACCATAAGTAAATTCGTCAAACTTTCCACGTATTCCACATGTGTGCATTTCCAGCTTCTTAGAAGCGATACTTTCACATGGTGTTAGACAGCAGGCCTCCACTACTACCAGAAGAATATGGAAAGGAAGACAGCTAGCTCAAGACTGAAAAGTTAAGGCGATGTTCAGCAAGGATGGGGTTCGCTCTCTTCTTCCCCGGAGACAGCTTTAGACTCCTATTGGGGAGTGTTGGAAATGTTGATTTACTTAAATTAGGTTTTTCTCTGCCTCTCTTGCCTCTGCACCCCAACTATATCGACTGCCCCAAACAGTCTTCATCACTAGATTTTGCTATATAGCTGGAGGAACTTGTTTATATGCAAGGAAGCAGCATTTGAGTCACAAGTGCAATGAAGGCAGATCCTCAGCAATCTACATCTTTGCTTGGCTTCCTGAACTCTCAAAGCCCAGGAAGTATGGCTCATAAGAACCTGAACTCATTGGGATTGCTCCACACAGCACCCTGATAGACAATTAGGGATCTGTATATCAGGGAAGACTTACCTATGACCAAATAAAATGGAAGCTAGGAAGATCAAGCCCAGGATAAAATTAATTCTCAAGAATTCAAGCTACTTTTAGTGACATTTTTATATACCAGAATTAAATTATTATGCTAATTCATAAAGAAAAAGGGTTTTGATGACTTAGAAATAACTCTTTTCCATTAGTTTGGATATTTTAGATAACATATTTAATTGACCTCTTTCAGAGGTTTCTCTTCATGTAAAAATAAAAACTTATGTAAATAATCATTTTCTAATCTTGAATGCTTTTTAACACTAAGAGAGAGGAAAGCCAGATCTATAATGAAGTCAACCTTGTACTTATTAGCCCTAAAACTACTTAAACATTCAAATTCAAATCCACACATTGTCCTCAGCAAAAAGTGCTGCTTTAATAAAACCTCAAATTCTGATTAAATTACAGTGAGGTATCTCTTTCCGAAAGTGAGAAATAATTATTAATAATGTATCAGGAAACAGTGTGTGGGCAGCTCATCTTGGCAAAGATAAGTTCCCATTATATGTCCTGCGGCATCCGAGACCGACAATTCACACATCTTTGCATCTCCCAGAGTATCACACATTTAGCATCTCAAGATGCGTGCGCAGATCTCGCAGATACTGTCCGAGGTGATACGCTAGGGTGATACGCATGCTGTCATTATCATAAATTACTATACCTTTTTATCTTTAATAGTGAACTTCAGGAATTACACACCGATTTTTTAAAAATAAGTACCTTAGGAGGGAAATGCTTACTAATAATAACAGAACCATTCTCAGATGTCTCTTCTAAATCTCTAACTTCTACTCCATGTTTCATTCAGAATCACCAATAGAACATCCACTACTCAGCCACTGTCTGTTTCTCTCTCTTCACCCCCTTTGCTGTGGGTCTTCTTTATTCTGCAAGGGGCTGTGCACCTAGATATCTTCATTTTGACCTTGTGGGAGACACGTGACTGCTCCTTCTAGACCCTCTGTTCCGAGGTAGGTGGAGTGTCTCTCCCACAAACCCTTATACACTTTAGCACATAGTCCATGGGTCTGGCAAATGCTATGCCGTGATTTTGGTACAGAAATACTAGGTAAGGGATTCACACTAAAGCAGTGGCTCTCAACTTGTGGGTTGTGACCAACAGAAAACATTTTTCCAACAGTCTTAAGAAGTAAGACACTGCTCACTATCAAAATCACAGTTATGAAGTAGCAACAAAAATAAATTTATGGTTGGGGGTTCCTAGGACCATTGGAAATATGTGTTTCCTGATAGTCAGAAACCACAGGTTGAGAACCGCTGCATTAAAGGAAGTGCATGTTGTCTCCTGTACCCATGGAGTCCTTACACGTCTGTGCTCAGGCAACTATGAGGATTTTTATTGTTTCTGGGATGTAGCTTCAAATGGATATTTTTTCCAGTTCTTTTTTTTTATTCCCCCAAATAGTCGCCAATGTACAAAAACAAGTCTATCAGAAAAAGCAAATGCACAGCTGAGAGATGGGAGGTGGGAGAAAGCACAGGAGCGTCGAGAAACAGCAGAAAGACCCTTGAGGCATTATGGGACAGACCTGCACATGGCCCATGAAAACAGCACTAGAAGGCCCTCTCCTTAGAGCTGTCCCAGCCATAGGCATTCACCAGAGCAGCAATGTGGTCAAAGAAGATGACATCATCACCGACTGCAGAAAGGGTGTCTGACCCCTCTTCTCTCACTCTCTTCCTGGTGTTGTAAGCATACCCAGGTAGGAGGAGTTACTTGAAGAGAGATGGTGGGGAGAGGACAGGACACATTTTCCCTACAGAAGGTTTATAAGCAGCATAGCAGATGAAGACAGGAAGAGAGAGGACGTACCTGAATATAAGCATGAAATTGAGACTGGAAACAGGCCCAGTGGAGGATGTGGTACAGATCCACCTAGGGATCACTTTTGTACCTCAAACTAAAATTCTTCCATCTTAAGACACAATATTTTACACACCACAACAAAATACATAAACTTGAGCTCAGAAGTTTGGCATTGTCCTATCTAACCTAAGATCCTGACATCGTCATGCTTGCCAAGTTTCTTTTGGAGCCATGGACCCCAGTCTTCGTTTAGACCTCCCTACTTGTCAAGAGGCCCCTCATTCTTAACTATGCTTCTCACCTTTTAGAGGATGGATGGTATACTTTGTCTCTAGAAAAGAGAGAACATAGCAAATTGGCTTAATTTATTTTATATTTCAATCTGGACAGGACTAAAGCTTACAAACACACAGCAGCCAACCTGCCTAGCACTAAACAACGCACAGAAAACTACTCCAACTTCCCCCAAATTTTTGAGTAATAGATGGATGTTATCATGACTCAAGAGTACTTTCTGCTTCTGATCCTGAAACAAGGTCAGTGTTAGATGAAGCCATTCTTCTTGTGAAACCAAATTACCAACTCAGAATACCATTTGAAAAATTTCCCAATATTATTTTATTATTGTGATTAATTTCCAGATGGCTGTTCCAGAATAAAAACTCTTTTCTCTCTCTTCTCTTCCTCTCTCTTTCTTTCTCTCTCTTACTCCCTTCCTCCCTCTTTCCCTCCCTCCCTCTTTCCCTCCATCTCTCTTTCTAGAAAGAAGTTCACCATTTTCAAAATGCCCCAGTACCATCCTCAATCTATAACATAAATCATCCTCTAAGAACACTAACGTAAACTCCAAACAATATCTGTTGTACACCAGAGGCAAGGCCTACATTAAATGATAACAAGAAAGAAAATGAAAAAAAAAACATTTGAAAAGCCTGTGCTCTTTGCCAGACAAACATTCTCGCTCCTGACTAGGAGCTACTGGCTTTAAAGCTGTGATTTAAAGCCGGTGGCGCAGGAGTAACATGGTATTGAAACCAGATTTAAGCAAGAGTTTCTGAAGTCAGATTTATGCAATCTTCAGTCTTACTCAATCCCAAAGGAGTGTGTTTACATATTTCATAGTCTTATTGAAACATTAGCCACTATCATGGGAAAATGACTTTGGTTTAACAGTGACAACATTTTTATTAATTTTTATCGAGATTAATAAGGCTAATAATAAGGATTTAGTTTCAGTTTAAATAAAAATGGTTAATTGCCTTCAAGGTTTTATTTTGTCTTGGATTCTAGCCTAAGCAGTCATCCAAACAGTAGCTGACATATCTATTATTCATGATTCTTACAGTTCATGAATTTTCTGGTCTCATTTAGAGAAAAATAATGTTTTGTGACTGTTACTATATGAAGAAACCATTAAGCAATGCTCACAAAAAATATGATAAAATTCAGTGCTTTTTTTATTGATGGTATTTTACCAGTGAAGTCTGTAGTTCTATACGAATACTGTGGTGAGCCGAGGATGCAAGGGTGGACACGTAATGAGACCACGACCCTTTGCCTAAGAATATGGCTCTTGTGACTCACTGTCAGGAAGCCATGATCTTTCAGTTTCAATAATGGTAATGACTTTGTCCTGAGTCATCCAGTTTTGCCCAGATGTTTCTATGACTAAGCGCTTAATTTCTCACCAAGAACATTTCAGCAAAACAAACATATAGCATGAGATATTTAGATTAATTTATAAATGCTTACGTGAACATAAATTATCAAATGATCGTAGCTTCTACACCATGCCCTAAAAACATCTGTAGATTCACTCTAGAAATGATGAAGGCCATCAATGTGTTTTTTTAGCAATAGTGACTGAAGACTTCCTCTGTCTGACTTTTAGTAGGCTTTGCAGGGACTACCAGTCAGCAGAAGCTTAAAGGGACAGTTCAATTATACCAGTTACTGGGGTCATTTTACTGCTATTTCCAACTCATTTCCAGCCATATAAATTTCTTTGCCTTCATTCTCTAAGACAGGAAGTACAAGGGTGTTTCCACCTGACTGCATGTGTAGCAATGCTATGGGCTGTCACTCTTGACTGTCTCGTTTCCTCTCCAAGGTAACTTGTTCAGGGACTGGGTGATGATTGGGAATATAATTCTTACACATCAGTAGCGTTATAATCAGTAGAACTGGGAGATAATACATTCTTCTGAAGTGAATTTAGAAATTATAATTCCTGACTACATAAATAATGTGTGTTCCCCAAGCCTTTGTGTTGAATCACCTTTATGGCTAGTGATGCAGTTTTGGGAAGGTAGAAGCTGCAGAAGCATGAACTAAAACCCCTGACATTTGAAGGCAAAATAAACGTTCCTCCTTTAAATTGGTCCCTCCAGTATTTCAGTCACAGCCACATAAAAACAGTTAACACAGTAAGTCGTGAATGCATTTGCAAATACAAGCCTTATAATTAAAACATTGCCTGAGAACAAAGATCAGTTCTATGCCCTTAGTGTGGTGCAGCAAGAGTATAAACTAAAACAAATGCAATCACTTTGGAAGACTGTGTCTTAAATGACAAAATAACCAGCACTGAATGTTTAACAGCAGCTGGATTATTAGGCAGGGATAGATCTCATAATTCTTGAGGATTGCTGCAGCCCAAACAGGGACGTCTGTTTGCAGAACACTAGTAGTGGAGAAATTTTAGCCCCAGCCAGCCCCTCTACGGAGTTTGCAATTAACTGACAAGATCCGTGGAAACTCCTGAAGGAAAATGATAGGCATGCAAACCCAAGAGGAACGTTACTTAAACCTATTACATTGAAAGAAAATAACTATGTGCTTCCATGGTGCTTTTCATGAAAGCAAAGCAGCTGGGATGCAAATGTTCTTGCTTATTTGATATTTATTAACATCTAGTCTTGAGAATTATAAGAAGGAGTTTTCATGAAGTGCAAGGTTTTCTTCTTTCCTGTCCTGAATTGCTCATATTTGATTGATGGAGACCATATAGGACATGAGTCCTTAGCATGCTCTGTGCTTAATAGTAATGGATTTGAGGCTGCCTGTCTACCCGGATATTCAACATGATTCCTTAGAACTAGGAGGCTTAATTTTCAAGAGAATGTATCTCTGTCTAGAATATCAAAGACATCATAAGTAGGCAATTCCCACCCTTCCATCATTTTCACACTATACTAAATAGAATGCCTAACCATGAAGAAAACATGATTTTTACTGATTCAAAACAGCATTCTAGAGAGAAGGAATTATGCACACATTCAAAAAAAAACTCCTTTTGAATGGCAACAGAATAGATGCGGGTCTGTAGAGCAAAACTGGACTGAAACAGTTAAGAGGTTAAGCATGGAAGAAGGACCCCTTTCAACTGCCCCCCCCCACTACTACCCCTCACTCTCCCACCACTCTTGATAAAAACTTCAGGGAGAAGCTGAACAAACCATCGATGAAGCTCAGGAATTCACACAAAGAGCCTGGCTAGGGTCAAAACTCATGAACAAGGTAACATGATGGGTGTGAGATGATCAGTTCTAAAGAACATCCTGGAAAGAGTGTTAAGGGTTCTAGGTCTTCATGCTGGAATACAGCATCATAAGCTTTTTAATGGGTTTATTGAGTTTATCCTGACATAAACTGTTGGTGATTCACCCAAAGAAATAAGAAGCCATGTTGGAAAGCTGTGTACAGGCATGCATTGGGCTGGGAAAATTGATGCAGGTGGGGTAGAATGATTGAAAATATGTGTTGTCTGAAGTTTCTGTCCTGTCCAGTTTCTGCAGTCGTTAAGTCCCAAAGAAATCACATGGAGGTCTACATTAATTAAAAACTGATTGGCCTAATATCTCCAGCTTCTTATTAACTCCTATAACTTATATTAGTCCATAGTTCTTGTCTGTGTTAGCCAAGTGGCTTGGTACCTTTTTCAGTGAGGCAGTCACATCTTGCATCCTCTTCATCTGGGTCACGACTGCAGACTGAAACTTCCCTCCTCCCAGAATTCTTGTTGCCCTACCTCTACTTCCTGCCTGGCTACTGGCCAATCAGTGTTTATTAAACAGGTACAAGAAATAAATTTTTACAGGGTAAAACCATTGTCCCACAGCAAGTATGCATGACAGTGCTCACTGCCATGATAATCTTGTGTGAAGGAATGCCATGTTGCTGGGTAGGGCAGTGACGGGGAGCTGAACATCTTTTCCAAAGATCAATTTCTATCTATATTCATAGGGAAAATTCAAACTACAACTAAAATAACTATAACAGCTTCAATATTATCTGTTTAATTATCTACTTTGGCTATGCAGATAATTTGAAGTTGCCTAACGTTCTTTCTTCTGTTTAAAAATCTATCTTTTTTTTATTTTGAGACTGCAGTATAATTGCATCATTTCATTCTCCCCCTTTCCTCCCCTCAAGCTCTCCCATATTGTACTTTCTCTCTTCGGAATTCACAGCCTCTTTGTTTTTATCTTTTATTAATTTTTAAGAACTCCCCAATGGATCACACATTTGGGATGTCATTATTCTAACCTTTAATTTTAAAGTTACTGAAACTAGTCTCAGCGGATAGCAGCTATAGCAATTTCTTCTGTTTTCAGAATCCTTTGAAGTGAATGGGAATTGTAATTGCTTTGGACACGGATTTAGAGGTGCACTCTAGTTCATAAATGGATTAAGATTCATAAAGAAACCACATACAGCTCACAAGGGTCTGGCATATGAAGGTATTGCATAAAAGGAGGTGCCATATTTGCATAGACATTAAAGTTCAGCTATAGCAGCCCCAATTTTTATCTTTGCCCTTCCATTTGTTACTTTATTGTGATACTATATAGCATACTTCTATTTTCATCATTTTGAAATGCTTAACTGATAGGCAAAAAATAGAAGTTAAACATATTAACAGTGCACTATTGGACATTTTGATATATTGTATACTATTTAAATCAGAGTATCCAGCTATTTCTCATTGTATTTATCCTGTCTATGTGGCGAAAACATCCAAGATTTTTTCTTCTATTTAAAACAAATGAGACTTTTAAAAAATGTTAGCAACATACTATGCGGTATTTCAATACATTACACACTATTTCAATCAAGCTAACCAACTATTTCCTCAAGTACTTACCCTGTTTGTATGATGAAAATATCCAAAACCTTTCTTTTATTTAAAGTAAATGAGAATTTTTTAAACCTATAATCACCATAGTATGCAATAGCACACTGAACTCCTTTCTACCTGCAAGTTTCTACCCATTCACCTTTCCTGTGCTCCCCTCTCTTCTACTCCCCAGCCTCTGGTCAACAACTTTCTACCCTCTGCTTCTAGGGTCAACTTTAAGATTCTCCATGTGAGTGAGACAACATTCTTGTCCTTCTGTGCCTGGTTCATTTCATATATGTAATGAATTCTAGTTCTACCTATGGTATCACAGGGAACAAAATTTCTTCATATACTTATGTACATACACACACATATGTACACATGGATATGACATGGTAGGTATGCATGTATATATTGCCCACCATGCTGTCTGTATCTAGTGCTGGGGTCTTAACTCTTCTTGAAAACCTCACCAGGCTCTGGCCCCTAAGTCTATCTGCCCATGCTGTTAGTAACATCTCTAATAACCCTTATTCCACAGTCATCCATCTCAATGATGTTTTGAAGCACTCTGTTGGCATTCTAAGCCTAACAGGTTCTATTGAACTAGTTTTTTCTGTGTTGATTTTCCATATGCCCATTACTAAAAGTTGGCTATCAATGTCCCCCTCCACTTATGTATTGGGGTTTACCTGCCTTATTAAATTTATTAACATTTGTCTTATGTGTCTGGGTATGATGACAGGGAGTGTAAATATAGTTAGAATCAATGCTTTCCCTCACTTCATTGATCCCTTCATTATATAATAACATTCCTAGTCTCTTTTTATTGCTTTGGATTTATACTCAGTTTTGTCTGAGAGCAACGTGGCTACTCATGCTTTTGTCTTGAATCCATTGCATGGACTATCTTATCCCATCTTTTTGCTTCCTATCTGTATGTTCTTAGAGGTGAGATGATTTGATTTATGTGGCATATGCTTGCTCTTGTTTTCATTCAGAATGGCACTTGTTCACTTTTACCCCTAGCTAAGATCTTACTAATGCCATTTTGAAACATAGTTTCCAATTTCATTATAGTTCTTTTCTGTGGGTAAACTGATTTGCTTTAGTAAGGTATTTTAAATCTTGCTTAGTACCTTTTGTTCATGTATTATAAATCTTTGCTGTGTGGTTACCATAAGTAACCACGTAACTACCTGTACAAAACAAAGTGGGTTATAATAAGCTACTCTAAAATGCTTTGGACTTAAAGTGAAAACAAAATATAAAAATTAAGTAGCAAAAGAAGTAACAACAAAATTTTCTGGATTTGCAAGTAACATTGCATGCACTCCATGGGTTATACTTTTATGGATATAGAAATAGATTATGTTGATATGCCTATACACATAATAGATTATATCGATATGTATATACAAATACATAATATCCATACAATAACAATTGGTGAAAAAAAGGCCATAAATGTGAAGTGGGGGGAGAAAAGATGTATAAGAGAGCCTGGGGAAGGAAGAAATATTGTAGTTAAAATACAATCTCAAAAATAAACGAACAAAAAAATCTCTGGTGTTGGGGACAGGAGGCAGCATTTGCTCCAAGCTTAATAAGTTAGAGCTGAAGTCCTCTGCGGCTGAGAGCTGCAGTTAGAAAACAAAATAAAGGCAATAACAACAAAAATTGCTCTCACAATTTTTTACACTTACAATTTTGATGCCACTTTGTATCTTAATATGTCAGCTATATCTTGTTCCGTAAATGTAGTTAGTTTTAGTTTCTTTGATTGTCTATGAACAGTCCGTGTGTCTGTCTTACCTTAAAGCTTCCTGAGCTTGTGTATGTGCTTTCTCTTGCCATAAATTTATACCTTGCCCTGTTTTTTCTCACTAACACTTTTTTTGGATTTTCTGATTTTTTTCAGAGCTGAGGACTAAACCCAGGGCCAAACCGAAGGCCTTATGCTTGCTAGGCAAGCACTCTACCACTGAGCTAAATCCCCAATTTTTTAAGTGGTATTGGCTGTATTGTGTTACACAGTCATCGTTACTATCACAGAAGTCTTTTTCAACCCAGCTCTACCCAGTAAACATGAAGTCCTCTCTACTTTATTAAGGAAGCGAGCAATCTAAGCCACACTTCTCTAAAGTCCTTATACTTCTTCAGGTACAATAACAATGAACTAACAATGCTTCTCAGCCTCTGCGGCTACAAGCATATATGGGCTGCTACCCAGGCTGAACTGGTCTCCTTATCATCTAGTGCCTCCAAGTCATGCATTCCTCACAGAAAGGCTGTTCATTATCTTAGAGCACCCACTCTTTTGAGAAAGTTCTCAACATGGAGAATCCTCTTTGTTCCCAGACTCTTCCTTCCCTAGCTTGGGACACTCCTTTGGTAGGATCTGAAAACAAGTCCTACCTATGGTGGCTGGTGTTCTTAAAGGATGTGCTTGCCTGAGATACATCTCCACACCTGCTTTGTAGGACCAGCTCACAAGTGAGCCACCCCTCACACGATGATCCTTCTCACCACCTGCCTCTTGTAACCTGTTGTTTATGTCACTATGACAGGATCAATATCAATCTTTATCCTACTTGTTTTGTTTAACATAATCTTCCCAAGACCCACACATATGATAGTGTGTGTCATATCCCAGTCCCTCTTGTAGACAAATAATATCTTTTTACTTGAAATCATAGTTTGTTCATCCACTCATCTACTTGCTTCTTTTTCAGAAGCAGTAAGTCATGCTCTATTTTTAGATAAAATAATAATGTTTATTATATTTTTCTGTGCTAAATATAAGTACATATATATATATATATATATAGCAAAATATATAATATCAAAGTTGGACAGGACAAGCCAGTAGAAAGAAAAGAACCTAAGAGAAGCACAGGAATCATAGACCCACTCTTTCTCACGCTAAGGAATCTCACAATGCTTTTTCAGTCTCTGAGTTCATATGAGCTTTGATCACACTGATTTAGATAGCCTTGTTTTCTTGGTGTCCTCCATGGCCTCTGGTTCTTGCACTCTTTCCCAGCTCTCAGAGGAAGGATTTGATGGAGACATCCCATTTATGGCTGAGTGTTCCAAGGTCTCCCATTTTCTGCATAATATCTGGCTATGGGTTGGTGTGGGAAATCCCGCTGATATGTGTTGCTTTTATTGGTTAAAGAATAATAAAGCATACATGTACCAGGCATATAAAAACTGACAGTAACAATGGACTTCTGATGCCAAGATCATGTTAGAGTCCCTCAGAAACTCTCTCATTCACTTGTTGTAAGATCTATGGATCGTGTTTCCAATGCTCTGATAGGTTTTAAACAATCAATTAAGACTTTTTTATATTAGTGATTTTACTAAAAGATGTATGACCTGGCCTTTTAAATGTAACCTTATTTTTAAACTACTTAAGGATGTTATGATGGTCTGTATTGATTGTTGATTTAACAACTCTATACTCATCTAGGAGACAAGTCACTTAGCACGCCTATGAAGGGTTATCTTGATAGAGGTGATAGAATTTGGAAGGCCTATTTCAAAGAAAGAAGCATCATTCAGTAGTCTGGGGTCCTAGACTGCCTAAAAAGAAAGAAGTAGGCTGAGCAGGGGCACGTGTCTCTCTCTGCCCCCTGACTGTGCATGCGAAGAAGCTGGCTGCCTCTGGCTTCTTGGCCACAACTTTTTCTTCCTTCTTTCAGTTACTTTTGTCAGAGAATTCTATTATAGCAATGAGAAAGGTAACTGTCTTAGGGTCTCCTTCACTGTGAAGAGACATCATGACCATGGCAACTCTTATAAAGGAAAAACATCTAATTAGGACTGGCTTACATAGTCAGAGATGTGGCCCATTCTCATCATGGTGCGACATGGTGACATGCGGGCAGACATGGTGCTGGAGAAGTAGTCAAGTGTCCTACATCTTGGCTGTCAACAAAAGGAACTCACTGGGCATGACTTTAGCATATATGAGACCTCAAAGCCCACCTCCACAGTGACATACTTCCTCCAACAAGACCGTACCTACTCCAATAAGGTCATACCCCTAACAGTGCCACTACCTTTGGGGGCTGTTTTCTTTCAAACCACCACCATAACTCATACAGAAGTATGAATGAATTTGTAAGACACAAAAATATTTGTCTGTGGCTCAGTAATTAGAAACACTGACTTCTGTTGCAGGATTCGGATTCTATTCCCAGCACCCACATGACAGCTCACAACCATCTATAACCCCAGTTCCTCGGGATCTGATGACTGTCCTGGCCTCTGCAGGCACCAGGAACACAGACATATATTCAGGCAAAACACTCATATACTTGAAATCATAACTTTAAAAATTATTTTAAAAATATTTATCTACTTTTGAGCCTCTTTGTGTGGGTTTTTTATATTATTATCTTCTTATAACCAAAGTATAAAAATTAGGCTTTATTATTCATGACAGCCTAAGAATTTATGATCATTATTAAACTCTGGCAACATGAATCTAAAAATATGATATGTAGATCACCAGGTAATTAACCTGTAATTTATGCACCAATAATTAAACATATTTAATTCTGTACTCAGAATAGATATTGTGGATAATATGTTTTTAATACAGTAATAATATAAAGCTCACTGAAAGAATTTTTGTTTGTCTAAATTATTTTCCATCAAAATACACGTTCACTTGGAATTTGACTGTCTCTTCATTTGTCTGAACATAGAAGATAAAATGAGTGACAAAATTACTTTTAAAGTCCAATGGCGAGTAGCTTTGATTTCTCATTTTGTGACCACATTCCATTATAACTTGTATAGCTCAGGAGCAATAGCATTCCTGGCTTTAAAACCAGAGCCCTTATGGCCCAGAGCTGCCAGCTTGTGGTAGAGGGAGGGTTTCCCTTATCTGTTCCAGCATCCACACCCAGAAAGTGGCTCAGAATCACTGATGTGGGGCCATGGAAACCTGACAGGATCCTTATCAGAGATGGGAGGCAGGAAGAGCAGCCCCACTTTCAGCTTTAAACAGATACAAATCCTACAAGTGTAGGCCCAAAGGAAGTTTTTCAAAGCATTCCTCACAGGCTTTGAACAGTGGCTGGGGAGGGGAATTCCTTAACAGTCCTAACTTTGGAAAAGAGGGGGCAGGGTTTCTTTTCTTGTAAAGATAATGGTGAAAAACATGAGTGCTCCTTGCTGAGAAAAAAAAACAGAAAACAAAAAACTCTAGTGGAGTCACATATAAGAATGCTCTTCACTTTTCTCCAAGAATTATTACCAACATTTACTTCCATTTTTACAATATAGAAATGGACAGAATGTCACCCAAAAGACAGAACATAGGCAGAAATAAGTGGTCAAAAACCAAAATTGGGTAAACATTTTTCCTCTGAGAAAATAGATCTTGAAAGTGTGTAAATATCAAGATGCCATGACAGTGTATGTACTCATATTCAAACAACAGTCAAACAAAGAAACATGGACAGCCAAAGTCATACTTAGAGTGACCTCTGCCTTGGCTTCTGTAAGGCAGAGAGTCAAGTCTGATTGTAAAGCACAGAACCCACAAAGTGGGATGAACAAACTGACGTGCCTTTTCATGATGCTTCGGGGACATACCATTACATGTCCTAGAGACGAGGAACATCTAATTGACCCCCGCGACCCACAGAGAAGATTGCCTCACTCAGAGGGGCCCAACTGCAACGTCTGTTCTTTTAGAAATAATCAATCTTCAAGACTGGAAAACAAAGTCAGGCGACACACACCAGAGACCCCCACTATTTTCTTGCCTCTTGATTGCAAAGACAGACATTTCAGTGACCCCAGAGGTTCTGCTCTCAGCTAAGGGATAGGGTTCCAGGGGAACCTGAGAGAGTACAGACACACTTTCAGATACACAAAAGCAAACTGGAAAGTGGTGGGATAAGAAGACAACTCACTACAGAATACCTAAGTGGTGCTCAGTCCTAGAGCAAAGGATGAAGTATATATGTATTTAACCATAGTAGTGTGTAGATTCTTCATTGTCTAAAAATCAAAAATAAAATACAATAAAATAAATTTTAAAAACCAAAAATCCAAACTCAAGGGTCCTGAGTGTTTGCTTCACATACAGTCTACCATCACCAGTCACTGGGGAAATGCAAACCAGGTGAAAAATACTCCAATTACTGAGAGCACCACGATGATCAGCCTTCATCATCAGCCTAACTGGATATAGAATCACCGCGGATCTTATAGATCTCCTTTCTGATTGGCCCAGTGAAGAGAAGGGAAAATACAAATTTGTTTGGAAGGAAAGAGTTTAAATTAAAGATTTGACCTTAGAGGATGAAAGTTTCCCTCCCAAGGAGAAGGCATACAGTGGTTACTACAACACTGGTCCAAGCACAGCCAGATGATGTTTGGTGCTGGCAGCAGAACTTGTCAGCCTCCTCAGTGTGGTACTGATTTTTCAGAAATGTTCAGTTCAGTGCCCCATTTTTTAATTGGGTTAATTAGCATTTTGAAGTCTAGTTTCTTGAGTTCTCTATAAATTTTGGAGATCAGACCTTTGTCTGTTGCAGCGTTGGTGAAGATCTTCTCCCAGTCAGTAGGTTGCCTTTTTGTCTTAGTGACAGTGTCCTTTGCTTTACAGAAGCTTCTCAGTTTTAGTAGGTCCCATTTATTCAATGCTGCCCTTAATGTCTGTGCTACTGGGGTTATACATAGAAAGCGATCTCCTGTGCCCATTTGTTGTAGGGTGCTTCCCACTTTCTCTTCTATCAGGTTCAGTGTGTTCTGACTAATATTGAGGTCTTTGATCCATTTGGACTTGAGTTTTGTGCAAGGTGATAGATATGGGTCTATTTTCATTCTTCTACAGGTTGATATCCAGTTGTGCCAGCACCATTTGTTGAAGATGCTTTCTTTCCTCCATTGTATACTTTTAGCTCCTTTATCGAAAATGAGGTGATCATAGGTTTGTGGGTTAAAATTTGGGTCTTCTATGCGATTCCATTGATCAACTTCTCTGTTTTTATGCCAGTACCACACTGTTTGGAAGGGTGTAAAACTGGGGGAAGATGGTCATGGAAGCTTGCAGACAGGTTCCACAAAGTCACTAAGGCCAGGCAATGTGTGATCAGGTCAGATTCCCTGGCAAGGAGTTCCTGGGAGCCATTACATGGATCTGGGAAGGTGAAACCTAATTTGTAGTGGAGACCTCAGGATTCTGGCCGTGCCTGGACCATGTAATATCTGCCAATGAATGCAAAGCAGGAACAGAGAAGAACCAGGCCAAGAGAGAAGCCACATGGACTGCAGTTATCAGATCCACAGGGTTAGGGCTTCCCAAGGCTATTGAAAATAGTGCTGTAGGATCTGGTGTTTGCACTTCTGTGTTTCAGTTTTGATCCAGGCTTTCCTTGCCATCCTTCTGTTTCTCACTATGCCATTTATATTGGAAGTACTTTTTGTTGTTGTTGTTTTTAATTTTAATGGGACTAAAAATTAAGAGATTACCTTCAGTCTCTGAAGATACTTAGGATTTGGGACGTTTGGGCAGTGTTCGGACTGTGAAAGACTATGGTTTGAGATGTTTAAAGATAGGCGAAATGCATTTTGCATTATAAGGTAAAAACAAGACTTTAGGGGACAAGATGGAATGTTATGGTTTAAAGTGAAGTGTTTAGGTGTCAGATTGACAAAAGTTGGAGTTGTGATAGTCTTCATTATTAATATGACTGAATTTAAAATCACCATGGAAACTGTGTGTGTGTGTGTGTATTTATACATCTGTTTCCAAGAAAGTTTAACAAAACAGGGAAGAGTTAACCTGAGTGTGGATGCCATTATCAGTGTGGTAGTACCCCAAACTGAACAAAGGGTTGGAAATAAGTGATGAATAGCTCTGGATCCTTTGGGAGGTCCTGCACCTAAATGGGGTTTGTGAGCAACCTGTTACAAATTGATTAATTGGCGACATAGACCACTGTGACCCTGGAGTTGGGGCAGTGAGTATGGCTTGCAGAGGTGATGAATAGGCCTCCATTGGATTGGATGGAACAAACAGGCAGGCCTGCAGAGGTGGTTCTAGCCCTGCCCGCTTGGGAAAGAGAGAAAAGGAGTATAGATAGTTATAAAAAAAATAGTTTTAAAAACTAAAACAAAGTCTTTAAAGAAATAGAGTACAGACAGATTAAAGGAGTAAAGAAAAATAAGAATAAGCCACATAAAGTTGCACAGAGAGTCTGGATTATGTTTGTTATTGTGTTTTCTTTGAATTTCTTGACTGTGAATGAGCTAAGTACAGAAAGACATTTCATTGTATGGGTTGCTAAGCTACACCAACATATATTTTAAAGGTATCTTGATTTCAAAATTTGAGTCTAAGGATATGTTTCTTTGGAAAAGTGGTTCTGCTTTTGCTTCCATAG
The DNA here is from genome assembly GCA_025134845.1 of Neodon shergylaensis. Lineage (NCBI taxonomy): Eukaryota > Metazoa > Chordata > Mammalia > Rodentia > Cricetidae > Neodon > Neodon shergylaensis. Next base: position 2,561,129 of record JABTXL010001959.1, on the reverse strand, counting down.
AAGATGAAAACCTGTGGATTCCTTCCAGGCTAATGTGGTTTGATGGAACAAGACCCCTGAAAGGCTCTCGTGAACTTTAAAAATACTTGACCCAACAAACAGCAGGAAGCAGTTTGAAGAAAACTATGCCCAAATTCCAAAAATGATTGTTTAAAAATGTTTGTTTTCATTTAAAAGGGGATACGATATAGAGATGAATATTTTTGCACCGGTATGGATCTTAGTCAATTGATACAAATTTAAGGTCGATTTTGTTACACTGTGTATGTGTATTTCTACTCTTGTTTAAGGTATTATGCTTATACAACTCATTTAAAAATCTAATGAATAATTAAAAATTAAGATTAATAGTCTTTATATTTATAATAGTCAAAATAGTAGTCATGTTAGTTAGGTTTTCTAGATACACAAAGCTATATTTCAGTTATATAGATAATCTTCAACACTTCAAAGACTACAGAACATGGCATTTAAAATATTTTAAGAACTTAGACTTTTCATAAAAATAAGACACATCTCCTGGCAACACCAATCTACTTCAAGAGGAAGATGGGCATTAAAGTGGCTCCTTTGGAATTTGCTAGGCATTTGGGCCAGAAACTGCTCTTGTCTGGACTACTTGATGGTATGTTATATGAACTAGACATGCAGGACCCACAGAAAAGTTACTGCTGAACTTTGCAAAAGATGGGATGGTCCTTCAGGGTTCCTGCTTCACAGAAGAAACTGCCAGACATTCTGCAGGACACAGAAGAAAGCTACTGAGAAACTTTGCCATTACAGGGCAGAATAGATATTCAAATTTCCTGCTGCATGGAAAAATCTGCTGGATACTATGAACCTGAAGATGGATGCCTTCACCAAAGAAGAACTTTGGGTGACTGTCCAGGCAGCAAGATGTCTCCGACAATTCTAGAACTTTGGAAGTTGCTTAAAATACACTTCCTGTTTACTTAGGTAATATATCCTTCTGGTGTCTTTGAAGAGTTGAAGACATTATAATTTTTCTTAGTTATGTTAAAAACATAAAATAGATATGAAAATTCAGACTCATAAAGAAATATTGTAACTATAATTCTTGTTTGATAACTATTTTGTTTTATGTAATTTTCCTATTACATATAATGTAATAGGAAATACTAAAAGCTACATTTTCAGAATGTTATAGCCTTAAAATTTATATACCAAAAATACAACAGCTAAGGAGCCCCAGTTTACCTCTTAAGTAAAGTCCTGTGATTTTACCATGTATTTTATTTATTTCTGTTGCTGTGATAAACACCATTGCTAGAAGTAACTCAAGTAGAAAATTATTTTTTTTCTTACACTTCCAGGTAACAGTCGATCATTGAGGGACCAGGGCAGGACTCTGGAGGCAGGAACTGAAGCAAAGTGGCACCATATGCCCTGCCCCCATGGGATGGACATACCCATATCAATCACTAATCAATAATATGAACTTCAGACTTGACTACAGCCAATTTGTTGAGGACACTTTTTCAATTACTATTCTCTTTTCTCAGATACCTCTAGTTTGTATTGAGTTGACAAAACAAAACATAAACAAACCAGAAAATAAAACAAAAAGGGACATTGGGCTAAATCAAAATTTTCTCTTTCTTAAATTTGAAGTGAGTAAGATCACTTTTGAGTTTGGCACGTTTCTCTTAATAAAATGCATTCATACTAGAAGTGTTGAATGCATTAATATCAAATAAATTTTATACCACAGATACTAATTAACACATTCCAAATATTACATTTTTAATAGAAAGTAAAGGGGCAGTCATGGCTTTATGTGCTTTTTCTCCAGTATGAATACATAGCAGTGTACATTAAAAGGTGATTTTTTTTTCCTTCATTGACTCATTTGGGTCACTCTGCTGAAATTTAAATATATTATTATGGGTCTATTTCTAGATTGACAAGTCTGTGCCATGAATGTTTGACTTCTTCTGAGTTATTGTATCTTTTCATGTAAATTTTAAATCAGATGTTAAAAATCTTCCAATTTTTTTTCCTTAGCAAGATTGGGTCTCGTATTCTAGGTCTTTTAGGTTTACATGTGAAATGTCTTACACGTTTCATTAATGCTATGGTTTGAATCTGTTATTTTTTCCATAAGTTCTTGCTTGCTCAACATTTACTTCCCAACTTTGTGAGGGGTGCAGGTTGGAAAGATCTTAGAACCTTTAGGAGGTGGGTCCTGGACCTTTAGGAGGTGGGTCCTGGCAGAGGTATGTATGTCTCTGGAGATCAGGTCATTTTAGGAGGTGGGTCCTGGTAGAGGTATGTAGGTCTCCGGAGATCAGGTCATTTTAGGAGGTGGGTCCTGGCAGAGGTATGTAGGTCTCTGGAGATCAGGCCATTTTAGAAGGTGAGTCCTGGCAGAGGTATGTAGGTCTCTGGAGATCAGGCCATTTTATATCACTTCTGAGACGTCCATTCTTGCCTTGTTCTCTGCACCCTCTCTGCCCAGGTGAGAAGACCCACCACCAAGGATGCAACCATTCTGCCTTCCACCATGATGGACTGCCTTCTGTGAAACCTGAGTCAAAATGAACCTCATACATACAAGTTGTTTTTGGCCCCACCAACAAGATAAGTAGATAAGTAACTGACACCATTACAAATCTGACGCCATGTCCTTAGAGCTTGCTGCTATGTCCTTATATCTTGCTAAGCACATTTATTGAGTGTAGTGTTTATTAGATGTTGAGTCCTCAAATTTTTTGTGTGTTTATAGTTATGTCACCTAAAATAACACATTATTCTCTCTTACTTTCATCACAATATTTATGTCTGTAATTTTTCACCACCGAATATACCAAGTAGAGCTTTTCATGTAAGATTGAGTAGCCCTGATAGAACTGACTTGGTTTACCTTGCTCCTTACCTTAGGAAGAATGTATTGATTATTTTGCCATTAAATATATGTTGTAAGGGGTGTCTTTACAAGCTGATGATGATCTCAATGCTTTCTTCTTAGAGTTTTATTGTGATGGATTTTTGTTGAACACATTTCCTAATTTATTTAGAAGCTTGTCCTATGTCTATGCCAGCGATGAAGATGCATAAGGATCAGCTTCCTAATGCTCACCTTTCATCCTGGGGCAAACTCATTTTTTTTTTATGAAGCATGCCTTTGGAGTATTATTCACTGATTAGAGATTGTCAAGAATTTTTATCGCAATTTAAATTAGCAATATTAACCCATCATCTCCTTTTTAATAAAAGTGCCTTTGGGGACCTAGAAATAATGTCATTAACACTTAATGAAATGAACTAACAGGTTTGGAATTAGATTATTAAATGTTTATAAATTCTGCTGATTATGTTTATTTTTGTTTTCCTATTGAAGACTCAACAGAACTTTATCAGTACTAACCATTTTTAAATGTGCTTTTGCTTTCATGGTTTTTTGTACTACTTTGTCTCTCCCAGATTTCCCTCAAAATTTGTTAGTCCTTTCTTTTTCTTCTTAAATTTGGCTTATTTTATTCTTTCTGGCTTTATAAAAAATCATCTTATTTTACTGACTTCCGTATTATTTTTATTTTCTAAGTATTCTCTTGGGCTTAGTGATTCTTCTGCATCAGGACCACTAAGCTTACAGAGAAACACAGAGAGACTAGCAAAGCATACAGAACGCTTACAACTGTGGACACTCACAATGCCTAGAGCCCTGAGTATAGGGGCAGAGGCCAAAGCCCAGCTGGAGTAACTCTGGAATCTGACAATATCATTGAAAAATCACTGTATCAAAAAATGACACAAGAGAAAAATACTGCAGTAAACTTAGGGAATAGGACACAAGTCCCTCGGCATAAAAATAGGAGAAATAAAAGGTTTAAAGATGTTAAACAGAAAATTTAAGAACTTTGTTTTAGTTTTACAAACATAAAATTGGATTCAAGAGAACTGAACAGAGAAGAGGGAGGACTTTTTTAAAATGCTAGCAGAAGTCCCACAGATGTGTGCTTGTTTGTTTTGGTAAACAACAATACAGAGATATAACACATTTAATGAAATTCAAGTAACATAAATTCTAAGAAACACCTACATAACCACATGGTGATCCCTTGGATATGAATAAAAACTGAAAAGAATGCAAGAAATTAGCAAGAGAAACAAGGAAACACTAGCTTTACTTAATTCAAGAAAATAATGCAAAAGTGTCATTCTTGACTTCACAACATAAGCAAAGTATGTCATAAGACAATATGCTGTTAGGACTGTGTCTTAGTCAGGGTCTCTATTGTGGTGAAGAGACACTATAACCATGGCAACTTGATGTAGGATGTCTCTCTGTGTGTTGTAAGTATATATTATTACCATTGGTCAATAAAGATTCTGATTTGGCTAATAGCCAGGCAGAATAGAACTAGGTGGGAAATTCAAACAGAGATACAGGAGGAAACAAGGCAAAGTCAGGGAGATGCCAGCAGCTGCCGGAGAAGCAAGATGTGAGGTAATGCCACACCCATGTAGCAATATATAGATTAGTAGAAATGGGTTAATTTAAGATGTAAAAGTTAGTTAGTAATAAGCCTGAGCTAACAGACCAGTTTGTAGTTAATAGTAAGCCTCAGAGGGGATATTCAGGAACCAGAGGAAGACGAGAAACCTCCAGTTACAGCGACTCTTATAAAGGAGACATTTGACTGGGATGGCTTACTCACAGTTTCAGAGCTTCTGCCCATTATCATCATGGTGAGGAGCATGGCAGCATGCGGGCAGATGTAGTGCTCAAGGAATAGCTAAGAGTCCTACAAACTGCAGGCAACCGGAAGTCAACTAAAACACTGGGTGGAATCCTGAACATAGGAAACCTCAAAACCCACCCCTACAATGACACTTCCTCCAACAAGGCCATACCTACTCCAACAAAGCCACACCTCCTAATAGTGAGAATCCCTATGAGATTATGGGAGACATTTACATTCAAACCACCACAAGGCTGAGATTTTTGTTTTCGTTTCTGTTTTCTAAATCAAATTGTTTATTGTAGGAAAGATAATCTGAAAAAAACATGAAGATGAAATGAAAACCCCTTCACAAACATAAAGGCTAATAGAATTAATTATTGGGATGTTATGCCACAAGAAATAGGTCTTATTTTTAATTTACAGTGTTTCTTCTGTATCTCAGGGGGGAAATGGTATTCAAAGACTGAATGTCTGGAGCATAGTAAATATGCCAATGAATAAGAAAGCCAATGTCTTCATTTTTCTGACTTACTTAAAGGACATCTGGCTATTTAAATCTAAAAGAAAAATCTGAATCATGAGGTTTATGACACATCTGATAAAATTAGTTAAAAGTGGGGTGTAGGCAAAAGGAAATCTATTTCAATCTTATTCAATGATGTTTGATGTAATGGATAAGATTCATTTGTGATAAGCTGGAATCAATTAAGAGTACTCATTGCCATTCCTTGGGAATGCCCTGGGGTAAAATTAAGATAGGTATAAACTAAAAACAAACAGAGAAAAAAATAACAGTATAAGAGGCTAAATATCTGCCACTATAAAAAAAATGCAACAAAAATGATTTTAAAAAAAGTTACTAGAGCACCATTCCCTTGCGTTTCCCCACATTCCCACGTTAAAAGGATCCACAGATGTTGGGTGTGGTGGCCACACTAGAGTCGCAGCCCTTGGGAGGCAGAGGCAGGTGGATGTCTGCCAGCCTGGTCTGCATAGTTGGTCCCAGGTATTGCAGTGTCTGTGTTAAAGGAATACTGGCGGGAAAGCCTAATGTCGACACCATTCACCTCACTTGATCTCATTGTTCAGGCAATGTATCATCTCCCACCCTCTAGCCTAAGGTTCTGAAAGAGAAAGAGAGACTGTATTTATATAACTTTATTACAGTGGGTTGTTGCCATTATCCTACAGCTAACTATTATTATAAAGTCTTCTTGCCTAATTTAAAGATTAAACTTTATCGTAAGTTATGACTTCAGAAAAAAAATCATAGTACATTTTAATTTCAGGATTCCTTGTGGTTTCGGGCATCCACGGTGATGATTGCATTGTGTCCCTAGTGGTCAAGGATGGACTACAGGATTTGTTTGAAGCTATTCTCAGAACATAAATGCAAAGAAATTCACACACTGAGACTGAAATAAAATGACGGAATAAAGACCGAGAAGGTCACAAAAGAACCCAGAGTGAAAAAGCAGGTAAGACAATGAAAAATAGCCTCACAGCTACTAACAAGCAAAGAATGATTCTAAAACATAAGAAACAGCTTCAACTTCATTACTAAATGCAACAGTAAAAAAAAATACCTGTTAAGCTCAGGAGTTAAGAGGACCTGAGTTCAGTTTGCAGCACCCATGTTGGGCGGCTCACAGTCACCTATATCTCCAGTTCTAGGAAGTCTGATGTCTGTTCTGGCCTCCAGAGGTAAACACACACACACGCACAATAACGTTTTATTTCTAGCAGGGTTTCTCTGCGTAGCCCTGCTGTCCTAGAATTCACTCTCTAGACCAGGCTGACCTTGAACTTAGAGATCAGCCTGCCTCTGCCTCCCAAGTGCTGGAATTAAAAATGTGCACCACCACTGCCCAGCTATAAAACAACATTTTTTAAATGTGTTCATATGAATCAGGGAATATTTGCAAGATGATGTGTCCCTGCAATGTTCTTAAGAGTCTTAAACAAAATATGAAATTTTTCTTAACAGTGGAATTAAATAGTATTCTGTTCATACAATGGAATAGTGAGCACCAAGTAAGCTATAGCTTTTGTTTCCTTAAAACAGGACCAAGTGAAAAGAGCAAGAAGATGTACTGACCAATTCTCTCTTTAGTGTGAACACAGAATAAATTATTCATAATATTCTTCAGAATTAGCCTGTATGTAGCTCACACGGCAGATGAGAAATTGAAGACAAGATCACATTAAGAAATTGAATTGAGGAGCGAGGTAGGAGGTCCCACTCCAGTCACGAGGGTTTTACTCAGAGCCTGAGGAAATATCAGAGATGCCATGTTGCTGGTTTTAAAGATGGACTCCACCACGAGCCAAGGAGTGCTGGGACCTCTGGAAAAAAGAAAGGAAGAGTCTAGAGTCTCTGCTAGAGCCTCACAAAGGAAATGCAACCCTCCTGATACTTTTAATTTCAGCCCAGAGATACCCATGTGTTCCTCAAAATCTCTAGCACTGTAGTAGTGTGTATTTGTATTGCCTTAAGCTCCGTGCTTCTGTTAACTTATTACAGTAGAAACAATATGAGTATGCTTAAAGTATTTTTTAATGTACATGAATGAACACAAAATCTAGAGTCAGATGATGTGCTGGGAAATATTTCAGTTCTCAAAAGGAAAAACAGGGTTGAGTTTTTTTGCTAGTGTTTCTTAAACTGGGTATGGGATTATAAATGATGAGTTCTTCAGATAAAACCTTTACAGAGCCAGGACTGGACACATGACCTTGCAAATTCTAGGCAAATCCTCTGCCTATGGGGTTATACATATCACAGCTTATGAAAAGGGGAAAAATACTTTTTCAAGAGGCTGGAGAGATACCTCTATTGGCGAAGTACTTTGCACACAAGCATAAAGACCTGACTTTGCTCCCCAGGAACCATACAAAACGCAGGGTGAGGTGGTACATATTTATGATCTCAGTGCTGGGGAGAAAGAGACGGGTCTTAAAAAACAAGACAGTCACCATCGGATCTTCACACACACACATTCTCACACATGCACACACACACAATGTACACTCTCTCGCACACATACTCACACACACTCTCTCACACACACACACTCATTCTCTCACACACACAA
>JABTXL010001959.1:2541020-2553315 GCA_025134845.1 Neodon shergylaensis | reverse complement strand
CACACACTCATTCTCTCACACACACAATGTACACTCTCTCACACACATACTCACACACACAACGCACACTCTCTCACACACAGATACTCTCTAACAGCACACTCTCTCTCACACACACTCACTCACACACAAACACACAGGCACACATGGACAATCTCTCACATGTACTTTCTCTCTCTCTCTCTCTCTCTCTCTCTCTCTCTCTCTCTCACACACACACACACACACACACACACACACACACACCTTTTTAAAAATCCAAAGCAGTAGACAAGGAAATCTGCTGCAAGAGGAGCCCAGTTTTCAGGACAGGGCACAGGCATCTACTTGGGTTGTGGACTCACTGCCCCTATGGTTAAAGGGTGTCCTGACAAGAGGAGAGGAGACAGAGGGGAGAAAAGTGGCTTCCTATACTCTTTATCCTTCACAGCAGATAGACTGTGTGACTGTCTAATGGTTGTATGGCTAGCATGGGACTCATCTATATATGAGCAAATTTGCTCGAGTCTCAGCCCAAGTGACAACCCACTTAGCAAGGCAATGCCAGCCCCGAGAGTTTATGGAAAGAGCCCCAGTGACAGGAGCTGTTGTAAGAGAAGCTTCTAGAAGTTTTGTAGCAGAATCCCAGTCTCAAGTATGAGGGACCTGTCTGGCCTACATTGCTTTCTGAAGACCTCATAGTTGCCCATGGTCCACCAGGATTGCACCTCTGCTACACGCATGCAAATGCCAGCCCTTGGTGTCTGTCTCTAGGCACAAACAGCCAACAAGAGGGCTGTGACCAAGACCAGTTAAGTAAAGATTTCTTTGCCCTTTTCTCCACATCTCTCTTCCCTGCTTACCTCTAACCCAGTAGGAGCTGAATCAGAGCTAGGAGAGGTGGGGGAGGGGATGACAGATTTGTGTCCAGTCTTTATTCCAAGTCCCTTGAGCCAGAAACTTGCCCTGCAACTGGGGAAAAAAAAAACTGTCTTTAAAAAGGACGAATTAGAATTATGAACTGCACTAGCGTTTACTAAGGGAATGTGACTTGACAGTTATGCTATCTTCCAAAGAAGTCACCAAGGAAGAGGAGTGAGAGCGATTTGGCACAGGAAGTTTTTGGAAATGATGACAATTTAGACTGACAAAATATTGCATACATAGTTGTGGAAGAGTCACATGATTCTATCTAAGCAAGGAATGGAGTGTCCATGTTCCAAGGCAGTAGAAGGCAGAGCTTTCTGCATCAAACACTCTAGTTCCTACACTTTATTCTTTAACTTTAGCCAATACCCTACTACACTACACCAGGTTTACTCACCTACAAAATGAATTTTTTTTAAGCACTGTCAGTTTGTTCAGGCTTTAAAAAAAGAGATAACAGAGCAGGGCCTTTTCACAGGGCTGCTGTGAGGAATAAGACACGTAATAAATCCGAAGCCATCCTTTTTGATATGTGAGCTTCAAGGTCTAGGGCTCATGGAGCGCAAAGAGGGGAGGGCTGGAGAGGCGCCTCAGTCAACAAAGTGATGAGCGTGTAAGTAAGAGAACCTGAATTTGATCCCCAGGACTCAGACAAAAGCTGAGTGCAATGCCGGATTCTTGCAGGAGATGGATCGATCACAGTAACCAGACAACCTAACCTACACACAGACAACTCAGTGAGCTACACAACTCTGGGCCAGCGAGAGAGCCCCTCTCAAAACCAAACAAATAAAAAGAGTGAACAGCTCCTGGGGAACAGCACCTGAAGTTTTTCTCTGTCCTCCACACAATGCCCATATATGCACCCCTACCACACATGCACTCACATACACAAATGGGCATGTGCATGCCTGAGCATGCACACACACACACACACACACACAAAGTATCAAGGGGGCAGGAGCATTGCTGATGGAGATATATAGGGAACAACATATGCAAAGAAAGCAAGCGGAAGAAGCATGGTGACCTGCAGGGATGTCATGGGATGGGGAGAGGAAGTGTGCAAAGGTGTTAGCAAGGCTGGGACATAAGCTTTTAAAGGGAAGTAGAGACTAGAGAGTGAAAATCTTCATGTTCTACTTCAAATCCTATCAGAAAAATTCTTAAGCTATTTAGTTCACATTCAACACAAACCTTTCGCTCCTGGCCACCTCCCCAAATCCAAACTCTCCCGTTCTGCTTGGCTCCTTCACTGCTTGTATTTTCTTGAGCTAAGTTTTGGATCTCCATACAATTCTTCTTGTTTGAAGCCATCTTATTCTTCCTCTCTAAAATGTAATTCCACCAGTACAGCCACCAGGAAGCCTCAACATCCATTGTTATTGTTATTATTAGTCAAAAAACGTTTGGTGGGTACGCTATACATAGTATCATGCAAGATGTTGGGCTGCAAATTTGAGAAGGATTTGAGGTACCCTTCCACAAAAGCAAAAGTTCAATGAGAAAATCTTCATTAAACAGACAATTGCCAGAGTGATATTCTGACTGAGTTCAGAATAAGACGCCAAGAGAGGTCTGGACTTCAAACCCTAATGTCAGGAGTTTTCCTCACACCCCTGATCCTCTTCTGTGTTTCCAGTACCTCCGTTCACATTATTGGACAGGAAAGAGAACGAAGATAAGTCAAAATGTGTTTGGCTCCCAGAATGTGTCAGAATCCACGGTAAAGTACTCTACCTGAACATAATCTCATAACACATTATCCTGGTTTGCTTCTCTGTTCTTGTGGCAAATACTGACTGTCTCAGTTAGGGTTTCTATTGCTGCGATGAAATACCATGACCAAAAAGCAAGTTGGGGAGGAAAGGGTTTATCTGGCTTAAGCTTCAGCATTGCCGCTCATCACGTAAAGCTTGAGGCGACAGTGGCAGAGGGCGATAAGCTGTTTTCATTACACGAGGCCCACCACAGACAACAGACAGAGCTTTTTATGGTCCAGCTATGTCTATGTCAACAGATTTATCAAAATAAAGCAGAAGGCAGTAGGCAGGTAGGTAGCTGACATCAAAGACTGTGAAATAAGATGAACACAGGCATCTTAGTGCCTCAACTATGGGATCCAGAGAACACTAGCGCAGGGAGTAAGACGCCATGATTAAAGGAAAGCCTTAATCATAACACTAAATCCAATGGAGTCTTCTTGGCCACTTGAACGCTTGGACCTCTCAGTCTGACAGACTACCCGGGAACACACACAGCATCCAACAACTCTTGCATGATTTGCTATGCCTCTCGTCCCGGCTGTCACCTCAGCAACCTTTAAATAGCTTCCCAGTCTGTCTCTCCTCACTGTACTATGCAAAGGAATTCTAGTCTCCCTTTGCCTCGTTTCCTATTTGGATTTCTCCTCATGGATATTTAGCAGGCCTTTATAAAGTTATGTTCCATATGCACTGCCACTACCTTCTTACACAGACCGTGGTTCGTCTTTATATCAGTCCTTTTCAAAATCTCCCAGTGCACCTTCAAGTCACCCAGAGCACAAACCCAGCACCACACAGTGTAAAGCAATACGTGAGTCCTTTTTCCATCCTAACGTCCATTGCCGCCACTCTCCCTGCCGTAGAGTGAGTGTGTGCTGAAAGTTCTCATGTCGCAGGCTTAGTCTCCAAACATATATGTCAGTGGTATTTGGTTTAGAGTGTCTGAGGCATAATTAGGATTTGATGAAGTCATAGGGGTGGGGATTCCATGAAGGCCTTAGTGGCTTTTTAAGATGAGAAAGAGATAGTCAGGCACTTGATCTGTCTCACTGTGTGACTCCATCTGTCACTTCATACTACATAAAGAAATCTTTCACTAGATGGCAAGTAGATGCGGGCCCCATGCCCTTGGCCTTCCCATCTCTAAAACTGCCAGACAGATACGCTCTGTGCTGTATTGGTTGCTTAGTGTTGAGTATTTAGTTATCATATGCATAACTAGATGGCCTAACACACTCTCTACCTGTTTTCTGCTGCCCTATCCCCATCCTACACTGTCCCCCAGAGCTTCTGCTCTGGGGATATTTGGCAGGAATTCTTTTCCCCCCAAAGTCCTCAGACTTCATCTCCTCCTTTCTTCAGACACCCACTCATGAATCACCTTCCAGGAAGGCTGGTCCTGTGATCACATTTAATTCAAGAACTTCTAGCCTACCTGCATGCCGACTTCCTCTCCCCTTTTCTTGAATCCCATTCAACATAATACTACTAGCAATTTATTAGACCTTGTACAGAGATGTATAAATTCCCATGATGAAAGGGGAAGCCTTTCTTGTTACAATGGAGCCTCGTCTATATTTACAGCTATATAACTTTACCTGAATGAACACTCTAATGAAGGGTTGGTGCTGTAATGTAATTACATGGTGCCGATCCCTAGGTCATGGTGGCTGTCAACTGCGGATAGAAGCAAATGACTTCTTCCGTGAATGTTATATTTGAACTCTCCCCATTCTTGTGTTCCTATTGCAAATCCATAAAAACCATTGGAACCATTTCTACTGAAGACAACATTGTCTCGCTGTGTAACATTCATGGGCCATTTTGACTGTTGGCAATTCCGTGCTGTCTAATTGAGAGTTCTGATGATTCCTTTTCTATAGGTCTGACTTGAATTTGAAGAAGAAAAAAAAATATTCCATCAACCATTCGCATTGTTTTGCCACACATGTAATGCTTTCTTCACCTGACACTATTGGATTTACACAGCTTCAAGATTATTTTCCATGATGTTTTCTTTCCCCACCATGTCATGCAGATGCTGCCTAAGAGAGCTCGTGAGTGGGAGAGTGGATGGGGCTTGAATAGGCAATCACTCCATATCCGATAAACTCGACTACTATTCACACATACAGATTGAGGCGAGATTCCGGAAAGTATTTTCACATGCCACTCCAACATGTTTCACGCTGTGAGACTCATCCACAGACAATCAGGAAACCAGGAAGTCTCTAACAAGGCTTGTCTCGTGGCGATGTGAGTCGACATCCTCACTTCAGCTTAAGTACTTTTCAAACAGCAGCCGCGTGGACTCTTCTCTGTGTTGAAAATCTTCAATGAGCTGATTGGCTGATCTTCCCATTTTCCCACAGACACACATTCACAGACTTGCTTTAGCTTTTCAAACTTACTGTACGATGAACCAAAGTATCATAAAGATACAAAAAAAAAAAAACGAAAAAATCAAAACATGGTTTTCCCCTATCTTACTTCCTTCCAGCCCTGGAGGAAGATCTGATAGGTGAGAAGATTGTTCCGCAAACCAGCGGCTCTCGTGTAGGAATTTTGCAAGTCTCCAGATAACACATCCTTCACCATTAACTTCTGGAATGTGCTAGTCGCTCAGGGATCTGACTGCAGTGATTGAAAGTCACTACATTTTCAGAGTGAGGTGAACATACAGAAAAGACGCTTCCTTCCTCGCTGTGAAAGAGCAAGGGAATAGTGTCTCGCAGTACACTGCGTCGGTTCCAACAGAACCAAACGGCACGCAAAGGTGAAGCGTCTCTCAACTGAACACGTTTCTGAAGCTGTTCCAGATGTCTCTGTTGGAAACTGAAGGTCTTCAGTGCAATTTATGCTTAGGCCACACGGTGTTGATGTGGATTTCAGGTGTGAGTCAGCTAAAACATGGCTGACACTGGACACTCAGGAAGTTGTAAGTCTGCACATAATGGCTGACACTAACTGTCCAAGGAACCAGTAATAGACTCTGCTGTATCACTATTTTTGGTGAAGCATCACTTTTGTGTGATACATAATCATGACCTTGAGGTCAAAGGCCTGAGCCCTAGCCTGTGTGCAGGCTGTATGCCTGAATGTCTTCCTCCATGAGGCCTGTGTGTTGGTCTGAATGTGTGCCTGTGGCTGCCTGTGTGTGGCCCAGGTATGTTGGCTTACATCTGGGTACCTGCTGGCATCTGCCTCACCCATAACCCTCCTTCTTTTCTGGCATTGGAACCAGGAACTTGCAGGCTCAAAACCAACTCTGCACCTTCAAGTAAAAGTGGTAACTCATCATTTATGAACTGAGTGCAGCCAATAGAAATCACATAAAGATGATTACGTATACGGTCACAGACGCCTTCCTCTTCCTTGAGATACAAATTCTTTATTGGAAGACTGAGGTAATAACAGTAAAATTTTCAGGTCCAACTCAGGCAAGTTGAGCGATTCAGGAAACTATAGTTGAAAACGAATTGTAAAACAATAAAGTATGTACAAAATATGAAGTTATATTTTATTTTCATCTATTTGGTAGTCTGCTTTTACTTTTTACCTATTTTTCTTTACCTTATCTCTTTTGAGTATTCATGGAAGCACAGGGGTTTCCACCTTAGACTCTCTGGGAAGACCCAGTCTTAGAAGCTAGATTAAAAGTAGTTGAAACATTGTAGCTCTTTGACATAATAGAAAGTGTGTCCACGTTCTCAGTCATATGATGCCTTCCTGCTTCCTTCTGTAGACACTTACCTGGATGTAGTAGTCACAGCTTCCTAGTTTTAAAGGTCATTCCTTTCCCTGTTCCTTGGAAGGAAAAAGCAGCTGCTTTCAGATAAATATGTGGGAAAGGAGAATAAAATAGAACAACCTTTTAAGGGTATCAGATTTATCGAGATCACTCCCACTTCTCCTAACAAATATCTGTGATTATAGGTAAATGTCCTGCGGCTGTTGGACAGTAGCTTACTTCCCCAGTATCTGAAAAGATCTTGTCTGTATGTCTCCTGTCTACTTTAGTAAGAAAACATTGTATCCAAACTGCTACTGTACCCAGATTTTCCCTTCTTGAAAAACACATCTGTTGCAGCCTAGAGATGCTCATGGTGAGAGTCTGCTTTCCATGGTTACCGCACAAATGTTTAATGTTGATGAGTTGAGTGGGGTCTGGGGTCTGTCAAGATGAACAGCAATTCATTTCAGACTCACATAAGATAATCATACATTACAGTGACACTTTTTTTTTAAAAAACAGAAGCTAGAGGACAGTGGTGGGAAAATAGTAGACATGTATAAAGTGTGAGATGTTGACCTGGGTGCCATGAAGTCACGACAGCTGCAAGTATTTTCTAAGACCAGGATACAAATGCAGAGAATAAAAGAATTAGAAGATGAAGATCATGAAGACTCTGATTGGACTTGCCCATCTTCCCATCTCCCAGATGGTAGTCAACATGTCCAGTTCTTAGAACATTATCATATTTTGGCTAATGTAATAGGCCTCATAAAAAATGACACACACACACACACTAACACAGACAGACAAATATTTTACATCCGACTTCAATAAATAATATGGTACAGCACAGGTCCTATAATCCTATAGACCCAGGAGTCTGAGGCAGGAGGATTGCGAGTTCAAGGTACACAGAGTCCAGAGTGAATTGAGGGACAGCCTGGGCAATTTAGTGAAACCTTAGTCTCCAAATAAAGACTCAAAAAGAAGGCTGGGAATGTTCCGTAGTAGAGATCTTGCCTTACATGCAGTAGGCCACAGGTTTAATTCTTGATAATGAAAAAAAAGAGAAACTGCAGTATGCTTGTTTTAAAGTTTGCTGTTGGAACTTGACCCTTGAATATAGTTTTATTTATTTATTTATTAAAGATTTCTGCCTCCTCCCCACCCCCGCCTCCCATTTCCCTCCCCCTCCCCCGATCAAGTCCCCCTCCCTCGTCAGCCCGAAGAGCAATCAGGGTTCCCTGCCCTGTGGGAAGTCCAAGGACCACCCACCTCCTTCCAGGTCTAGTAAGGTGAGCATCCAAACTGCCTAAGCTCCCACAAAGCCAGTACGTGCAGTAGGATCAAAAACCCATTGCCATTGTTCTTGAGTTCTCAGTAGTCCTCATTGTCCGCTATGTTCAGCAAGTCCGGTTTTATCCCAGACTTTTTCAGACCCAGGCCAGCTGGCCTTGGTGAGTTCCCAATAGAACATCCCCATTGTCTCAGTGTGTGGGTGCACCCCTCGCGGTCCTGAGTTCCTTGCTCGTGCTCTCTCTCCTTCTGCTCCTGATTTGGACCTTGAGATTTCAGTCCGGTGCTCCAATGTGGGTCTCTGTCTCTGTCTCCTTTCATCGCCTGATGAAGGTTAATATTCAGGAGGATGCCTATATGTTTTTCTTCATACAGTTTGAATGTGTGCCACGTGGCACCATCTTTCATAGGTTGGGCAGAGAAAATGGTGTTCTCTATTGTATGTGTTTAGAAACAACAGATTCTGGTGAGAAGCCATTGGACTCCAAGAAGAACCAACAGAAAACAACAAAGCCACCTTTTCCAGGCTTGTGATTTATTCCAGCATCCATTTATTCATTCAATAGGTAGTCTCCAAGTTGATATTATGTGCTGAATCTCGTTCTGAACTGCAGAGACACAACAGAGAAAAAGTGAAGTTTTGGAAGATTTTATTCTAATACGGGGCACAAGGGTAGAGACTAAACAACTAAACAGAATATTGAAAAAGTATTTCTTTAATAAAATGAACCAAGGCAAGGGGATCCTTCTAAATAGAAAAAAAAGTTTGCCTCTTTGGATCAGTTTGCATGGTGGTCCTATCAGGCCATTCTTAGGAGTAGATGCCTCCATAGAATTAAATAGTCTCCTATGTAAGGAAGTAAATGCATAGATTCCAGGAAGAAAGAACAAAAGGTACCATATGCTGTCAGGCCTATGAAGCCAGGAAATCATAGCTATGATCCATAAAAGCAAGATAACAGCAAATACAGCTGGAAGGCTATTGAACAGAACCTCCCACGGTAAGAGATGGATCATGGGCTGTATTTAAAATACAAGGAAGACTACTGGAGGATCTTCAGCAGGCACATGACAGGATCTGTACGCCTCTAGAAGATCATCAAATTGCTATTTAGAGTGTCTGGGGAGGAGAAAACAAGGAATCCAAATAGAAGGCCTTGAGTTAGCCAGGTGAGAGACGGCGTCGGGTTGGATCAAGGCTACCGTGGTAGAGAGGGAACAGAGTGTACAAACTGAGTATGTATTTTTGAGGTAAGAAAATATGACTTGCTAATTAAATGAATGAGGATGAAGGCAAGGAGGTAAAGCAAGGATGACTTCTACATTTTTGGATTGGATAACTGGGTTGAACAATCCAAGAAGAAACAGGTTTGGAGGGGGTGGATTTCCGCCGCTCACTTTCTGAGATGCCTGTTAAACGTGGTGATAATAATAGTATCTACCTTATGGGGTGATTGTGCAGAGAGAAGAAGAAACACATGAAAAGAATTTAGGCCAGTATCCAACGGGAACTAATTGCTCAATGAATAGTAATAACGATAGCTGTCGAAGCAAAGGTGGTTGTTCAAGAACTATTAATGGCTGTAATTCTGCAACGAAGGTGGGTCAACAAAAGCTCATTAGATTAATGATACAAGGGTAAGAGGGTGACATGAGGGAGTCCCTACTGCTCATTTCATTTTCGGAGATTTTTTTTTGGTCCATTATGGACCAATAATATAGAACATTTGTCTCCGTCAATCCCTGCATTGAAACCCCAATTCCCAAAGTAATTGCGCTCAGAGATGTTGGCTTCCAAAGTGGTTAGATCACATGGATGAAGCGGCATGCGTGGACGTAGGGGTCTTTATACGTGTCACACCAGAGGGCTGTCTTATTTCCTCCAAGCATGTGAGGACAAAGCATTCCATATGTCAGTACTTGACCCCTCAAAAAACACCCAATCTGACTACATCTGACCTTGGACTCTCTGACCCTCTCCAGTATTGTGATGAGTTAGTTTCTGTTGTCTGTGAATCCCCGTTCTGTGATATGTTAGAGAGGCCATAATGAGTAAGATGAACTTTCATAATCTCCAACAACAACAGCAACAACAACAAATGAATTGCCCTTAAAATACAGCAGGCCAACTACGACTGACTGAAGCACTCGGATGTCATGGCAATGGTAAATTTCTACAAAAATTTCTAAATTTCCCTCTCCATTTCTGTATTTACTGTGTTACAGAGCAGTAGAGTCTGTCGATCAGTTCTCTGGAGCGCATTTTCGGGGCCTTAGCACACAAAGCCAAGGGTGTCGCTGAAGAAAAGACACACTGAGTTATATTAATTGAAGGAATACCAAAGACAGTACTTGCTACAGGAGGACCCCAGCAGGGGGCCGTCAAATGACATCTACAAGCCATCAGTTCTAATTAGGTGAAAGGAAAGAGTCTAATCATTCCTGCGGGAACGCACTCCTCTTCCCACAGATGCGGAGTCGAGAGAGACAGACATCCGCTTTCCTTGCTCCCCCTCAGAAACACTTCAGTCTAATCACAGGAGATGCAATCTAGTGCTTGGAATGCAGTAAGCATCCAAGGCTCTTGCATCCTCAAACTGGGCTCTGCTGGGAAAAAGAAAGATTAGCAATTCCTGTGCCTGACAAGTGGTCCTACCTATAAGGATGCTTTAGGCCCCAGGTTTCCACACCCCGGCTAAGAGTTCTTGACTCCTGCTTTGTTATAAATTTCTCTCACTGAACCACAGCTCCAGTGGCCCAGAGGGTGCATACACCTAAGACCAGAGAGCGCCTAGGGTATTTTGCCTTGTGTATTCTGGGGTAAGACATCAATAAAGTAAAAGACTCAGACTTACTTAACTTTACACTGTCTTGAATCTCCCAGATGAGAGGACTGAGGCCAACCCAAGCCTAAGGCGCCCTGCGTGCCTGAAAGACCTGCAAGCCGGGTCCCAGGGACTAGGCGAACACTACTCTGTGTGTGAAAGCAAATTAGGAGGGTCCTCTTTCCTTCTTTCCAGGAAGGCACCCCGAGCCTCCCCACTGGTGTCGCCAGAGCCGCCTGGCACCGAGACACCGTGAGCTCGGTCCCCGGGCGGGTACACCAGGCAGGGACGCGACGGTGACTCACACGGCCGCGCGCCCGCGGGAGGGGAGGAAGCCTCACCTCCGGCCGCGCGGGGCGAGGGGCTGCGAGACGCATGCGCTGCGAGCCGCTCGCTCCCTCCCCGCCCACCCCAGCCTCCTCCCTCTCGGCTCTCGGCTGGCCTGGCTCCCTCTCTCCGTCGCCGGGTGCTGAAGTTGGGCGGATGGCAGCAAGCCGGATCCTCTAGAGGACGGAGCAGCCCAGCCTCGCGCGCCCTCGGACCCTGGTGCGCTCACCCACACCCCAGGCCACCCGGTAAGGTGCGACCTCTGAATCCCCGAGAGGATAAGAAATGACATAAAAATGTCTGCTTTGCATTGATGGGTGGGTTTGATTTTTTTTTCTTTTTTCATTTTGCTTCCCCCCTCCACGGCGAGGGGGAGGTGTAGGAAAGAGTGGGCGAAGGGGGCGTCTGTCGCCAGTGCGCTGGTTGGTGAGACAGTGGGGTGTGCGGGTCTCTGTGGGCAGCACCGCCCCGTGGCTCCGCGAAGTTGAATCCCGCGTGGCCCGCCGCAGGGCTCGGTCCACTCGCGTTCCCCCGGCTCTGCAGAGGGGCTGGACCGCTGTCCTGCCCGGTCGCGGCTTCGGTGTACGCGCTCCAGCGGAGAGAGAGCTCAGCACCTTCGGGAACCTGGAGGTGAGAGGGCTCTGCGGTGTCGGGGGGGGGGGGCGCAGGGGTTTGGGGTCCCCAGGCTTTTTGTGGCTGTTTGGTCTCAACCGCGAACCACCTTGGATGGTCTCATCTCTCTATCTTTTGGTGCCTTTAGGGACAATAAGCGATTCAGATGCAGATGATGGTTTTACAGATACCTTAAACAGCTGCTGTGCGTGTGTGCGTGCGTGAGTGTGCGTTTGTGTGTGTGTGTGTGTGCGCGCGCGCGCGTGTGTACAGAAGGTGAGAGTCTCTTTTGTTCCTCCCCCACCCCTTAGTCCAGAGAAAGCGAGTTCTGAAGTGCATGGCACCTGGTCGGTTTTACAGCCACGGGGGGGGGGGGGGAGGTGAGGACCAGGAACGCCCACCAGCCCTCAGCGCTGCCCCGCTGGGTGGCATCACAGACTTCGTTGCTGTGGGAGCTGGTTCTCCTGACTACGCTTGGATCACCGCTTCTAGCTGCCTCTTCACTAGCTTCCCTCCTCCTCCTCTCTTTTCTCCGACTGCCGCAGAGGCTGGGTGCAGACACTTTCCTGTTGTCTCCTCTTCTGTCTTGGTGAAAAACGTCGGAGAACCTGAGGATGGCGGAAGGACAAGAGCATCGGGTGGGGACCTGCTCTTGGCTAGCTAAAGGCGACTTGCTGCGTGTCCCAGGCAGTCCGCACCACTCACTTGAGAGTCTGAAGGCTCCCAGAGAGACTGAGCAGGGGGTCACCTGGTTTAAAATATACCGGTGCAAGACCAGCCGTGTGTGTGTGTGTGTGTGTGTGTGTGTGTGTGTGTGTGTGTGTGTG
>JABTXL010001959.1:2475477-2541010 GCA_025134845.1 Neodon shergylaensis | reverse complement strand
TGTGTGTGTGTGTGTGTGTGTGTGTGTGTGTGTGTGTGTGTGTGTGTCCGTGTGTCCTCTTCCTCCACGGAGAGCTGGGGATGCAGGCTCACTTGAGAGATTCTGGTTGCCCAGGAACCCTGCCACTGGCTCTAAACAGTGTTTCCAACACTCCCAGCTCTCTACTGACCTTCAGTAAATTCATCCTTCTCTGTCCTGTCTGGAGAACTTTGCAAGCTTTTTTAGCTCTACCTTCCCATCTCCTTAAAGGGGAGTGGGGGGGGGGGCGCTTACAATGAAGGGAAATCTGTCCATCATGGGTTGGCTATCACAGAGAAACCTTAGTTTGGTTCCCATCTAGGATAAACACTTCTGAGATTGGTCCATCTGCATTTCCGGCGCTCAGGCACTGGTTTTCAGGGTGGTGAACCTTTCTGGAAAGAATTTAATTGGAAAGCGAGAAATTAATTTTACTCCTCTAATGAAGACGATGTTTTCCTCATAGGTTCAGCTAGGCGCTGTACATATTAAAGAATCTGCGAACCGTGGAGCTCTTTAGGTTCTTTGTATGCATTTCCGAAGTCTGTCGTAGTAACAGTAGCAGTTACCCATGGGTCATGCATTGCAACACTGATAACTAATCAAAGGGTGATTCATATTCATCAAGTCACATGACTGAGAAGTTTGACCTTCCCTTAAGTTACTATTATGAAGCAGCTTCCTCCGTTATCATGAGCTAAAACAGTAATTAGTCTACTCATAGCAACATAAATTTATTTACTATTTTATAATCATGTGGACTGTATTTAGGGGCCATGGGTGAGGTTTATTTACAGTTTTGGAAGCTAAGAAAACAAGTGTTTATTATTACAGAAAAAGGTATATTTTGAAAATGAGATGCCTGTCCCTGGGGATAATGCCTGAACCCAGATCACTGGTAGCCATCTTCCCTCTTGAAATTGTCTCCAAAAGATAAAGAAAGGCACCCACTTTAAAACAAGAAGTGCAAGGTGTTCCTTTCGCCCATTTCTACTATTTTTAGCTGTGTGGCCTCCATTTCTCCTTGGGTTAGTCTTTACTTTGGGCCCTGTGCTCATTTTTTAAGGCAAATAAATGGCCTTTTCTTCTCGGTTTTGGATGACCATCCCATCAGGATGTCAATGGTCTAAATCCATCATCATTCCTGAGGATTTCTTATGCATTTTCATAATGAAGAAGTCTCCCTAGCATACCCCGGGGCCAGACACTTTGAAAACAAAACGCTCCATTCTGTTTGACTTTATTAAACAGCTAAGTAGAAGTGAACGGTTTTGGTCCTACTTGCTGAGCATTCTGCTGACTCACAGACTGGAGGGTAAGGAAGAACTTAGGTGTGCATGTTCTGCTATGGAGGTAGGAGATCGTGCATTGCAAGTCCATTGGCTGAACTGCACGGGCTTTCCCGGAGAAGCAGTCATTGGCAGTGAAGCCTGACAGGAATGAGAACCCTTCCTATAGCATCTCTGCAGGGATTTGAATTCCCTAGTTCTGTCTATTGAACAATGAAGATACTTCACTCTCCAGAAGGGAAAATGCAAGAATCAATGAGTTTATCTGTTGATTACTAAAGACCATACTATGGGGTTTCCTGGAGCGTTTAAAACAAATGCCTCACTTCCTCTAAGTAGACAGTGGGACGTTTGATGTGAGATTGATGGATACACTGGCCATCTTTCCTGTCTCCCTTGTCTCAGTTTATCCTCTGGAGACACTATAGTAACTTAAAAAAACAAGAAACAAAACAACTTAGATTGTTATCCAGGCTGCTCTGCTAGCACCTAGCATAGTAACTAAGAAAGGGGAAGTATTAAATATTTCCTAATTGAATTAACTTTGAAAAATTGACATGGCTCAAAGAAGCCTTCTGACATATTTAGCTGAAACTGTGGGATCCAGGATCAATGAGAGACCTTGTTTCAAAAATTACAGTGGTGGGAGGTGGCTTAGGTGGGAAGAATGCTTATTTTGAAAGCAAGAGGACCTGGATTCAGATCCCTTAGCGCCCACATATAAACAAGGCATATTCTGAATGCCTGTAATCTCAACCCTGGGCTTCAGGAAGACAGACAGGAGGATCCCAGGAACTTGCTGTCAGTCAACCTGGCAGGAACTACGAATGTCAGGTTTAGTGAGAATCCCTCTCTCAAAAGTTAAGGTAGAGACAGGAAGTCTTTCTTTGCATGCATGCGTGGGCGCACATTCTCTCTCTCTCTCTCTCTCTCTCTCTTGCTCTTGACCAAGTACCCTTATTGAGATTATGTCCATGGTCCCACATCTTGGAGGAAGTAAGTTCTAGAACTGTAAATACATTCTCCTGATATAACACTTCGAGTTTTGAATTCTGGTGATAAAACCATACTTGCTTATTTTAGATCTCCTGGAACACAGGAATTTATATGAAATGAGGACACATGTGGATATAATAAACAGAATTATTTGGTCAAAACATCTTTGGTTTATGTCCTGGTGCCTCCATTTAGAGACTTTGTTGTTCATCTGCCCCAAGCCTCCATTTCCTTCTGTGCAGAGATCCTGGGACAGCTTTAGGCACAGATAGAACGCACATCCAGGAGATATACGTGACCACAATTTGTCTTCTACCATACCATCATTTGAATAATGGATGTGTCGTTCTTGCTTTTTTTAACAAAAAAGAGAAACTCCTCTTACCTTGTTACTGCTTCTTATGTTAATGTCATATAGTGACTGCAAAATATTTCATTTTATGAGTAACTTAATTTATTGTCCATTTTTTTTATTTGTGAGCTTTTATGTTCTTTCTAGTATTTTCTTATTTTAAGTCATGTATGCTATTTTCCCCTAATTTTTATGCATGCCTGTAATGCACCTATTTCCTTTAGGTTTGATAGGTACACTATCTAAATCTCATCAACATTTTTTTTTCAAAAAATCATTGCTAAGTTGGCAGGTGAAATTAATATTTTTTAATTCTTGACCTTTTACTAAGCGAGATAATGACCTTATGACATGCTTGTAATCTTTTTTTTTCTTCTTCAAAGGCAGCTTCTTTGTGTCTGTAATGCTATTCTTTTCATTCCTTGAATGATGATAACAATCTCTTTTAAAAAGGAAGCGCAAATGAGGAAAGAACACACTCCCTGGCAAAGAGTGTGTGAGGCCAACATTAGAGAAATCATTGTGGCTAACCCTGAGGGTTGGAGCCCGAGCAGCTGAGGAGTCAGGGAAGAGCAACTCTTGGAACTCGTGCCCCGGTGTCTGGGCTTTCATGCCAGCCTGCTCAGTTCCTTCCGGAAGCACCCAATCCCTGAATTCTCCTCAAGCATGCATGTTAGTACAGACGGCCCAGCATGAAGAGTTCCTGGACTTGTGCAGATTATTTCCATCCCTTGTTGATGTCATAAAGGGAACTTCCAGTTTTAATAAGTTAAAAAGAAAAACAGGCATGATAGAGATCCTAGGAGGGGAGCCGTTGAAATTTTCATTAAAAAAACTGAATTATAAAATCATATCAGGTTAGGGTCATGTCCTGTCCCTAAATTTCAGCTGCATGCAAAATTTACATATTTAAAGGCAGATGGCTAACTTACCACATTAATGTGCATCAATGACTTTCATATCCAGAATGTGTATATTAATTATTTGTTTGCTACTGTAAGCCAACACTATGAGCATAAGCAACTTAAGGAAGCGTGTTTTCGGCTTCTATTTCAGGGGGCTGGATGTCTGAAGTGACAGGGAAGGCGTGGCTGCAGGAACACAGACTCTCAAAGATTGCTCCAGGGAACTGCTTCCTCTAGCAAGACTCCGCCCACCCACCCCCAAAGACTCACAGCCTCCCAAGCAGCACCACAAGCTGGGGAGCAAGCTTTCAGTTACACAAACCTGTGGGCAGTATTTCTCATTCAAACTGCCACAGTGTAGCTTCTGAATCAGTGGGCTTTTTCAAAAACTCAGTTTTATGAATGATTTTATTAATGTGTGTGGTGACAGAGAAAGAGAGAGAGAGAAAGTGCCATGACATATATGGAGGTCAAAGGTTAACTTTGAAGTCAGTTTTCGCCCTCCGTCCTTATTGGGTTTCCAGGATCAACCTCAGCCTTGAAGCTTCCCAGCAAGCATGATTACATACTGAGACTCCTCACCTGCACAAAGCAATGATCTTATGACCTTCTAGTTCTGACTTTTAAAGTTCTGTGGCTTTTGATAAACTTAGTTGGCAAAGTTGAATCACTGAACTTGGAAAAATCTATGACATTCTCTAAGAACTCAATAAACGGCTGAACATAGATTTTATCATCATCAGGTTTTCCATTTACCCACTGCAGTCAAACCCCAGTGGTTCAGGAGTGAGCCTGAACAGCATTCTAATCATGGGCAGGAGGACCTTATGAACAAAGCGATGAGAAATAAAATCCTGTTTCCAGCAGAACTAAATCTGAGTTGTTACTGATGTAGATTTGCAGGGTTTTCATAAAGATTGCACAAGTGTCTTGTATTGGGAATTCTGGCGAGAGGTGTTGACGTTCAAAATCTCCTTGACTTTCTTAAACTCTGCTTGCGACATTTTCTTTTAAATCCCTTTGTCAATAAATGTAATTTTATTATAGACAATGAGTGTGGTTCACAAAGCAAATATTTACTTCCTTATATTGGACCAAAGACTTTTTTTTATAGTACTGCTGATTGGCTATTGAGATATACAGGTTGTAATTCAAGAGCTGTGGCATCATAAAAAACAGACAAGAGGATCTCTGCGGGTGTGAGGCCGGCCTGTTCTATACAGCAACAGCAAGTCCTAGGCCACTAGCACTACATAGTAAGCCCCTGTCTATCTAATTATTAAGTCAAGTTTAGTCCAAGATATCTACTCCTCATCTCTGTTTCCCCAACTCACCCTTTTATTATTCTTTTTTTTAAATTGGAGATAATTCTTTGTGCAATCTTCGGATTATAGTTTCCTCTCACCCATCTACCCAATTCCATGCCCCCCACCCTTTAGAAAACAAACAAGCAGGTGGTGGCGCACGCCTTTAATCCCAGCACTCACGAGGCAGAGACAGAAAGGTCTCTGTGAGTTCAAGCCTTATCTACAAGAACAAGTTCTGGGACAGCTAGGACTGTTACACAAAGAAACCCTGTAAATAAAAAATAAAAAGCAAATAAATAAAGAAGAATAACAACAAGAAAAAAACACAAGAAACACACACAACTGAAACCCATAAAAACATGAAACCATAATATATAAGCAAAAGACCAGTAAGATTAAAAACAAATCTACAAAAACACTGTTAATCTCATTTTGTGTTGGCCATCTACTGCTGAGCAGGGAGCACCTACTTAATTTTTAATTCAGTTAGCCAGAATTAAAGCCTGACATTTGACGTTTCATTTAAATAACAGGTGTAATCAATACAAGGAAATGGCAGGGATTTTAAAAGCAGGGAGTGTAACTTGTAGGCAGATCCAAAGCTTTTCCTGAGAATAACCAGAAGTTTAGCCTCAAGCTCTTTTTAGCCCTATGAGCACCGCCATCTATGACATTGAAAATGATGATTTTCAAATATGCTGAAGGAGTAAGCTAGGGGATAGTTCTATGTAAAATGACTCTTGGATTGGCAGTCTGTCTGCAAGCATTACATACTGTACTGCAGTTAAATAAACACATACAAGAAACACTGCACGGATATTACACATATGAAAGATTTTACTTTCTTAAAAGTCCTTGTCTTTCTGGGTCTGGGTTACCTCACTCAAAATGATGTTTTCTAGCTCCATCTATTTGCCTGCAAAATTCAAGATGTCGTTTTTTTTGTGCTGTATAGTACTCCATTGTGTAAATGGACCACATTTTCTTTATCCATTCTTTGATCTAGGAACATTTAGGTTGTTTCCAGGTTCTGGCTATGACAAACAAAGCCGCTATGGACATAGTTGAGCACATGTCTTTGTGGCACAATTGAGCATCCTTTGGATATATACCCCAAAGTGGTATTACATGTACTCACTTATAAGTGGTTTTTAAACATAAAGCAAAGAAAACCAGCCTACAAAACCACAATCCCAGCGAACTTAGACAACAATGATGATTCTAATAGAGACATATATAGATCTAATGTGCATGGGAAATAGAAAAAGACAACATCTCCTGAGTAAATTGGGAGCATGGGGACCTTGGGAGGGGGTTGAAGGGTAGGGGAGAGGCAGGGAGGGGAGCAGAGAAAAATGTAGAGCTCAATAAATATCATTTTTTTTTAAAAAATCCTTTTCTTAACCAAGGGGCCCTGATTTATGCACAAGTCTGTCTCCTTGTCCATTTCTTGTTTTTTTTTTCTTTCTCTGACTAGTTTGCCTAACCATTGAATTAAACATTTTTCAGTCATACATATTTCCAGTTGCTACTATATTGGGCTCCATGGTATGAATTCTAGATGCAAAGATTAACTAAATATGACCCCTGTGTCTAATAAATTCATGCATATTTCTTCAACACATTCTTTTAATTTTATCTGACAGGACTCACGCTTTAAGTGTCCAAGTCACCCCTGAATACCATACGGGAGCAATAGGGAAGGATTTCCTTAGGGTTTAGGAGTTTCAGTTAGCTGACCTCGAAGTTTAGAAGCCACTACCTCTAAAGGGCAAAGGAACTGCTAAGGAGAGACTCAAAGACCAGAAAAGAAGCAGGAAGTGGTTTTGCTGGTGCCTGGCCAGTGATTGAGCAACAGTCACCACATGTAAGAGGCCAAAGGCAGCAGCCCCAAGCCTCTGAGTGAGCTTCCAGGGAGAAGATCTAGTTCCTGCTGTGTCCCTCCTATGCCCTCCTTTATTTAAAGGTGCCTTTTGGGTGGTTTAAGGTGTCCTGGAATGTAGGCATCAGAGGGTCCCATGAACCAGCATCCTGCCCATGTGCTATTGGGCCTGTGTCTCCTATGCATTAGAATGTTCCACATGGTTCCCTTCTGATGCTGTTCCAATTCCATCTTAGAAAATGAATGCTCTTGGAGAAACAGAATAGAGGTCCCAAATCTAGAATGTTTCCCTTTTTAATTAATTAATCAGCTTGTGTGTGTGTGTGTGTGTGTGTGTGTGTGTGTGTGTGTGTGTATGACCGACAGAGAGAGAGGCAGGGTCTCCCATTGCTCAGGCTGGCCTTGAACACAAGTAGGTAGCCCAGGATAACATTTACCTCCCAGTGTTACTGCCTCTGTGTTCTGTTCCTGTATGATGGAGTTGCAGGCATTTGCTGTGATGCCAGACTACTCCTTTGAGAAAGAAAAAAATTTGATTTTGGAGACATAAAAACATCTTCAGAATCGATCTGTTGTAATCACTAGAGTGATTTCTCAACCGACTCCCCAGATTTATCCTGAACTTCGACGCTTTGATATTATCTATAGAACAGGAAAGATGTGATCTCAGAAATGTTATGCACACACCATTAGTCAGCTTATTTGTGGCAATAAAAGATGTCCACACTAGGAATGAATGAACTTGAAGATAAGTGGAACCCCTGTCATCCACTAGATTGAACTTGCTTGTCATTAAACCTCCGAATGGGCTGTTAATAACAGCGTGTGCTAATTTGGAGTTTGGACCTAGTTCTTTCTTAAATCACGGCTCAGCATGACCGTGCCACATTCCACCTGTGACTGTCTCAGTCGTGTGTGGCCAAGATTGACAGGATCAAGGCAAAGGAAAAAAGTCGGAGTTTTCCTGGAGGCCCCGAGGTGTAGACCTGTATGAATCAATATATCATCACACGTGACGTTTATAAGCGGGCACACCTTCCTGCAATGATGCTCTGTGAATCAGAGTGTCCAGGGCCGTAAGTCACAGCACTGGATGCTCCACTGGGAGCTGCGACGGTCATACTTTCCTACCAGCGATTTAGTGAAGTTTGACATTTGACTTCCCTACCCCTTGTTAGTATTGTTAGTCAAAGTACCAAGAAGAGTATGACTGTGTATGTGTGTGTTTTATAAGTGTGTGTTGTAAGTGTGGTGAGTGTGTGTGTGTGTGTGTATGTATGTAGGTAGTATATTCACCACTAGGGCTGATATGACCATTATATCTTCCTCAATAATGCCATCATATTTTCCAGGACTTTCATTGAACTTGGACCTCATAGTTTTGAGGAGACTGGGTGACCAGGGAGTCACTACAACTGGCTTCTTTCAGCCTTCCCAGCACCAGGGTTGTGGATATGCATGGCTGCACCCAGCTTTTTAGTTTTTATGTGGAACTGTGGATCAGAACTCAGATCCTCAAATGTCTACAAGGACGTTACCCATTGAGCCATCTCCCCAAGCTCACACACAGATTATTTCGAAATATATAAAATGAGGAAGAAGGAATATAAATTCTTTTTTAGTTAGTAACATATCAAAAAACAAAGACATTTACTTTTATTTTATGCTTTAAATATTCGCTTATTATTAATACTATGTGTGCACACTCATGCTTGCACACACGTGTGAACGTGAGAGGACAACTTTCTCAAGTTGTTTCTCTCCCTTCATCATGGGTTTCAAGGCTTGAACTGTAGTGATATTTCATTTGTATTTTAATAAATAAAGCTTGCCTGAAGATCAGAGAGTAAAACAGCTGCCCTGGTCAGCCTTACAGACCAGGCAGTGGTGACACACATCTTCAGTCCCAGTAGCCACACTAGTTTGCCATAGAAATTGGGTGGTAGTGGTGCATGCCTTTAGTTCCCAGAACTAAAGAAGATTATAAAACAGGAGGAAACAGGCTGAGTCTCGTTCTAAGGATTCCTGGAGGCAGGATAACCATTTTTGACTGAGGAAGAGGTAAGAGCCAGTGACTGGCTGTTTTGGTTTTCTGACCTTCAGGTTGAACCCCAATATCTGTCTCTAGGTTTTTATTACTCACGCTTCATTGAACTCAGAGCTGCACACTTGTGGGCTAAGAACCTTTATCTGTTCTGCCATCTTGTTTGCCCATTTTATGTTATTCGGGATTGAAAGATAAGCTTTCATCAGATGATTTGAACACAAATGCTTCATTCTATCAGGACAAATTAAAACAACAACAAAAATTAAGATAAAACTCAATGCTATTTCATTATCTGTTTGGTATCCAAGGATAAACTGCCCAGTTTGTCCTGTCTGTGTGAAATTATAAATAACTAACGTTGGCAATTTTCACTCAAGCTATAGAAGGCCACGTTTCCTTTATCTGCTCATAACAAACAAACCCAATTTTCACTGGTGAAGAAATGGTTTAGATAAAATGATCTTTAGTAAAGTCAATATATCTAATGATTTACCTATTTTATAAAGATAAGTGAGTTCATTGAAAAATATGCCTACGTAATTATTTCATGCTGAAAGCCAAGAGATGGAAATTCTTTATAGATTGGAATTATCTCCCAAGTATAATAGCTGGAGTAGATGATTCATGCCTCAATACGGGGATGTATGTGTGTTTTCTTCCATGGATGGAAAGACAAACAACTGGTGTGATGTTTGTATGACCATAGCCTAGTGTTTGGGAAACAGAAGGTGGCATAGCAGAGAAATAAAGAGGGGGTGCCAATGAGGTCACAGTGATCCAAGCAGAGAGGAGCAAGGCTGCAGTCAGAAAAATCTCACTGTCTTTGGAAGTATAATGATGTTCACCGCATGTTATATAACTGCTGCGTTATGTAACCACTTCTGGTTTTGAGACTTCGTGAAACCCAGTCTTAAGAAGGTAATTTTCCCCATTAATTCAGTAATTTCGTTGACTAAACATCGGAGTGATGCAAGTAGGCTGTCATGAGGTAGAATTCCATTAAATAAATGTCAGTTCCAGGAAGGGGGGGGGACGCAGGAAGCACTTCTTGTCCTGGTATGTGGGTTACTGGAAATGGTTGACAAAATTTTATAAGTGATACTGAAATTCAGTCTCATTGATAAAATATCTCTGCCAGGTTTTTCTTTTTTATATGCTACTATTTGTATATCTGATGTGCATAAGATCAGCTCTGGTTTTATGATGTAGACTCACCCATTCGTATATGTAAATAGCATCAGTAAATTAATATGCAAACTAAGCTTCTCTTTATTGAGTAGCAGGGCCATTCAGTGGCTTAATATCTAAGCTGTTTATTAAGATTCAGGGGAGGGTCAAGTGTATGTGGAGAAACTTCTTCACTAATTGTCACCATCATTATCTTGAAGAGAATGTATACTTATGGCTTAGTAAGCTTGCCAAAATTGGTCACTCGGTGAAGCTGCTGATTATAACTGAAATCAACTTTGGTACTTGGCATGCTTGCCTCTGACCACTTAGCCCCAAAACAACTCTCCTCTGGTTAGATTTCAGGGGGGAAATGGAGAGCATGGGCCTGAGAGTAGCGCTCACAGGATACAATCTCAAAAATTAAGCTAGATGCAAGCCTGCCTGATAGAAAGAGAGAGGAGTCTGGGTTAAATTTCCAAGTGTTCACATCCAACCTCCTAAGGTTCAGCTACTCATCAGTTTCACCTCTTTTGTGTCCTTCCTCCTTAATCTTAATTAATGCATTGTGTAATTGGAGCCCTGATCTGCAACAGGGAATACTAAAATTAAATAAGACATAGCTGAGTTTCAAGGATCCTGAGGATGAGTTGAAGAAAGAAGATACGTATCATTTTATTATTAAAATACTCTAGGAGAGAAATAAAATGCCACATAAATTCAAGAACTGAAATCATGTTAGATAATTAAACTAGAATCTGGGGGAAATGAAATTAGAATCTGAGATTGTGACTCCTTTTTTTAAGTATGGGAAGACAGAATTTTGATAAGCAAAGAAAGACTTTCCTAGCTCAAGAATTATATAAACAAAGGCACTCAGTACTTAGGTCTTGGAAACTGCAATGCCCCATGGGCAATGGACTGGGAACCACAATACAGAGTCCAGCACTTATAGGGCAGAGGAGTCTGGGGAAGATGTGTGATTTTGGTAGTGGATGAATCTCTGCCTTGGACAAGTTAGTTGAATACAACTGTTGAGGCAGTAACAAGGTACTTGGCAAATCCCCCGAGTGTTGTGGTTGGCCAAAACTCCATGTTGCAGACCGAATGTTGATTATAAATTTCCAACAGGAACAGACTCAAACACATATTTTGACACTGGAGGGAAAGGCGTCCATAAAATAATGGCAGTTGTGGGTTTTTTTTTGTTTGTTTATTTATTTTTTTTTTTGAATCCCAAAGACCTCATAATAAGGCCATTCTTTGTGTCACTATTTGTTGAGTTTATGATGAGACCCTAATTATTTTGGTCCTCTGCCTCAGGAAAACATTGTTATACAATATAGGTAGTCTAAATAGAAGAAATACAGAATATCTTTTTGAATTTAGAAATTGTTAGTAACTCTTCTGCCTGAAGATATAGATGAGCACATTCTATCCTTGAAAAAAAAAACATTGCTAAAAGAATGATTAGAAAAAGTAGAACTCTGCTGCATATAAAGGCTGACTCATTGCCCTTTCCAATCGATGTCTGACCTTCAGAGAGCCACTCCAATGCACAGTGAAATGTGTTTACTTGAAGATATTATTTCAGTGTTATAGTCTGGCTGTCTTCTGAGCTAAAGGTTTAATTACAAGGGTACTGGGGTATATATATTCAGAAATATGACCTATAGAAAACTTCAAGTTTTGAGAATAATTTTCCAACCCCATGACATTGAAATTTTCAGAAATATATGGTGAAGGATTGAATCCAGCTCTTGTTTTCATCAGTGAAAAATAATTTCATGGCTTCATGTCACAATATTGGTTTCAAAGTTTAGAGAATCAAGGCAAAATCGCAACAAAAGCAACAATATCATATGCTTACTACAGTCCTACGGAATAATTGTGTAAACATGGCTTAAAACATACAGGCTTAAAATAATGTGTGATTAGGAATATATGTAGTGCAGATGAGATTTCAACCCTAGGTAGAAGTTGTTCTTTGTTATTCAGGCTTCAAATGAGTCTTTTATGTTTCAAATGAAGTCAAAAGATATTAGACACTTTTATCATAAAAAGTTCCTTAGACTTACAGGAAGAATGAGGAAAGCTGTTAGAGAGAGAGAGAGAGAGAGAGAGAGACAGACAGACAGACAGACAGACAGACAGACAGATACTGGGAAAACTTAGAAATATTATGTGGCCCAATTTTCAAAAGCCTAACCCATGTAGGAACTTACAGGATGGTGGGGGAAAGCAGACCTGTGCTGCCTGTGGCCTTTCCGGAGTGGGAAGTTCTGTTTCCTTGATAAGCAAGCACTGTTTGTGGAAGGAGGGATCTTGGATGGCAGGGAGGATTTGGGAAGGGCACTCCAGCGGGCAGGTCTGTGTACTGGGGAGGAGAAGGCACATAACTTCCTCCAGGTGAGAGACAGGGAAGCCTGACCTCTGAAAAGACGCGGAGGATTCAGGGGGAGGGAGAGCCTGAGAGTGAAAGTGGAGGATTCAGTCCTGAGTATCTGGGAAATAAGCTCCCTCTGAAGTGTCAAAGACAAAGCTATGATGCGTTAAGAATGAAATAAAGTTTAACACGTGTCAGACTTCTCACAGACGCTGCAATTAAAAAGCTGCAGGAATATCAAGTATGAACTTGGACTGCACCCATAGAGACGCCCAGGTCAGAATAACCTGGTGACAGTGCTGTTCCCTTCTGCCAATCAAAAGCGGAATGGGATGAAGATGATAAAAACAAGCTCACACACACACACACACACACACACACACACAGAAATTCGCATGATTGGAGAAACTTGTGCTTTCTGAGAGTGGTTCCCCTGGAGGATGGGTGTGTTTCACCTCCTGGAGAGAAGCCATGGGAAGTCATTAGACTCAACCAAAATTACCACAGTGTAGTGTATAATGGAAGCAATAAAATCTCAAAGTGGAGGAGTTGATCAGAGACTGTGGGTGCAATGCCCAGGCCTACACACAGGCTGGCACATCTTAGTTCGTACTATGACTCTTCGGAGTAACATTGGGACCATTGGGCAAAGGGTGTTGTAAAAGATTTTGCTGTCCTGCTGGAGGTGGTTTTGCAACAATGACAGCCTGCTCCTAAGGTGAGCTGCCTTGGAAGCTGTGCCTAAGAGCTGAAGGGAGACAGACAGTGGCAGAGATGTGATGGATATTTACAGAGTGGGAACCCACAAGTGCCCTTGTAGTTCTGAGATTCAAATGACCCCCCCCCCCGCGCAGGGATTAGGAATTGGGTCTTAGAGAAAGACTGGGGCTAGAGATAAAACACTGAAGTCTCTTACTGATGCAGGAAAAGAAGATGCTTACAATGGAAACCTGGAACCGATCTGAATGGAATGGATGTGTGGGGAAAGTGGGGACCACAAGTGCATGCCTGCACACACACGTGCATTCTGTATACGTGCATTCGTGCATGAGGTCATCAGAAGGAAGAGGAAGTGTTAAAGGATAAAGATACTACAGTGTGCTCAAGCCAAGAAGTAGATAAGATTAACCAAATGTACTCATATAGACATACAAATAAATAATGTATATGTATAAATCTTGTGAGAAAGAGTTGAATAGAAAGGACAGTCTTACCAAGAAGACCAGCTAACTTATGCCATGCAGCAGAAGTCCAAGTAACAACAAAACCAAGATGAACTGTCAAGACTTTTGCCAGAGGCCGCTACTTGCTATGCTCTAGACAGCCTTGGTGCTGAGGGATTTACACACTATCTACTTTTGAAATTTTTAGGCAGCTTCCATTCAGGGCAACTGAAATGAAACATAGCCAAGATAAGAATGCAGAGAGAGAGCCGGGCGGTGGTGGCGCACGCCTTTAATCCCAGCATTCGGGAGGCAGAGACAGGCGGATCTCTGTGAGTTCGAGGCCAGCCTGGTCTACAAGAGCTAGTTCCAGGACAGGCTCCAAAGCCACAGAGAAACCCTGTCTCGAAAAACAAACAAACAAACAAACAAACAAACAAACAAAAAAAGAATGTAGAGAGATAAAGTATTGGGCTGAGTGGGGAAAGGACCACGGCATTGAGGTAAGAGTGATTGGTTGGAACAAGAGCCCTGCTTGTTAACAAAGGCCTCTGGGGAACTAGTCAGATTATCTATAACTTATTAGTTAATGCAATAAGTTAGTTTCCAGATGAAAAAATCCTTTTCTGGTCACCAATTCAATAAGAGTATGTGGCCTGGATTCTTAGACCAGAATGGTAACAGCGTAGATAAGGCCAATAAAGTCCCAGCCATGCCTAAAATCACTGTTTCTCTTGTAAGCCTTTTAAGGTCAAGAGTGCAGGAATAAGATGAAGTCCTTAGATTCCAGTATTGGAGTGGCAATTCCCCTGAGCAAAGACTAGTGAGGCTTCAAGACAGCCCTTAGTGTGGAAAGTGAAGGCAAGTGAAGGCATTAGGGTAATTCCCGGACGACCTTTGGGGACAGGGAGAGAGGACAGAACCCTGCAACCTCTCTATCCAAACCCTCCACCCTTTGTCAGTCTTCAGGCTTCAGATTTCAGCTCAGCTCCAAAGAGACTTGGATTGGACTCTGCCCGAGGTGATCTTTCCCCTTCTTCGTCATCCTTTGTTGACACCACGGTTTCCATTTTCCACAGCACTTGCTCTTCTGTTAAATTATTTTGATGTGTTAGCCACCGCCCTCTTCCCACACAGTAGAAGATAAGCCAGTGCCAGAGACTTAGAAGGTGCTTAGTGAGCTGAGGGAAGGAAGGTTTGTGGTATAGGAAAGAACTCCGCTCTGTGCTGAGGCAAGAGGGTAGAGGTGGGACTGGAACAAAGCCTCCAGATGTGGAGGAGAGAGGAAAACAAGGACTCTGGTAATCCTGCAATTTTTTTAATGGAAACACTGGGCAGAGGGCACGCGTCACCGTGTCTATACATTTTCCTGTATGCTCAAAAGACTCGGTTGACGAGCCAGGTGTGGTGGCACACGCCTGTAATCCCAGCACTCAGGAGGCAGAGGAAGGAGAATCTCTGTGAGTTTGAGGCCAGCCTGCTATACAAAGCAAGTTCCAGGATATCCAAGGGCTGTTACACAGATAAACCCTGTCTCCAAAAAAAAAAAAAGGAAGAAAGTAAAACCAAAAGACTTTACTAATAGGAATGGAAAGATAATGACTAAGGAGTGTGAGAGCCCTCAATTGTATCAACGCCATTTTCTTTATTATATAAAAGTATGCCATGTTACCCATTCATGTGTGTGATTGTGTATATATGTGCATTTCTGCAGAGGTCAGAGATCAACTTCTAGTGTTATTCCTGGGGAACCAGCTACCTTATTTTCTCTCGCTAGGCTTTGGGACTCACTAAGTAGGCTAGGCTGGCTAGCCAGCAAGCATCTGTAATCCGCGCACCTATACCTTTACAGCACAGGGATTACAAAAACAAACAAGCAAAGACCATATTTAGATCCTCATCATTGCAAAGCATGCATTTGGGTGATTGAGCTCTCCAGATACCCATTAAAATTGTGAAAACTGTTTTTCAAAACTTGCCTAAAAGGTAAGTCAAGTTGCTGGCAAACAGGAAGCTGGAAGTGAGTGGGAAGGAGCCCCTTACTTAGAATCGGAGACAGAGGGGGAATCTGGAGCTGGCATTCTAGAGAGAGACCAGGAGGTGAGACAGAAAACGCCAGGCTTGTGAGAACGGGAAGAGAGGACCAGCTAGTGGAGAAGCAGCTTACTTGCAGGGTGTGCGGAGCCCAGGGAACTTTCTAACATTTATTAGAGAGCTTAGAGAGCCCCGAGCTTGTTGGCTGTGAGAAGCAGAGCTTTCAATGGTGACACATCAGGAAAAGTGCCAAGGGGCATCATGGAGCCTCAGTTCCAGTCACACTTGAGAAATGAAAGATATCTTACATCCAAATAAAAACATATACTAGGGGATGGCACATCATACTTATGTGTTGGTTTCTTTTTCTTTGTCTTAGAACTGGTACTGAGAAGCAATTCTGATGATCTTGGCACCACATGGGGCTTTGGCTCCAGGCTCCAGGGTGTAAATTTATCAAATAGGAAGAGTGGAATTTCCCCAAAGCTGGGCACCAGCTAGGGAATTTAGAACCACAGAATACTGGGAGTTCAAAAGCCTCTTTGAAATCATCTAAGTGTTCAGAAATAGTGGTTTTTCTTCCCTTGTCTTTTCATCTCTAATAATTTAACTTATAGCCCAAAGGAAGAGGCCGTGGGACAGATATTACCAGCTGAGGTTTCCTCAGTAGCTTTGCTTGAGGTATAAGAGTCTCACTCAGCCCACCTCATGGTTTCCAGCATGGAAAAAGAATAGAATATTGCGGCTGTGCCTTTTCTTATATGCAGAGCAGGTTTTGGTCCTCATGCTGGCTGCATTCTTAAGTCAGTAACATCAACTTTACTTGTTTTTTTTTTTTTTTAAGGCAGAGACCTTCCTCATTAGAATCTGTTCAACTGCTCCATAAGAAGACGAGCAGGCTAGTGAGCATCATCTTCATGTACTAGGCAAAAGCAAACTGCTATTTCCACAGGGAAATGATGTACTCTTCAAAATGACAATGAATGCTAGCAGGGAAATGACCTCAAAAACTCATTGGGAAAGGACTCTTGAATTAAATCTTAAATAAGGTAACTTTCCCTACATGCCTCTTCTCTGGTAGAATGAGGAGCTGTCATCCCACTGATAATGGAGAGACAGGACATCAAAGAAAACCTAGATGCCCCTCAATGGAAGAATGGATAAAGAAAGTGTGGAATATGTACACATTAGAGTATTACTCAGCGGTAAAAAAAAATGACATCTTGAATTTTGCATGCAAATGGATGGAAATAGAAAACACTATCCTGAGTGAGGTAACCCAGACCCAAAAAGATGAATATGGTATGTATTCACTCATAAGTGGATTCTAGCCATAAACAAAGGACATGGAACCTATAATCCTTGATCCTAGAGAAGCTAAATAAGAAGATGAACCCCCCCCAAAAAAAAAACATATAGTTATCCTCCTGAATATTGGAAGGAGACAAGATTGCCAGGCAAAAATTGGAAACTTGGGTGTGGGGGTGGGGTGGAGGTAAGGGGAGATGGGGAGAAAAAAGATAATAAAAATAAAAAACATATTGGATCGCAGCTACATATCTTTCCAGTGTGACTCAGAAGTTAAATTCACCTTCTTCCGTGTCACGTGTTTGCTTTTGGCGCCCCATTGCTGTTTGCTTCTGCAAACATGGACAGAGAATGAGAGAGAGGCAGTTAGGGTATGAAACAAGCTGAAATTTTGTGTGGGTTTTATCCTATTGACTTTGTCTTGTGACAGAAACACTTACTGTGTCAGACCCTGCACTGGAAGATTCGGATTTATTAGGGACAAATAACAGAAATACTTGGCTCCACCAGGCTTTGTGCTTCCATTTCGAGTGTGTTTCGAGAACCAACTCTGGAGTCCCTTCTGAAAAACAAATGCTGAACTGATATTAGGTGCAAATAAGTAGATCAAATGAAAAGAACAATAGTGGGGTCAGGCAGGGACCTCATGATAGGGCCCTAAAAACTCATATGACTAATTACCGGTCCATTTTAACCCATTATATTACTGCAATTTTACTAAGTACAGCCTGAAAAAGTATTGGAATGAGCCATTAACTGAAGAAGGCAATTTCTCTCTTCCATGCTCCCATTCAAGAAAATGTGTGGCTGGTAGCATCTGACATTCTGGGCACAAGGGGGAGAAGTGAGCTCATTTTCTCAGACTAGAAATCTGACTTCCCTCCAGGGATTTCCCAAGAATGAACTTCATGTTTTATCTTCCTCCCTTAACTGTTCTTGCATTTGCCTGCCAAACCTGGTTCCAAGTGCTCTAGGCTTGGAGGAGCATTCCAGAAAATTTAGAGCATAATTGACTGAAGCAGAATTCTGTAATGCATCAGAAAATGAAAATCATATTCAACAGACAAAAAAAAAACTATAAAAGAATATATTCCTTTTGTGGGATATAATCTTGTAATGCGTATTTAGGCAGCAGGATAGGGATCTAATTTTATTCCTTCCTAAACTCTTGGTGAAATTACAGATGGGGGCTGTGTAATGCACAGACCCATGGGATGAAATGAGAGAAGAAACCGTTCAATTCGCTAAGAAAATGGTATTTTCCTCTATGGGGGATGCTTGCAGGTAGTTTTTAGAATCCTTTGTAACTGGCATTCATTCAAATATCCAGCTACTGGAAAAGTAATTTTTACCGAAAAAAGAAAAAAAATCAGAGCAATCTGAACTGATTTTTACCTGCTTTTCCTTCTCTTCTGGCTCCTAATGGCATATACAGAAAACCAGGGTTGTTTTGTTTTCGAAGATAACACTGGAGCAAGACTCGTTGGATTATTGAGAGCTGCTGGGGATTTGATTGTTGTCAAGGGAAACGGGGGCGGGAGGGGGGATGAGTCTGAATGAATTCCAGGAAGATGGGAGCAGTAGCTAATGCCCCGGTTGGTGTTCCGTTTGTTTGGACATGACCAGTGTGGAGAAAATACTGCAAGCACTCCACCATTGCCTGGCAATTACCCAGGGCTGAACATAACGAGTGGCGGCTTTCTTACAGCCGGGGCCTTTTTAAAGGTTGATTTTCCAAAATGTTCCGTGTAATTCGGATAGAATTTAAACCTGATGATAGTATTACCTGATAACAACAGAAAATATAATGTAGACTTTTAAAATGTTCTTTTATTAACTCTGATAATTTCATATACTGTATTTTGTTCAAAACAATCCTCTCCCCATCTCCTCCCAGATTTCCTTCCATTCTGTACCCTCCCAACACTGGGTCCTCATTTCTTCTTAAAACCCATTGAGTCCAATAAGTTCTGCAAGCATGTAGACTGTTTATATTGTGCACAGATTATTTTTAAAGTACACAGCACTCATTGTAGAATCTATCGAGCTTATCCTATACAAGAAATTAAAAATAGATGAAATAATTCTGATGAAAGCTGTTAGACTTGCTCTCAGTTCTTCATGTATCAGCACGGCACTCAGCTTGAGAACACATGGCATCAGTGGACAAGTGCTAAGCTCCCAAAATATGTTATCCCGAGATCTAGGGAGCAGAGTTCTGACAGGCGCTGCAGCTCCCGCTGAGAGACTTAGCAGTCCCTGCACAGTAAAGTATTATATCCACTCAAGGTCATTTGGAGTGATGGTGCTGATGCTGGGGGCTTTCACTCAGCATCCAGGAAAAGGTGAGAGACAGCAGACACAGAGGGCTTGCAGAATAACGCATTGTCTCTCTGAGAAATGACACGCCCGAATGCAGAGCCCACACCGTTTGCACAGCAGCCTCTTCATCACTTTGCTCATTACTCTGGTCTCCTCCCCATGTGCCGACCGCCGAGACTGTTCTCTAGTCTTTCTTGTCAACGTGCCATTGCTCACATTGCTTCTAGTCCAGAATGCACTGCCTGCTTCATGTCCCTTTGCTTTCCCAAATCTTAATCTTTTCTTTGTATGTTTAAAAACAATACAAGGTCTCCTCTGGTACCTACCCCATAAAGTCTTCAAGTTTCCTGGCCTCTTACCTCAGCCTCTCAAGGTGTGCGACACCTTACCTAGTGCAAATTCTGGAC
This sequence comes from Neodon shergylaensis, assembly GCA_025134845.1. Taxonomy (NCBI): domain Eukaryota; kingdom Metazoa; phylum Chordata; class Mammalia; order Rodentia; family Cricetidae; genus Neodon; species Neodon shergylaensis. The sequence goes on along the minus strand of JABTXL010001959.1, from coordinate 2,521,427 downwards.
ATCTATTTTTTAAATATTTATTTTTATTTTCTATGTGTATGAGAGAATGCCTGTATGCATGTATGTGCATGTGTGCATGCCTGGTGCCTTCAGATGGCGTTAGTGTGTGTGTCACATGTCCAGAACTGGCATTATGGGTGGTTGTGAGCCACCATGTGGGTGCTGGGAACCGAACTTGGGTCCTCTGTAAGAGCAGTGAGGGTTGTAATTGCTAAGCCATCTTTCCAGTTCCGTGTACAGAGTATTTTACATATAGTCGCCAACTTGGAAAACCTCACCTTACAAATTACCATCAAAGTCCCCCTCAGATGCTATGTTCAGTTAACTGTCTTTGGCTGCCCTTGGTATAACCATAACCTTGTGCATACTCCTCCACAAATGAACACTTGGTAGAGACCTACATGAATTCATGGTCAAGGTATAGGCTCACTAAAAGAGGGGACTTAGTTTTTTTTTTCTTATCATGCTCAGCATATTTATTGATTAGCCATCTTGCTGGGAAGGTTCCACTCACTCTCTAAAACAGACCTTACTTCATAACACAATAACAAAACAGAAGAAATGACGTCTGTGTTCCAGATAACTGAAGATCAAATTGGACTGATGGTGCGGACCTATGTGGGATCCTAGAAGAGATTCACGGGTGCTGTGGTCACTAAATGTTATGAGGATGCTTGGCCTAGGATTACTGTTGAGCTCTGAGTGAATTCCAATCCTGACCTTGGTTTCCAAAGCCCACGTGTGGTCTATCTTCAGTGCCCTCGCACGTAGCCTTCAGGGCTCACCATTCTCAATGCTTCTGCGCTCTGCCCTTCCACACATCTCTTACCTCCTTTGTATAGGGCCGGGGCAGCCCCAGCCTGTCCACTTTCTTCCTGTTGCCCACAGTGCTCTTCCCAGAGATACCCACGTGGCTCGCTCAAGTATCACATTTTCAGTGATGCCTTCCATTTATTTATGTCCTACCTCAGACATACATGTACTTTGTGTCCACACAACTTAGGAGCTCTGTGTGGTTTTGTGTTTTCTTGTCACTCACCACGGTATCCCAGGTACCAAAACAGAGTCACTCAATTAATATTTATTAAATTAATCAATGAATCCCTTAGACGTGTGCACCAGGCCTTATATATCCAAATATCATGCTCTTTACGTCCATGATCTGATTATTAGTTCTGATAGATGGTTAATGTCTGACCCAAGTCAACCATGTGCTGGATGAAGAGGCATTAATCTTGGGCTTCATTCTTGACTATGCCACTTTCTGATTACATGAGGTGGGTGAGTCTTCTTGGATGTTCTTGGACCAGTTTTTCTCATTTGTAAGAGCAGGACAAAGACACCTACTGAATCGCTAAGAGCATGACAGAGCAGCAGCCTGAAGCTCTGCAAGCGTGTAAGTTGGCTGCTCTTATCTATTTCTATCTGTGTGAGGAACTGAGGCAACGTGGCACAATGGAGGTGGATGTCAGCATAAAGCAGATAAGGATCCAAGTTCTGTCTCAACTTCTTTTTGGCTGTATACATCTGAGGGCTTTCCTGTAAACCAGAGGACATTTAAATGCAGAATTCATTATGATATCAACTTAGGTAAAAAGCCATGATTCAACACTTTTTTTACCCTTTGGAGACAGGGTATCAGTGCAGCCCTGATTGTCCTAGAACGTGCTCTATAGATCAGGCTGTCCTTGAACTCACAGAGATCCCCTTGCCTCCAACTCCTGGGTACTGGGATTAAAGGCTTGTGCCACAGCTATCCAACCTTAAAAGATGCATGTTTTTCATATACTTTATCATGTCAAAAGTATACACTTGATCATTGGTGCTGTCTTTGGCTCTACAGTTGTGGTATCTACTTCAAAAATTTTATTTATGGAGCAAGACAGTAATGACAGTTCAGAATCTTTTGGGCCACACTGGCAATAGCAAGACATTTGTCCTTCTTCCTCTATTGGACAAAGTGGCTTCTAATGGTGGTGAATTTTGCCTTACAATGTTTAATGCTTGGGAGTTTTGTAGTTTATCTTTACCATGGTTCTGTCTGATTTTAAAAGAAAAGGAAAAGTTCGAAAGGATCAACATCTAAATTGTTGGCTGAATTTGTTTCATCTTAATAAAAAAAAAGGCATGTGGCCCCTAAGTTCCTCTAGCCATGTCTCTGCCTCTCATCTTGCAGAGGGGCTGGTCGTGGAGGACAGGAATAGAAGAATATCCTGGCAACCCCAGCCTTTGCACTTTAGCGTAATGTGGTTGCTAGGAGAAAGGAACAGCCCAGCACGTGAGCCAGCGGATGTGTGGCTTCACTGTCATGGAGGAGGCAGCGGGGTTGTGGCAGAAGGCATGAGCTCAGAGCAGCCGTCTCCACCCTCCCTGCCTTCTGCCAAAGCTCCTGGAAATTCAGCTATCTTATCATGCCCTCAGTCAATCGGTGCTAATAGTTTATGGTCTATTTTAAACAAACTACAAAGTCAAAGAGATAAAACAAAATAACTGTTACTGTTACTAGAGATCATCCTGACAAGGTGACATTTGAGATTCATTATTCCTTAACTGAGCTATTAAACAGAAGCCACTGGCCCTCTAACGAGAGGCCATTACCCAGAAGTTGTCTTTCTGTGTCTTGGGACTGGCTCTAAAGTTCCTGGTTTTCAATGATTGTAACTGGAAAAGAATAGCCTCAGTACCAGCTGGGTATTTGGAGGGCGGTCTAAGCACATTCACTGCACTCCTTGTTGCACGGCTTCCAGAACTGCAGAGAGGGATGTGTCACGTTTTCAAAATGATTTCTAATAGCACCATCTCTTTTTATCTCAGTTTATTCATTTGGCAGATGTGGCTGGCAGTCTATGAAGTGCCAGCCCTTGTGTAACAGGGGAGGATCTGAAAAATAAGTATTTCCAGAAAACACAAAACAAGACACGAATACAATGAAAACAGACCGCCTCGTGTTTACATTGTGTCTTACTCTACATCGCGAGGGCACCACCCAGCTCTGAGCTTGCAAATATTAGCATTTGAAAGAAAGTAATAGTCTGGAAAGATATTTTAGGATCCATCCGCTTAGGCCAGCTGTCAGGTTATTGGACTCCTGTGCATGTGTAGAGGGGCCGGTGGGAGTGCCAAAGGACCATGTCCATCTGTGACATTTTGCATATGGCAGGGGCTTCAGAAACATCTATGAAGTGTGTTGGTACTCTTTTGAAAAAGACCAGAGTTTCTTTTCTGTCTGTTTTCATTGTGTATGTGATGCATTTGATCATGTCTGTGACTCAATTGTGCGTCTCATGCATCCTACATCTGTGTTCTGTAGACTGGGCTGGGGCCATGGAGTTGTAAGTCATACAGACTAAGATTCAGCTCCTCTTGTTTTTCCTTCCTCTGAGAAACCGACCAACCAGATTGGCATGTGGGGAACTCTTCTAACTTACGATGCTAAGCCATCTATTTGCCATTCCTTTTGCCTTTGATCTGGACATTAAGAATGAGGACATTACCTTTCATTTGACGGCACGTCCATCCTAACTAAAAATGGAAATAGTTTATAGAATAACATAGCTACGACTCAGTGTAAGACTTAAGTCATAAGGATAGAAGATGGGTCCGATGAAAAGTCCCGAGGAGTCTGATTTTAGCTTACTCCTATGCAGCCCAGGTCCCGTCTCTAGGACTGTGGTGGCAGTAGAACAGGCCTATCTGGGTATCCTTCTTTGTGTACATGAGCAGTTGTTTCAACTTTCAGGAAATGCCAGTTTTGTTCACTTTATTTCTACAGTAAAGTGGAGCAGTTGGGAAAACAGAACAAAGTATGACCCAGCTAAGTCTTTTTACAGTGTCCTGTTAGCCCCCTCACAGTGTGGCCTGGGACCTGGTTCTTAGGATTTATCAAGGAGCTAAGTGATAAGGCTTATCACTTCCCATTGCAGAAGGCTGTAGAAGAGCAAAATGCCTTTAAGTCTAAAGAAAGACACCTCTGTGCTTGGCTTTAGTGCTAGATAATGAATTTGCTATCTTACTACCAGGGCTCACTGCAAATTCGCAGGAAGTTGCCTCTAGTAGCAAATACAGGAAGTGGCTTTGGGTAAGCCTGTGCCCTATTCCATTTTAGGAAGTAGGTATTCTTCACAGCGCAAGGGCATCTGCCATCACCTTCGGCCACACTCTGCATGGCTTTGGGGATTGGCCTGACTGGGACCATGCGGGAATAAAGAAAGGATGCTCATGTACATGAAAGTTTGAAAGTTGGGGTCGTGTAAGCTGTGCTCACTCTGATGAGAGGCACCAAATGCATAAGAGCAATGCAGAAGCTCAGCACAGTCATTTTATACAGCTGAACTGAGGATAAAAGCTCATGGCATACATTGAACAAGTGTTTGTTGCTGATCTTGGTGGGAGGCCCCTTTAGGCAGCATTCTCAGCAGCTGTCATCATCAGGAGGAGGAAGTTATGGTTGACTGTTTTTGCATACACTGTCAACAGTGACATTCTGACCAGAGAAAGTCTTTCCCATCCTTCTGAACCTCACCAGGGAAAGCAACTTGGTATTCCCTTGGGTCTGAACCCTTGGAGTCCTTCACCTGGCTTTGTATGCCCATGTCTACAATACGCACTTGAGGATTTCAGTCACTCCTTACACACTCACTTGAGGCGCCCTCTTGTTCCCCCAAACCTTTTACATTAATAGTGTAAAAGATGGTTACTGGCAGAATACGTAGTAGAATAGACTCATATTTATTTTGAAATGTAGTGCAGAAGGTTCAAAACTAATCACTGAACTGGGCAGGGTGGCTTTTGGCTCTAATCTCAGCACTCAGAAGGAGACCACGGGCCCAATGCCAGCATTGGGTACATAGCAAATTCAAGGCCAACATGGACTATACAGGGAAAACATTCTAACATCAAATAACAAAACAAAAGTTAATGGTATTGCTTGGAACATCAGAAAGTTGCTTAAGATTCCTGACACTTAGATTTGCTTACTAAAGTAACAAGAATATTTTTATCAGACATAATCATAAGAAATTAGTTGAGTCAAAGTAGAACTGGCAAAAACATCTAGTATCTGTTAATATTATACCATGATTCCCTTATCTGTGGGTGTGTGAATCCTTCTTCCAGTTATGTTAGGATATTAGTTTATATGTGAGAAAAGGTTTCTAAAAAAAAGATAAACTGTAGTATAGTTACTACCCCTTACACACATACACACACACACAAAATGGGAAAAAATTTAATAAATGTAATATAGATAAGAAAAGTATGGTAGTATTTTCACACAAAGCTAAGCATATATATTGTGGCTAGCAAGATGAGTCAATGAGTAGAGGCTCTTGCTGCCAAGACTGACAATCTGGGTTCAGTCACTGGGACCTGCATGGTGGAGAACAACTTACAGTTTTCTTATAGACGGATAACTCTGACCTCCACATATGCTTACACACACACACACATACACACTAAAAATTGTTAAACCACATAAAAAAATTTTTAAAGTACAAGTTACTTAATATTCAACACAAAACTTTGTTTTCTCAGAATGCTCAGGAAATGGTGTCTCTAGCTGGTTAATAAGGCTTTTAATATCTACCTTGTTTATGAAGGCTTATGACACCTTTAATTACTTGGGGTAAATCTTGTCAAGTTGATACATATTTATTTACATTTCTTCTGTATAAAAGAGAATATCCTGAGTATACCATCTGATAGAAGGCATCTGAGATACCTCATTAAGCCCAGTTCTTCTTCCATCCAAAAGCTAGCTAGGAAGCAGGCAATAGGCTGGAGTAGGTACTGGGCCAGGTCCTTCCACAAATACTCAGTCCTTTCTCATTCTGAGGAGCAGCATGCCCTCTGGAAATGAGGAAAGTGAACTTAGGAACTTCGTTCATGTTCTCAGAGTTCCCTATTAACTCACAGGTGGTTTGTCAGAAACCTCACACGAGAAGTGTGTCTGCAACCCCTGACCTCTGTATCTGTTACTCAGATCCTTTATTATGTGCAAAGTCATGCATCACATACAAATCTACTTAGATGCCAGCAGGAGGGGACCTTGGAACAGGCGGAGTTCTGGCTTCCTGTAAAACACATGCGATAATTTTCTTCCTCCTCCCCCCAAACGAATTCTAGATAATAATTTGCTTCAGTTATTCCTATTTAATTGTGACAAAGTAGAAAAATAATTCCAATTAAGACAAAATTGTACTTATTTGAACTTGAGTTTGGCTCAAGTATGTTTAAAACTGAGTCCAGGTCTCCTCTGTTAAATCTTTGAACAAGAGTTAAAGATATCCAAAGCGTATAGAAGTAAATTAATAAGTAATAAATACTAAAACACATAAATATAGCTGCTGGCAGGTGTAACCTCCACTCAAGAGGTAGGGACAGGAGGATCCAAAACTCATATTATCTTTGACTACGTAATAAGAACAAGGCCAGCCTGAGATGTAAAACATCCTGTCTCAAAAAAAAAGAAAGACTGTTTATTAATTAATTTAACAAAAATAAGAGAAAGGGTCACCTTTCTCTAAACTCCATCTTTGTTAGAAGAAAAAGACAAACAAGAAAAGCCCTGCTTCTGCTTGCAAGTGTGTCCATGGTAACTGGTGGACCAGACTTTGTTTCTCACTGAAGGCTATGGATGTGTGTGTATCAGTGGTGTGTTCACTCTCATCTAGCAATCCCATATTGCTAGTGGGATCACACCCCTTATCACACAAGTCAGCTTCATTCTAGGAAGTGAAAGAGAATACCATAAACCTTTACATGAGGCCAGGAAGGATGTGGATATGAATCATTCCAAGGAAGTTCTACCGAGTACAGGTTCTCACGGACCTCGCTGCTATTCTGATGTTTCTGCCATTCATTTTTTTCCTTCTCCATCCCTGCATCTCCTTAGAATTATTCTTCAAGTATGAAGTTCTAAATAATATTCTGATTGGTCAGGTCAATTCCAAGTTGAACTTTAATCTTTATAGCAGAAAGAAACTGATTGTAAGTTTGATCTCGAACTCCCTCGCTTGGCAGGCCACCCAACACTGGGACTTGTCTTTGTCTGCTCTTTCATGAAGCAGAGTTGTCAACCGGTCATCAAGCAGGCCTAGACCTCATCCACTTTGAAAACTTAATGATTTCTACCTATTACTTTCCTAACTCAGTGGGGGCACCAAAGAGGATCAGGAATTGTTAGGGGAGCTGATCATCACATGGGGTTATAAGACCAAACCATTGCTGTATAGAGAATTTCCATCTTAAATTAAAAACATAGTGCCAAGCAAAAGCAGATAATATGTATTATAACATCCTTGGAACAATAAGTGCATTTAATATATATTTGGTGTTAAGAATAGCATGTGTTAAAATTTGGAGAGGCGATGTTGAAAAAGCCTTTAGTGAGAGGTGTAGACATAACAGATCCTGATATTCATGGTAACCAATCACCCCAGAGGGTTTTACTTGCTTTTGATTATAAGCTACTATAGAAAGTCTTGTCCTATTAGGACAACTCATACTTCATCCTGAAAGCCCCATTTCCCAGTCTCTTTCCTACTGACCACACCTCTCCAGTTCCTGATCCACTCCCAGTACACCCGGCCTCTTCTTCAGCTGCTCCTTTTACCCGACTCTCCCATGTAGTTAACTTTCCTGGTAGCTCTCATGGCTTCAGACCTCATTGCCATAGTTGGCCAAGAAATTGAAGAATCATTCTTGCTCACCATTGCCACGCCCACAGCCATCGTCCTATCTTCTGGATCGTATGAGCCTAGACTACCCTAGCCACCTTCACCTGCTTGCCCCTGGGCCTCTCACCCTCGCTTCTCACCAGTTTTGCTTCTAGAGTACTTTGTCTCCCTCTCCCTTCCTCCCATTCCTAAATTATAAATCCCCCCCCCGAGGTGTCTTGAACTTTTTTTTCTTAGTGATCTTGTATCCCAACTCTACACCAGACACTCACTCCCAGGCCACACCTCCTTAGGCTAAGGAATGAAGACCTTCCATGGCACCTCCAGCATCTCAATACTACCCAGTCCTTTGACACCACTAATCCATTCCCATCTTGATATTGACTTCCAACACTTCATTTGCTTATACAGGACCTAAAAATTAATACAACATACTTCATACATATCTTCTCACATCCAGGTACTAAAGCTTTTATTTTTTAAAAACTCGTCTTAGGGTTGATATTTTCAAAAAACACCTTGTATCAATATATAACATTCATTTAATATGTATATTGAATATATACATATTCATGCACATATATATTCAAACAAGTTATACCAATCTGTGTTTTTAATAAACACTTACTGAATTAAATCAGTCAAAATATGTAGAATGAATCCTATTGATTTTATCTTCAGAAATATTTGTTTTATGACTTCCTTCCTTCCTTCCTTTCCTTTTTTAACTGTGATACATACATACTCTAAAGCCACAAATAGAGGCTGGAGAGAGAGCTCAGTGGTTTAAGAGCTCTGACTGCTCTTGCAGAGGACCCCATTTAGATGCCCAGGAGCCACTTGGAGGCCCATAAATGACTTTAACCCAGTTCCAGGGCATTGGACACCTTCTTCTGACCTCTGTATGCACCAGACACACACATGACACACAGACATACAAGCAGGCAAAACACCCAAACACATAAAATAAAATTTAAACAATATGGAATATTTCTCCAGGAATTAAAGAAAGATTACCAAATAACAACTGGCAACTTCACTGCTTTTCGCAGGATTTATTAGAACAATTAATTCAGGTGTCTGTTAAGCTAATGACATTTCAAGAATTCCTAAGTTGCAAGCCAATAAAACACTGAATTAAAACAGACACATAGCAAACAGACAGTGGACAGTCTTTCATCACAAATTCATGTTATATTTAGAAGAGGAGGAGGCCCTGGTATAAAGAAAGAAGGATTCCATCATTGGCCATGTTTTTCAAATATACTATGACATTTTTTAAATCAGTTGGAAAATTTGATTTATCTGAAGAAGACATAAAAGGGTGTTCAGTTCTTCTTGACTCATTCAATCTGAAGAAACAAGGGCCAGTTCTGTGGCCCCGTTGAGTCACCAAACTTGCCATACTAAAATTTTGTAATAAAGGCATTTCATATGGGAAATACTTGTAAATTTTAGAAATAAGTGCAGCTGTTTATTAACCAATGGCAATTCATATATCTGTGATGATCTGTGACATGAAAGAAACCAGAAATCAACATCTATTTGACACATCTCCTGTTACAGAAAAGAAATGGAAAGTAACTGACTCATAGTGTGTGTGTGTGTGTGTGTGTGTGTGTGTGTGTGTGTGTGTGTGTGCAAGGAGGTCAGAGGAAGACATAGGGATCAATTCTCTTCTTCCTATGTGGGTCCCAGGGATTGGACTTGGGTCTTAAGGCTTGGTGGCAAACACCTTCACCCACTGAGCCATCCCACCAGCTCTAAGGGGTAGTTCTTAAGTGCATTGTGCCACTTCTATTGGGTGGTACCCCACTTCTATTGGGTGGTATCCACTTCTCTTGGATGGTATCCCAAGCCCATTCTGCTCCAGACCCTGAATGATTGTGCATTCTTTATTCAAACGTCAGAATTAGTAAAACCGGGATTAGAAGAGCTCATGAAGACAGGATATGTTCCACACCAAAAGGCTGGTCTCGAACTCACAGAGATCTGCCTGCCTCTGCCACCCACATGCTGGAATTAAAGGCGTGCGTCACCGCCATCAGGCTTTTAATACAAATTTTAAAATAAGTACCCACAGACTTAAAACGTAGATTTTATTTCCTTATTTTTCAAAAGGAAAAATGCAAATTAGTATTTTGAAGTTTTTATTTCCTTTAATGAAAAGAAATTTTTTCCTCACGTAATATATCTTGACTACAGTTGTCTTCCCTCTACTCCTCCCACTGCTCCCCCTCCCCCCACCTGATTCACTCCCTCTATGTCTCTCATTAGAAAACAAATAGGCTTCTAAGGGATAATAACAGTCATATAGTATAATAAATATAATATAAAAACCTACACATTGAAATCAGACAAACCAAACAAGAAAAAAAACTTGAGAAGGCCCAAGACCCAGAAACCCACTTGCTTGCATACTTAGGGATCCTATAAAAACACTAAACTGGAAGCAGTAATAGTTAAGCAAAGAATCTGAAGGGTAAAAAGAGAGAAAACATATAAATGAAATAAAAATTAAAACATAATAATATAAAATTTTTAATCAAGGAAAAGATCTAACATGACATTGTAAGGCAAGGACCCCCAAGGTGCTGTGGAGTTCATTTCTGTGGCCATCCACTTCCATGCATGCAGTCTTCCCTTCATAGTGCTTTGTTTCCCAGTGAGGCTCCCTTGGAGTAAACTAAATTCTTATTTGCAAGGTATTTATCAATTAGAGATTGCTTCCATGTTAGGGATGTGGGCATGTGTCCACTTCTTCCTTCATCTCTAGGTCCCCCTCTAGTACAGAACTGTGCAGACTCTGTCTATGCTGCCTCAATCCCTGTGAGTTCATATGTGCTTTGAACATGGTGATTCAGAGGGCCTTGTTTTCTTGGTGTCTTCCATTCCCCTGGCCCTTACACTTTTAAAGCTCCATGTTTTTCCTGAACTCTGAGGGGAAGGATTTGATGGAGACATCCAAACAAGATGAGTGTTGCTAGGCTTCTCATTCTCTGCATGTTGTCCAGCTGTGGGTCTCTGTATTTGTTTACATCTGCTACAGGTAAACACTTCCTTGACATTGGGTGAACAAGGATAGATGGATGATGAATCGATTGATGGATGATGGATGTATGGTTGATGAATGGATGGATGGATGGATGGATGGATGGATGGATGGATGGATATATGGATAGTGGATGGATGGATAATGAATGGATAATGATGGGTAGATGGATGATTGATAGATGATAGATAATGAGTAGATTGATGATTGATGGATGGATGATGGATGGATGGATGGATGGATGGATGGATGGATGGATGGATGGAGAGACAGACACTAAGACTTGTTCTTGCATGATAGGATGTTTCTCATTATTATGAATATTTGTGTTTTCAAATCTTTGTCTAATAAGCACTTCCAGTTTTTGTAACATATCCACACTTGAAAACCTTTTTAGGTGAGAGAAACACCCATAATTCAAACACCCAATGAGATGAGCTATTTTATTTTGCCAGATTACAAAACAGCACAATGTGGACAGCATAATGTATATTTACTAATAAATGTTAAGGAATGTTGCCTCTAGCATCTTTCATTTTTTGAATAATTATGAGAAGATCAAGCCATAATGAGAAGTTCCTAGGTAAATATCAAATCAGATTACCATGTGAAGATATTAGAACTCCCTCCTTTGCAAGAGCGTAATGAATGCACCCATTACACAGTGATGGGCACTGTTTAGTCAGTGTGTCAATCCATAGAATGACTAAAACTCAGCCAGTGTTTTTTCCAGATCTACCTTTTTTGTGTTCCACTATCAAAGTTTTTCTAGAGAATAGATACAATTTAGTATTTTGGATTTCATTTTATAAACATGTATACTTTATTATAGATAAACTTATGTAATATATTAATATTTTACACACACACATTTTCATGGTGCTGGGAGATTGCACAATGGCTAAAATGCTTGTTGCACAAACGTGAGGACCATAGTTTTAATCCCCAGAGCCCACATAAATGCTAGGTTAGCAAGGCAGCCAAACTGTAATTCTGGCCTCAGAGGGTAGAATTAGAACCCTCAATTCAAGCTGGCTGGCAAGACTATTCATATTAGCAAACTTGGGGTTTCATTGAGAAACCCTTTCTTAATGAATAAGGTGAAAAAATAATCGAAGATGACTCTTAACATCAACCTTAGGTCTCTACGTAGATGCATGAACATATGAATACCCCACACACATGCAAGCACGCACACCACACACATGCACACTACATACACAAAAGTGAAATACATATAGTATATGTAATATATCTATACCTATCTATATTTTTATAATTTTATATGCACTCATATATTATAAATTTTGTATAATTTTATTATAATACCTTATGATTTATAATTTTAATAATTATATGTCTTATTAATAATGATAATTATAATAATAATTTAATATAAATTTCAAAAGCTATATGACATTTATAATTTCATGATTACAAATCTATATAATTATTTTCAGAACCCAAATGATACCTAACATGCGTGGTGCACTGTAGTAGCTGTGGCTTCCTTCCCAGTGTTATGAGTACATTATGCATCGTGGGGATTATGGCAATCATTTCTATGTTTACAGAGAATAGGTTATGTGCTTTTTCTTCAGTGTGACTGATGTGTGGACTAGTTTGTTGATGATAAATGTAATCAGTGCTCTGTGTCACCCTAGGACACGAAAGCAGTTTCTCTCACGTGTAGTATTGACCTTCAGCGAGTCTGTGAGCTGTGGGATATATCTTTAAAGCACTGTACCCAAATTTGTCATTAGTGCTCAAAGTCAACTCACTATGAGAACAATGAATCACCCCATCCTGACATCCTGTATGTTTTTATATTGTCATTTTTTCCTCACTAAGAGAAACAGAGCTGGATGATAATGGCTCATTCGGTGACTAAGCCCATAAAGTAATTCTTGAAGTAATCATTTTAGTAGTCGTCAGAGAAATACCTGAAGCCTATGACTTAATGGGGTTATAATTATCCTACAAGAATTACTTCTGCCAGACACACACAGATACATGCATCCCAAGATCGCTACTGAATTTTCCAACCATGAAAAAACCAAGATAAAAGGACAGAAGCCTCTTGAACCTCCATTTTCCTAGGAGAGCCCCCTCAAGAAACTCCTTTAAACCGTCATGCTTCATATATCAACCCCAAACTTGTCGGTAGGATACGTAAGCTGTGTTTCCAAGCACTCAATCTCTTGGGTTTTGTTAAGGAAAAGATTTAAGAATACGGAAATAAATTGGCTATTAAAACCCAGGACAAGGGTCAAGGAAATGGGTCAGTGTCTTTGTTTGGGTTACTATGGCTATGAGGACATGCCATGCATGATCAAAAGCAAGTTGGGAAGAAAGGGTTTCTTTGGCTTATGCTTCCACATCCGTAGTCTACCATGGAAGGAAGTCAGGACAGGAACTCAAACAGGGTAGGAACCTGGAGACAGGAGCTGATGCAGAGACCATGGAGGAGTGCTGCTTCCTTAAGGTTTGCGTCTCATGGCTTGCTCAGCCTCCTTTCTTATAGAGCCCAGGACCGCAATGTTGTCGGAAGGCCACTTGTTTGTTCCCGGCTGCCCAGAACGGAAATGATCACACAGAAACCATATTATTTGCAATACTGTTTGGCCAATAGCTTAAGTATATTTCTGGCTAACTCATATCTTAAGTTAATCCATCTCCGTTAACATTGTGTATCACCATGAGGCTGTGCCTTACTGGGTAAAGTTCCAGCATCTGTCTCCAGTGGGGTTATGTGGCTTCTTGCCTCCACCTTCTTTCTCCCAACATTCAGTATAGTTTTCCCCCGCCTACCTCTATTCTGCCCTATCAGGCCAAGTCAGTTTTTTTATTCATTAACCAACCAAAGCAACACATATACAGAAGCACCTCCTACATCACCACCAGCCCAGAGATGGCCCAGGGATGGCACCCACAATGGGGTAGGCCCTCCCGGTGGGCCCTCCTACATCATGTATCAATTAAGAAAGCAAGCTTGCCTACAGCCTGGGTCTTATGAGGCATCTTCTCTCAGACAGCCTGTGTCAGGTGGACACAAAACCAAGCAGTATAGTCAGTGTGTAAAACATTTGCCACACTAAGTATGAGGGCCTGTATTCAGATCACCAGAACCCATAGAAAGCCAGGAATTGTAGCAAACATGTCAATAATCCTCCCTATCCTCCCTACCCTCCCTACCCCTGTGTTCCTTAAGCATAATCAAAGATCAAGACAGGAGAATGAATGCCTGGAAACTCATGGCACAGCCAGCCTTGTATATACGGCACTGAGCACTAGACATGCAAGACCACATAAGGCAGAACTCAAGTCTCTGTCTCTCTCTCTGCCTGTCTCCCTCCCTGTCTTTGTCTCTGTCTCTGTCTTTGTCTCTGTCTCTCTCTCTTTCACCCCCTCTCTCTCTGTATCTCATAAATAAGGGGCTGGAGATACTCAGTAAAGTGCTTACCAAGTAAGCATGGTGTGGAGGTCAATCCCCAGCACCACATAACAACACGGGTACACGGGTACAGTGGCATGCTTCTGCAATGCCAACACTGACATTATCCAGTCAAGATGAGGATGTCATTTAGTCTGTAGTCTCAATTAGTCAAGAAGTCTGCTTTGCCATCTCACACTTGGCTAGGATGAAGCATTTGGTGTTGAGCTTTAATGCATGCTATAGGAGTTCTGGTCACGAGGCTCCAAGGTCGAGAGCATAGAATGGTAATTACAGATTCTTTGCTGGTTTGTTTCGTTCTCTTCTCCTTCATCAGTGTTGTCCAAAAGTTAATGGATTGTGTCCATTACATTAGCGCTAATGGCCCTATTTCTATCAAACAACTCGCCATTCTGCCAGCTTCTCCTTGTGCTTGCTTTTCCGCAGGAAATGAGCCATCAGTTACAAAATAAAACAAAACTGGAAAGTATTTAATTCCCACTGATCCCGCATGGGCATTGCTCTGTTTCAGCATTTTTAACAGAAGGGAACCTTTAAGCTTATTATTCAACTATAATTATTTTCATAAATCGGTTTCCCGAAAACTGATAAAGAAAAAAGTCTTAACCTCATTACAGGATTCGGATGCACAATTACTTGGAGATGCGTGTTTATGCTGGTTGAGACAGAAGGTGGAATTTGTGGAGAGGAGTACAGAATGGAGGTATCTTTTTAGAAAAAGAACCCAAGCATCCTGACTAAGGACCTTCTGACTCTTCCCTGAGTACTAGGCTATGAATAAGGAACGTGAAACATAATTCAAGAAAGGAAGGGAGGGAAGAGAATTATAAACTAAATATTTGCAAGGATTTATAGTGGGCAGGAAACAACTCAAACTCTTGATAGCTAGAACAATTATGGAATTCACAGTGGCTGCCTACAGAACTGAGTCATCTGCCTAAAGTGATCTTCTCTGCACCCATCCTGGTAAATCTGAAAAATGGGCCTTAGTGTTTTGGGCATATCTCTCCATAAGTATCTGAATAGTCTAGTCTACCAGAGCAAAACCCAACTCCCATCCAAACTTAGGTTTCATCCTTCAGTATTTGATATAAAGTTGCCAGTTATGTAAACACACACACACAGTAAAGACGGCCGGTGGCGGTAGTGGCACACATCTTTAATCTCAACACTGGGGAGGGGGCAGAGACAGGTGGATCTCTGAGTTTCAGGACAGCCTCGTCAACAGAGTGAGTTCCAGGACAGCCAGAGCTACACAAAGAAACCCTGTCTCAAAAAACTAACAAACAAAAAAACAAACCAACCAAACAAAAACACAGTAAAGTATGATTTGTATCCTGGGTCTGGATAAATATCAACCAATGGAACTGTCACCAGCCAGAGATGGAAGAACTAACTGAAAAATGTAAATACCACCATTATAGAAATGGTAGGAAGTTTGGAAGAAAATGTAAATGCAACCAGAAACTTAATCATAGATACTTAATTTAAAATAAACAAACAAAAACCAGTGCCACAGTCAAATAAACTTACTATATTGGCTTAACAGAAAATTGGATTACATAATTCAAAATAAGTACATTTAAAAATTAACTGATAGTTCTATTCAGCTTAAAACCAAAAAAAGAAAAGAAACTGTAATAGAGATCTCTGTTAAGCCACATGATATACACACAGAAGAAACCACTGAATTTGAAAGGAATACCCCCCAAAAAACTTGAAAGAATGATGGCTGGCAATTTTTCAAACTTGATGAATTCTGAAGCCTCAATTCCGAGATATATCATACCACATTTACTATAAACATTATTGCAAGAGCTGATAAAAGAAGGAAACCTAAGGGCATTCAAATATCTTCATGTACACACTATAAAGTTCACTGAAGTACTGTGGGATCCATGAACTGATGGAATAACCAGTGGAGGTGCAGAGAGAAATGTCCAGAATCACTGTCCATGCCCCTGTTTCTTAGAGATCTGTGCTTATGTAGGAAAACTGATAAAGGCTGAGACAGACTGTTACATGCCAGTAGGTACTGCAAGTTCTTACACAGTCATAAAGAAAAAGTCAGTATAATGGCTCATCACCAAAAGGTTTTCCCCACGTAGTAAAAATCTTAGCAAAGCTGAAATGATTTTTTATGTTATTTTTAAAAATTTTTTATTGGTTGGTTAAAGCAAATATGCTAACGTCATGTGAAAATAAAACATATAGCAGTTTCAGTGCATAAAAAAGCAGGTCATATGAGTTAGACTTCAGGAAGGGGGTGATGGAGAGCTAGTGAAAATATTTACTAAGTACAAAGATGTCATACAAGACTAAGTGTATCAGCGATAGGGTGTAACTCTGTGGTAGACCACTTGCCTTCCATGTGCAAAGCCCTGGGTCTTTCCAAGCATAACCACACCCAACTCAATGATCATTTATATATAGTTTTAATTCCTCTTAGAGAGAGTGGTTGTCAGACTACATCAACAAGACTTGGCCATGCTACGTATGTATCCTAATGAAACATCACATTAAAAATAAGATCCAAATAAAGATGAAATGAATTAACAAAGGTACATTGTGGAATAAATTACTGTAAGAAATTTAAAGGGGTGTATCAATATCAGAGATATAAATGTGAGCATTAATAATATGCATAGGAAAAAAGACATTTAGCTAATAAGACTCAAATGATGATACGTAGACCCAAGGTACCCGAAATAATGCTCATATCTAATTCAGTTAGTTGGTAGAATTCTACACAAATTACAAGAACAGGAGAAAAATGTAGCAAAAATTGGAGTTTTGATGTTTCTTTCTGAATAATAGAGTATATGAAAAATCAGAAAAAGAGAAATCTTTAAAAATAACAAGCAATTTAATTTTAGTACAAAACACGGCACCACAATGAAACAAAATGTTAAATCCTTCTAATATAATCAAAAGAAGTCACAATCACATCAATATGCTTGCATAACAAGAAAATTCAATGTCTTTTTCTCCAATTGTGATTAAAAATAAGTTAACAAAAGAATAGAAGAAAATTCTTTCACGTTGACAAAAAAAAGCTTCTCTAAAAAAAACCAACAGCTAATGGGAGAGTACTCAGTAAAGTCCTTGCTGTACAAACCTGAGGACTTGAGCTTAGCTCTCTAGCATAAAAGGCAGGGCCAGTTACACCTGTAATTTAACCTTGGGAAAGTGGACAGTGGAGGACACCTGGGGCTCAAGGACAAGACAGCCTAGAGCAATCAGTCAGTTTGTCAGTGACAAACTCTGTCTGTCTGAGATATGGTTTCTGTGGCTGTGAAGAGATGCCATGATCATGGCAACTCTTATGAAGGAAAACATTTACTTGGGGTGGCTTATTGTTCAGAGGTTCGGTCCCTTGTCATCACAGCATAGCAGAAGCATTGGCATGCAGGCAGACATGGTACTGGAGAGATAGCTGAGAGTTCTACATGTGGGTCCCCAGGCAACAGGAAGAGAGAGTGAAACACAGGCCTAACTTGATCTTCTGAAACCCCTAAATCTAATCCTAGAGATGCACTTCCTCTATCAAGGTCACAGCTACTCCAAGGACACACCTCCTAATAGTGTCCCTAATTACTCCCTAATGACCAAGCATTCAAATATATGAGCCTCTGGGGGCCATTCTTATTCAAACCACCACACTGTCTCAAAAATAGGGGGGAGAACAATTGAGGAACTTAACATGGACCTCACACACACACACACACACACACACGTGCACACATTTTTGTACAAGCAACCCTTCAGCGAATAGTGCAAACTAAATTCATCTCTTTTATTATGTATGTTAGGAACAAATCAGGAATGATCATTTTTCCTTCTCAACAGTGTCTCACGTGTTCCATCCACTGCGATATGACAGAAAACAAAACGCAGATTGGCAAAGAGGAAACCATATGTAGAAGATACAGTTTGTGCACAGTAGCCTAAGAACACTGCAAAATGAACTAAGGCAAATCTACCAGCTTATAAAAAATGCGCCATTTTTAGCTGAGAGGTGGTGGCACACGCCTTTAATCTCAGCACTTCGGAGGCAGAGGCAGGTGGATCTCTGAGTTTGAGGCCAACCTGGTCTTCCAAGTGATTTACAGTACACTGGGGCTACAACAGAGAAACTCTATCTTGAAAATAATAAATAAATTTTACTATTTTTTAAAACAGTAATTGGATCTTTCTGTGGGAATGATTAGAGCCCAGGACCGTGCGTGTGTTCTCTCTCCAGCAAAGGGTCATTTGTTCTAAGATATTTCGGAGCAAAGATCAAGGAAATGTATCTTACAAATCAGGAGGCTATGTGAATAATTCTTTTATTAGAAACATTTCAGTGGATCATTTCAATTTTTACGTTTTTCATTTCTCTTATGTTGAAAATGCTGGTTCTTGATGGTACATTTGCATATTATGACATATATAATCAAGCAAAATGGTTTCATAGTAATATTACTTCTAACAAAAGCCTGATTAAGTGGAAGTTAAGATTTCCTTGAGATTTCCCACCATAGCTGGATCATGCTTAAAAATTACCTGGATGTATCCTTCTGCATACTGTTGTGGTTAATTTGCTAGGCTTGTTTGTTTATTTGTTTGTTTATTGACACAGAGTCTCATTGTGTTGCCCTGGCTGTCCTGTAACTCACTATGTAGACAAGACTTACTGTGGGACAATGGTCTTTTATCCTGTCACTTGTATTATTTTTAATAGAACGCTGATTGGCCAGTAGTCAGGCAGGAAGTATAGGCAGGGTGACAGCAACCAGGCAGGAAGTAGAGGCATGGCAATGAGAATTATGGGAAGAGGAAAGTTTCAGTCAGCAGTTGTCACCCAGAGAGGAAGCCAGACACGGAGCAAGCAAGATGTGACTGCCTCGCTGAAAAAGATCCTAAGCCACGTTGCTAACACAGACAAGAATAATGGGCTAGTATGAGATGTAAGAAAGAGTTAATTAGAAGCCTGAGCTACAAGACCATCCAGTTTATGAATATTCAAAGTCCTGTCCCCCCCTACACAGGAACTTTCCTAGGCTATTCTTGCCGTTCCCTCAGAAGTCTATCCATCCACTTAAAAGCAGAAGCAACAGGAGCCGGAGGGCATCATCAGTCTTTGCTCTCAGCAGCAGTCCGTCCAGCAGTCAGGTTGCTGTCCACAGCCCAGGACGTAGATCAGGAGCTCTGTTCCTCGGCTGACACATCTCAGGAGCTAGAAAATGAGGTCCACATCAGACATGGAGGAGGGAAAGGTGGGGAGGGCAGAGAAGCTCCTGCCTCCCACAGAAGCAAGAATTTCTAGTAATAATCCATGTACATACACAGACACAAACACATACACACACATACATCCATACATACACAGAGACACACATATACACAGACACATACATATACATACACACACAGACATAACATATACATACACACAAAGACACATAGAGACACATACATACATGTACATACACACACATATTTCACACACAGATACACATACACACACAAACACACTCTCATACGTATAGACACATATACAGAAAGACATAAATATATACACATAGACATTTTCACACACACATAGATGCATACACACACCATACATGCACACACATACATACACATACTCACACACCCACACACACCACACACACATCTGTTTTGTTTAAGACAGTATCTCACTACGTAGCTCTGACTACACTGGAACTCCCAATGAAAACCAGACTGTTCTTGAACACACCTGCCTCTGCCTCCCTAATTCTGGGATTAAAGATGTGCACCACAACACCTGGTCATGACAGGCATAATTCTAACTATAACTGCTAGTCATATGCCCAGTTTAAAAGGTTGGCATCTTAAGTGAAACTATAAACAACTTATTTTTTCCCAGTCCAGATGCATGTCGCACGTTGGGGTTGTTTATCTCCGAGGCAGATTACCAGGCGACAGTGAGCATTCTAATTTTGTAGAGATGCCAGGATACAGTGTGGCAGTTCAACAAAATCCACACAGAAGGGAAAATGATTTGGCTAACACTACCCACAGAGCATATACCATAGTTTATTCAGCCAGCCCTCATCCCGATGGGCATCTGGGTTTCTTCCTGCCTTTCATCTCAGTGAGCACGTCCTTGTCTAACCGTGAGCTGAGCTGTTTCACACTTACCGTCATGAGTATTCACAGTAGATTCCTGGAGGTGGGACTGGCTGCCTCCGAGGGTCCATGCAATGGTTGGATGGTTTTGCCATCTCTCCTACAGCTACAAAAACTCACTCTCTATCCCAGCTTCTCGAGGGGGTTGGGTTGTCCAGATCCTGATTCTTCCATCATGTTTAAAACATGGTGCTTCAGTGAGCGCTCCTTGGATCTTACTTTATATACGTGTCGAGGCATATGTGAGGAGGTTAGAAGACAACTTTAAGAGTCGCTTCTCTCCACTTTTTTTTCCTCAGGTCCTGTGGCTTGGACACCTGTGTCTGCTTCCTGAGTGCTGGGATAAAATGCTTGCACTATCATGCCTTGCCTAAGGCACAGTTTAAGGTCATAATGAATTTTGAAAATGGTTGTACCTTCCTTCAAATGCTGCTTCAAAATATACTTCCACTTATTTATTTATTTTCAAATTTTCTCTGTCAATAGTGTCAGTATTTCTCTAAATTGACCTGTGACAAGTAAGATTAGAATTTTGACTAATAGTAAGTGGAATTTTACTATCATTTGCAAGTCATTTGTCCAATTTTATCTATGTAAATAATCTATAATACCTGAAACTTTATGAACTCCTTTTTACACCTCATTTTTTAATGCCAAACAGTTGAAATAATCAACTCAGTTTTGTTCGCTGTTCTGAGTAGAATCAGGAGGAAGGCAAACTTGTGATTCCACATGGAACCACACTACCTATAGCAGATATGGTCTCTACTTGCCAGGGTTTTTTGTCTCTGTCTCTCTGTCTCTCTGCTCTACCCTCTCCTCTCTCTCCCTCTCTGCTTGCCCCTGCTCCTATCCTCTCCTCTTTTCTCTCTTCCTCCCTCTTTTTTCTCTCTGTCTGCACGTTTCTCTTTGTGAGTGTGTCCACACACACAGAGGTCAGAAGACAATCTTGAGTGTCAGTCCTCACTGTCTGCCTTGTCTGAGACAGAGTCTGTCTTGTTATCTACTGTGTTCTGCAGACCCGCTGGCCTGCAAGCTTTCATGAATTCTCTCATCTCGCCTTAGCAATACTGGAGTTACAGACATGCACTACATACCCAGCTTTATCTGAGCTCTGGACAGACTCAGGCCATCGCCTGAGTTTTACCCATTGGCAGCCAATGTTTTACCCTCTGAGCCACCTTCTTGGCCCCAGCAAACTTTTCTGTCTTCTCGGCTACTTCAAAAGTCACTCTTATAACTTTCCCACCCTCAGGTTCCCAGGCAGGTGGCAATCCACCCCTCAGCCAATATGCCTTCCTTCTTTGGTGCTAGTCATGAATTGCTATCTATAAAAAAATACACTTCCAAGTATTATCAAGCCTGTTAGTGGTGATAATATAGATCCCTCAAAAACTCCATTTTCCGGGTGAAGTAGAAGTTTCTAGTAAGACACACCATGTTTATAGTTTCTGCACACCTGGCATTTGCGGTGGCAAGTGCCTTGCTGCCAGTTAAAGAATTAAGGAAAAGTATCTTTTCATCTACTTTACAGTCCTATCAAAATGCTAACTGGAGGTGTCCCTGTGCCTGGCATCTGTCCTATTTTAACAGGATGCCTTCTAGAAAGGAAGCTGTTGAAGATGGATGTGTTCTTAATAATATATTTTACATGTCTCATTAAGAACAAAGGAGGCAGAGCCAAAATATGCAGGCAATGTATTGTTAAGAGAAATAGACTGCTGTTGAATAGGTTTTGCCTGCCATCAAAACGCAAAAGCTGCCCTGGGATCCGCTGCACTGTGCTTACTTTTGACTGAGTGGTTATGGGTAAATGAACAGCCAGCAATGAACTGTGAGTCAACAAAGCACAGCTTGGGAAATGCAGGAGATTTATCTCACATATGAAAAGCAGCTGTTTTCTTGAGGGGGCCAATTCCTCTTAAGGGATTTTTGGGCTACCTCTACCCGAAGATACAACTTAGTAGAGAGAATGTTTGGGTAACGTTCACAAGGCCCTAGGTTTTCTCACATAAGCATGGTGATGCACGCCTGTAAACCCAGCCCTTGGTAACAGAGGCAGGAGGGTCAGGAGTTAAGGATCATCCTTAGATACATGATGAGTTTGAGACCAATCTGGGCTATATGAGGCCGTGTCTTAAAAAATACTTTTTAAAATGCTGGGGAAGATCTCTTGATTTATACTTCAAGAGGGACAGGTAGTACAACTTAGTGACTCTATGCAAGCTTTTTAGGGTAGGGTTTTATTTTAGGCCCATGTATTACACATGTTGAGTGCCCTGGTTTTGTTTCTGTTGCTGTCACAGAGTACTCTGACAAAGCCAGCTTTAAGGGAGAAAGGATTTATTTGGATCCTTACAGCTCCACCTTGCAGTCCATCATCATGGGGAAGTCAAGGCAGGGGCTTAATGCAGCTCACACATCCGTGGTTGGGAGCAGAAGAGAATGCACACACGTGTGCCCGTTGCTCAGCTCACACATCCACAGTTAGGGGCAGAAGAGAATGCACACACTTGTGTCCATGGCTCAGCTCACTTTTTCTACTCCTGTGCAGTCCAGGGCACAAATCCAGGGAACTGTGCCACCTACAGGGTACTGTGTCATCCCAGATCAATTAACACAATCGAGACGGTCCCCACAGACATGCTCCCTGGCCAACCTGATCTACACAGTCCCTCACTGAGTGTCTCTTCCCAGGTGATTTTGGATTGGGTCAAGCTGACAATTAAAACTGACCATGACAGTGATATACAGGCAGGAACATTTTGTCACAAGTCACTGAGTACAAAAACATCCAGGAACAGAGCCACCCTCATGACTTGATACCCAATACTTGATCTTCCAGGATAGTCTCCTTCCTGCTCCCCTCTGTTCCAAGAGCCTGGTCTAAAAGAGGTTCTTCAGTAGCTTCACCCAGGAGTGAGCACTATCAACAAACCAAAGGCACATCACTGGGAGGAGTTAGGGTTCATTGTCTGAAGTACACAATCTTTGGAGCAGCCTGCTGCTCCCCACCTAAGGCCACTGCTTGAGACTTCTCTTCTCCTGCCCCACTGATCCTAGCTCCTGTCAGTCATCGCCTTTCCTGTGTCTTATGACTCAGTAATCAGTTGATTCTTTACCTATTACCTACTTTCTGTGTGGTGCACCATGTCTTGGGGCATCCCTGTATTTGACCACACCTGTTTTTTTTAAAACCTATTATTAAAATTTGATTCTACTTTCCTTTGCCTCTGGCAGTCTTGACTGCCAAACCCTCTGGAGATGTCAGAGTATCCTTGTGGTAGCAAAGGCATGGCAGTGACACCTGGAGCCGGGGGTGGAAAAGCAGCCAATGTTCAATGTGTCACAGGGCTGTCTCCAGTGAAGAAAACCCACTTTCTTGCATCTCCTGGCTGGGTTGATGAGGGACTGAGGGAGGGAGTTCAGCAGAATGAGACAGCAGCACAGGAAGGAGTGACGTTTTCCCCTGACTGGAGACATGGCTCAGTGGGTAAGAGTGTGCCACAAAGCCAGATAACCTAAGTTCAATGCCTCGAGCATTGCTAGGAGAGACCCAGCTGCTGCTAGCTTGTCTTCTAGCCACCTGTGCACTATGTGTGTGCATGTGTGCCCCCACACCAAAATAAAATAAAATAAAATCGAGACTAGAGAAAGGAACTTTTCCTTAGGGTGATTCTAATGACGACATTTGCACTGTTCTCTGGAATCTTGCTGACTCCCTGTGGGGAAACATTTGTGGTGGTGCGGTGCTTCTTCAGAACTCATGCCGGTAGTTATTAATAGGAAAAGCAAGATGGCGTCTTCAGGCCCGGTGGAAGCTGTGTGGAAAAAGTACCCGTGTGTCTTCGGTGGTTTCCTAAGTTTGCAAATCTGTTTGTTTTAAATTTAGGTCCAATGTTTCATATCTTGTATGCAATGGAAACCCAAGCACTATAAGCTTCTTTTTGAGACAGAGCCTTAACAGGTACCTCAATAGACTTCCCAGATAAGTAACTCTGGTGGTTCTCAGCCATAATGACAAGATACTGAAGCCTAGCCCACTTGAAAATTGGCAGCATGGATCACCATAACCAAGAAGCCTTTCAGGGCATCTGGAACATGCCCATCACCTAAAAAGACATTGGCCAGAGGCTTCTTACTTTTGGTGATAATCACTTCTTCAACCCTCTATGGGTTTTGACCTAGAAGTTTGTCCACTCAAAGAGAAAGATCTTGGACTCAGGAGATGGGCAGTTTTAATTTAAACCTTGGTATTGGCAGAACACCCAGTGTCTGGTTTCCTGGTGATAAAATAGCCGTGTTTACTTCATGGGCTTGCACCGGAGAATGCATGAAGAAAATCTCAGTAGTGAAAGAAGCATCTGTACCCCACCTCTGTTTAGTTACACAACCCGTGTCTACCAGCCCCAGTTACGCCCTGACAGGCAGTGCATAAGGCTGACTTTTGCTGATAGTTGTACTGATGTCACTGCATCTGCCTGTGAGTGTACAGTCGGAATGGCTGTGAATTACATGGAATGAGCAGTTTTCTGGCGCTATGTGAATGGCTCATACCTTTCCTCTGCTTCAGACATCCTTCGGTTTCTACATGAGGAGTCTCCGGCATTAACTGATCTCCCTATGGCAGCTGGGCGCTGCCCTAGACGCTACAGATATAAATAGTAATCTGGAATATTTTCACCCTCCAAACACATGAAGAGAAAGTAAAGAAGCTTAAAAACAATGAGAATTTGCATACATTGGGCTCATCATGGACTTAGTAGCCATGCCAATACTGTAGCTGTTTCCATCTAGCCGTCACAGAAAATCCGTGAATTAGATAATGCTATTACCTCGATTTTTATAATTGCTTGACTTAGGACTCAACATGGTTTCCCAAACAGCTAGAGGATCTTAAGAGAGTGTCACAGCTCCATAAAAGTGGTAGTTTTGGTTTGTACTCAAGTACTGAAATACAGCTACTCTGTGTTAACTGTTCTCATTGGCAAAAGTTTGTAATTGAGCTACAACAGTAGCTCTCATTGTATGGGTCACGAGCCCTTTGGGGATTGCATATCATATATTTACATTATGATTCTTAACAGTAGCAAAATTAAGATTATGAAGTAACAATGAAATGCCTTTATGTTGAGGATTGCAACAACATTAGGAGCTGTATTAAAGGTCACAGCATTAGGAAGGTTGGGAACTGCCCACCTACAACCAAAAACGCACCATAACAATGTAAAGACACATTAGAAACCATTTGGTAGAATGACTTTATACTTATTAAATATCATTTAAAAACTTTTTCAGGGATTAACTTTTTGCATAGTTCTTCATTGTATTTTTTAATTGTTAGGGTAGTCAACAGAAATCTTGTTACATGGCTGGTTTCAGATTAAAAATAAATACCCTTGCTCCTTCACAAGCAATAATGGGAGAGTGACCTTTTAACCCAGACATTGGTGAAATGGCAAGGTGTCTAGATGAAGTATTTATATTGATAACTTGAGGAGCTGGTGATAACTGAGCACTTGC
Organism: Neodon shergylaensis; assembly: GCA_025134845.1. Taxonomy (NCBI): domain Eukaryota; kingdom Metazoa; phylum Chordata; class Mammalia; order Rodentia; family Cricetidae; genus Neodon; species Neodon shergylaensis. Next base: position 2,495,566 of record JABTXL010001959.1, on the reverse strand, counting down.
TACCTAATAGTTTTCTAAGAATTGTTTGATAGTTTCACAACAACCCTGGAGCATCACGGGGTATTTGCTGTGTGGTTTAGGAGGTCCTTCTGTCTATGTGTTGCTTTCATTGGTTGAATAAAGAAACTGCCTTGGCCTTTTGATAGGGCAGAACTTAGATAGGCGGAGTAGACAGAACTGAATGCTGGGAGGAAGAAAACAGAGGGAGAGAGCCACCATGGAGATGACAGGTCAGACATGCCAAATCTTTCCTGGTACCTTGTGGTAAACACGGATTAACAGAAATGGGCTAAATTATGATGTAAGAATTAGCCAATAAGAAGTTAGAACTAATGGTCCAAGCAGTGATTTAATTAATATAATTTCTGTGTGATTATTTCAGGTGTAAGCTAGCTGGGTGGCTGGGACAAAAAGCAGGCTCTCTCAACAGCTGTGCATGCTTCATCCAATCAAGTTTCAAATATTGCTGCCAAGACCCATTTCTCCCATGGTACCCAGCTTTATGCTTTGTTGCAAGCTAGACCCACCAAGGCCAATGTTTTTGCATGAATTTGCATCAAAGTTCTGCCACGCATATGTGAGACTAGAGAAACTTCCTGGTTCCTCACCACCCTTCAAGAAAAGAGTGGGGATCTTGCTGTCTTACTTCCTATCTTCAGGTCTTTATTCAGAGTATTTTCCTAGGATTCTGGGAATTGCTGCTTGGCCTTATAGTGGAACTTTTCACTGGCAAGGATAGCCTTTGACGGCCACTGACCTCTGCTCCTGGGATGAGTGTACGTGTTTGGCAATGTACATGAAAAACACTGATTAAATGGGTTCTATTGCTTGGGTATTTCCTGGATGTCAGTGTGTTTATTTTGCAAAATGTGATTGAACTGTTATGAATTTCATAACAAGTCTGGGCCAGTAGACAGAAAATACATTTTTTTTGCTAAATAAAATAATATACTAATAAAAGCATATTATTTTGATTAAATGTATGATAGGTCATGTAGGAAAAGATGGTGTAAATTCTCTAGGGCTGATTTATCATTGAGTGGCTTCTGAAAAAAAAACTACTCATCATTTGATCATAGCTTTATAAACACTCTTCAGATGTCTATTGGTTTAGATAGACACGATTTAATTTGGGGAAGACTTGACTACATGGCTCCTCCCATACTGAATGTATTTGAGAGTATCCCAAAGGAGGGTTGTTTTTCAAAATACAAGGTGCTATGAACTGAGAGAGAGAAGCAAAGGTTACTGCATTGATGTGGAATACAAAATAGCTGAGTCCCATTTGGGTATGTTACATTAAACTCTGGCATCAAGGGGACATAGACAATGCGCTCAGCTCTCTGTGGGTCATTCCACACAGTGGTAATGTTTGTCCCTCTCCATGGTAAGCTCTGGTATGTATGCACTGTCTCCATAGCAACCCCCTGTTCGGATAACCATCATTAAGGATCACATGAAGCATTACTGCTGGAGGAGATGGTTCTGCCACGCGTTTTCATTCGCAGCGGTTCTGTTTCTCTATTTAATTTTGTCATATCTGAGGTCTGTTTCTTCATGAGGATGGAATAGAGCGTGCATCTTCTTTGATTGCTAATTGTTGGTTTCAAAATGTGTGTGACACATGGATGAGTGTTTTGTTGGTACTTCCCTAAGGAAGCACGCTATGGTTCTATGTCAAATGCTGACTTTTTCTTTTTATAATGGGGCCATGCTCATGGATTCTTGTGACCATCTAATGTCTATGACTCAAGTAGCTCTGGCTGTATTTCCCCCCATTTTCAAATCGTTTACCCTAAGGTAATGCTGGTGTCCCCAAATAATGCAAATCCTGAATAAGACAAGTAAAAATCAGAGTGTGTGTGTGTATGTGTGTGTGTGCGCACGCGTGTGTGTGTGTGTGTTTATATATACATATTGCTACTGGGTGTACAACTATGTATGCTGAGGCCAGAGGATAACCTTGAAGAAGGAGGGAACCCTTTATTTTGTTTTTAAAGGCAATGCTTCTTGCTCATCTGGAACTCACTGAGTTGGCTGAACTCAGCAAGCCTGAGTCATCTGCCTGTCTCCACAGCCCCGAAACTGGTATTACAGGAGTGAGCCACCATGCCTGGGTTTCTTTTTTTCTTTGTTCTCTCTCTCTCTTTCTCTCTCTCTCTCTCTCTCTCTCTCTCTCTCTCTCTCTTTCTTTTTTTCTTTCTTTCTGTGAGCATTTGGGATAGAACCCAGGTCCTATCCTTGAATGACAAGCTGAGCAATTTCCCCAGCCATAAACATAGTATTTTTTAAAACACTCTTGTAGTAAGGTACGGAAGCATAGGCCTTTAATCCAAAGACTCTGAAGCCGGAGGCAGATGGATCTTGGTGAGTGGCTACACAGTGAGTTCCAGGCCAGCCAGCGCTACACAGTGAGACCTTATCTCCAACATCAAACCAAACCAAACAAAACCCGGAAATGCCATTTTATCTAATTGGTCTTCCAGGTGCTGTTAAATGTCTAAGCAATGGGATCACCTTTCCCTTTCCCTTATCTGTGTAAATCTGGCCGCTGTGAGGAAGCCTGGATTCCCACCTGGCTGGAAAGAAACTTCTCTTTCTCTTGCTTCACTTCTCCAACACACACCAACCAAGCTCACAGGTTAAGCATATTCATAGAGCAAGCAAGAGTGTCAAAACAGCTGGTGTTAAAACGTATGTGTCTAAACAGACTTGGCAGGTGGTGTTTCCATAGTCATGCAGATGTAGATAGATAGAGATATAGGCAACAATAACCATAAGAAGAGAAGGCCATAAATTTGAAGGGTGTGGAAATGGGAGGCACTGGAATAAGAAAATGGAGGGAAGTGATGTAATTACATTTTAACTTTTAAAAATTTATGTAAAAATTAAATACCAGATTATACTATACCTTGCAAAATATAGACACTGGTGGTTAATTAAAACCTGTAAAATTCCTTTGAGAGATGTTTTCTCACTTAAATCTCTTTGCCTCTGAGGAAAACAAGCTGCAACTGGCAAGCTCTCAGCACTCGGGTGGGATTCTTGATTCTTTTCTCACGGACAACAAGAGCACTGAGGTGGCAGACCCAGATTCTGCCCTATGAATGCAGAGAATCTTGGTGGAAATCTCAAAGGGCAAGGTGAAGAAGTGACCGGTGCCTTCCCAAGGCTGGAAGTGTCTGTCAGGACTAGCTGGAGGACACACCTCTTCCAAGTCCTGGGGAGATGGAGGGAAAGAGTCAGAATCCAGCAAAAGAAGGTGACCTATGTGTGAACCATGGCTGCACGAGGCTGGTTACCATGCTGTAAGGGCACAGAGGGAAATCTGCTGCTTTTGCCAAAATGGGAGCAAAGATCAGAGGGAAAGACAGAGTTGTGAGCATAGGTCGACTAGGGCAGCTGTGGCCCACCTTCCCTGCAGAGACTGCATGGTGAGACTCACAGTGGGTGCCTGAAACTGCAGACACTGCTCTGCTGATATGTTCACGCGCAATGGGGCTATTAGGAAGTTAACATAAGGGGAACTACGTGTTTAACTGCAGGGGTTTCATACAGCCCAGACAAGTCCACGGAGGGAATTGATTGACACCCAGAGGTGAACGGTGCAGGTTGGTGCAAAACTGATATCACAAAAAGCAAACCTGTGGGTAACTGGGCATGAGTAGAGTTCAACCAGTCCTGTGTGATCTTGTGCCATAGTGTGCACTGTATGCCTGTGTGTGTGTGTGTGTGTGTGTGTGTGTGTGTGTGTGTGTGTGTAAGATGCAGGTGTATGTCAGAGCTATACCTTGGAGGTCATTTCTCTGTCACTATCTACCTTACTCTTTGAGACAGATTGTCTTACTGGGACCTGAGACTCCCCAGTTTGACTAGGTTAGCCGACTAGCAAGTCCTAGGGACCCTCCTGTTTCCCTGCTAATATTGGGATCACAAGTGTGTATCGCCACACCACCAGGTGGTACTGCAGATCAAACTCAGGTCCTGGTGCTTGTGTGGAAGTCTTTTGCTAACACATCTATCTCCCCAGTGCCGAGATTTTTTAAATATGTTCATGAAAATATTGTTTCTGGGAGCCAGCAATTGGGCTCAGCATGTAAAGGTACTTGCTGCCAAACCTGGCAAGCTAAATTCAAACCACATAGTGGAAGGAAAGAACCAACTTCCTCAAACTGGCACTGTGGCGTGAGGGTCCACAGATATAGACACAATAATAAATAGTATTTTTTAATTTAATTGATTTTTTAAAAACAACACTAAAATATATACCCTCCCAAGCTAAACACTGGTTTGAATACAATACTATATGTGTATATATAATTATGGAATAGGAAGTGATACATACCATCTAACTTGCTCAGTTAGAAAGACATGCTGACCTAGCTGAAGTAGAGGACTGAGCAGAAAATTTGCATCGAGGAGTTGCTTTTCTCCAAATGGGGGGGGGGGCCCACATCACAACTAAAAGTAATTATCTTTGTGTGATGAATTGCTTCCTTATCCACCACACCACTAAAGAGAGACTCACAAATTTGGCTTATTTAGCAAATACCTTCTGGGGGCTCAACATTGAGTCAGTGAGAACATAATTGAGTAGAATGCCTCCCCTCAATATGACAAGATGGCCACAATTATAATGATGAGCATTGTTGGATAACGAGCTGATTATGGGTACCATGAGTCACTCGGGGCTTGGTTCATTTACATGCGATAAAAATTTCAGCATAGTAGTGGAATAGAAGGAGCCAGCCCCCTTCATCTTTTTTCTTCACTGAGTACGCTTTTGTGTCGATCCATTGAGACAGAAAGAACCTAACCAAGGCACATAAAAACCCATCACAGAAGTGAAATGATCTTAAGAAAGAAGATACTGATGAAAATCTTTGCCATCTGTAGCCTGGAAACACTATGGCATCCAGCTTGCTGGCACACGGGGAACAACTTTCTTCAGTAGTCCCTTGCCAGGGCTGACACTTACCGGGTACTTATTGTGAGTGTAGGATTTGAGCCAAGTCTTTAACACATCGATTTCTTTAATTCCTGTTAAACTGATGTGTTGATGTGCTCTCTGATTGTTAATTTCTATCTTCCAGTGAAGAAATTGCCACAAAAATCATTTAAACAGTTACCCAGAGATCTTCCTATAAACAACAGACTCAAGACTTGAACCCAGGCAATATGAACTGGGAGCTTGCTCGCACACATCACTTCAGTGTGGCGGAACCTGGACCTATGTTTTTACATCCAGTGAGACCCAGAGGTCCTTCTGCTTCTAGTCCTACCACCTCACGGCTCTGGAGTTAAAGGCACATGCTAGCACAGACCCAGTTTTTAATATGCATTCTGAGGAGATAAACCCAAGTCTTTCCCCTTGTGGAGCAAGGGCTCTGACCTGCTGAGCCAACTGTCTGGTCCAGGAACTAACATGGATATACGGAGTCAGTACTTTCCCAAGTCTTCCTAATTTTCCAAAAAGGATCATCTTGCTTTCACAGTATCCTAACCATTAAAGAAGATATATGGACCTTCTTTTTCTTCAAAGTTGGAATCATAATACCCAAATTTTATATAAACTTCATAACCTTTCAGGTAGAATGAAAGCGTTTTCCTCGCAGTCATCAATTCTCTAGACCCATAGCTGACATTCATACTCATCCTTAGTGAGGTAGACTAAGAAAAGGAGAGGAACAAAGTCAGATCCAACGGGGACTTTATCTGAAGTTAGAGGACTGTGTACGAAATTGTCAGATCTCCACCTTAGAGAAAAAGACACTGTGACACTCAGTGGAAAGAAGTACCTTCCACTATCATTATCAGTACCTACCATCATCAGTAATCAGTAGTTATTGTGCATCTATTACAGACAGGGAATACTGTGTGATTCCAGGAAACACACACACTATACAAACACAGAGATAGACACACCACACACATACACACAGATACACCACACACCCATACATACCACACACACACCACACACAGACACATACACACTACACACACACAGACATACCCACCACACACACAGACTCATACACACCACACACACATAGGCACACCACATGCACACACAAACACACCACACACCGACAGACATATACACACAGACACACCCATCACACACACACAGACACATATACCACACACACTCATATACAGATACACACACATCTCACACACACACACACACACAACCATGCACATCTTCCTTTCAAGAGTTTTACAATATTATTGGAAAACAAAATAATGGAATAAAACCTTGAGGAATACTATTTGTTGCTAATCACTGACAGTATGACCTGACACTGTAGACATTGACGTAAACAGGGTTTCTCTGCCTTCCTTGCAACTGCACTGTGAACATGTGGCCTCAGAGCCAAGGGAGGTTTTCGCTTCAGTCTATCATCCTGGTGATTTTCCGACCTCCAGAAGTCAACCTCCTTCAAATATGTTTGGCTTTGAATTGAAGGCTCAAGAAGGTGTCACTTGAGACCCATGCCACCAATGAGACAAATCTCAGTATCTCTGATTTGCTGATCCATCTTCTAGCTCTTGAGGTCTTTGCAAAGCAAATCCATATTCTCATCTTCATGCCATCATCTCAAATTCTGGGTTATGATTCTTTGTCTAGAGTATGCTTATCTTTCTTATAAAGATAGAATTCTTTAAAAAAGATATTTCTGAGTTTCTTTCTAAGTCCTCCTTTTAGTTTTCTGAACACGTTTCAGTGTCTTTTATAAATGGTGGTGACAAGAACTGAGCATAATATTTAACCATCCCAGAAAAAAATGTACCTCAGCCTCTCTTAGAAAATATTCTTCAGTTAATGAATTCTCAGTTCTCATTATCTGTTTTGTTCGGAACAAAATGCAGTTGGCTGATATAATCCTCCAGATACCCGGACATTTCATGTGCTGCTACGAAGCTGCGTCTTTCCTGTTCTAGTTTCAAGGAGCTGCATTGAGGCCCCAAATCAGCATCCTTAAACTTATAAATTATCCCTTTAAATTTTATCTTGTTTTATATGGCCTGGTCTTTAACCTATAAAAGGATTTTGATCACTGCATTTGATCCAAAAAGAACTCAAGGAAAAGGAGAAATAGAAGAGCGAAATTATGCACAGCTGGAAATGAGATCAGAATTTTAATATTCTCTGAGAGACACAATATTACAAAACAGAGAAACAACCCTCCCAGGTCACTGTCCCTAATTTGTAGGTTTTCCTGGCAAACAAATTTGTTTTGGCCTTGAGGAGAGAATAGGGATGCTGCAACCATTAATACGGATTCCATCACGGCTTTCCCGGCATTTATTATAAAGGCTAAATAAAGCATGTCTGAATGTGGCTGGTGTGAGAAAGCATTCGGGACTGTGCACTGGCTGCTTGACTAGCTCTGCTCTACTCTGCCCTGGTTCCTGGGCTATCCTCAGATAGCCTGATGGAAAGCCGTAGTTTGGAACAGGTACAGCATCTTTGAGAAAGAGGGGGCACCTCCTTCTGCTTTCTTTCCCCCAAGAGTCAAAGAGATAATAAAATGTGTTGACTGACAGATATCCAAAAGTATCTGAGAACAAACAAATGGCAGGATTGTTTTAAGCTTAGATTTTTGTGTCTATCCTAACTTTGAAGGTGAAAGGGATGAGAAGAGAGAACCAGTGTTGGCCTGCAAGAAGGGAGTTTGAGAGCAAACAGGGAGGGGGTGCCCAGGAAGGCAAACAAGGAGAGGACTTCCGAGAGTCATTGGCGCCTGCCTTACTCACTGGCGCTGCTGTTACGAATGCCCACGGACTTACGTGGTTTATAAACAAGAGCCGTGTGTTTATCATGGTTTCATGGGCTGGGAATCGGTGTTTGAGGTCCGGTATGTCCAGGTTCTAATGAACTCCTGATTTCTCTTAGTATCCTTACATGAAAGAAGGCAGGAAATTGCCCTTGGGTCTGTTATTTAAAGATGGTAATTTTACTCACATGGACACCATCCTCCTAACTCGATTACCACCCTCCCCCAAAGCCTTGCCTTTTAGTACCCTTACACTAGGGACCAGGAATTCAGTGGATTTGGGGGTGATAAGTCCAGTTCACTTTAATGATGAATGCTATCAATAGGCCTTCTGTGCCTTAATTAATGCCATCACTGTAACAGACTATCTGGAGCCCAGCAATGTATACAGAAAAGTTCCCTTAGGCCTTGAAGTTTGTGAGGTTGAAGAGTTTGAAGATGGGGCTCCAACACCTGTTTAGCTTCCATAGGTCACATGCAAAGTCAACACAGGGCAGAAAACAGACAGCAGTCAGTCATATGTTAAGGAGTAGACTATGGCAAGCTGACGTAAAATAACTCACTCGTGTGATGAATTCAGTCTCATCGGAAGTTCATTCGAAAGCTCAAAAGGGTTGATCCACCATGATCCATTCATCAGTAGGGCTTTCCCCTACTGCCATCACATTGAGCAGTTAAGTTTCAGTATGAGTTTTACTGAGACACTCTGACATTCAACCCACCATGGTCCAGTAAACAAGAAAAAAATGAGTCTTGAATTAAAAGATATGGGGACATGTTGTGATGTCTACAAGATCAGTTTCAATAGGAGGGAAGGACAGTGTCTCCTTTTCCTAATTTATGTAACTTTAAATTCAATTCTGATTCTTCTGAAACAAAGAAACTTGGGATTCTATCTTAGCCAGTCATTAAGCCTGGTGTCATATTTTTTACCAGTTTCAATGCTTAATTGTTAACATGGTGTTGTTGTTGGAGGCTGTGAGTTCGTTTCCTGGCCACCCAGACTCCTGAAATAATCACACAGAAATTATATTATTTGCAATCCTATTTGACCAATAGCTTAAGCATATTTCTGGCTAACTCTTATATGTTAAACTAACCCATCTCCATTAATCTGTGTATCATGTGGCTGTGGCTTACTGGGTAAAGTTCTATCCCTGGAGTCTGTCTTTGGCAGGGCTACATGGTTTCTCCTGACTCTGCCTTCTTTCTCCCAGCATTCAGTTTAGTTTTCCCCACCCAGCTCTACTCTGCCCTATCACAGGCCAAACCAGCTTCTTTATTCATTAACCAACAAAAGCAACACATAGGAAGAAGGACTTTCCTCACCAATATGGCTTGGCTCCTTCCTCTGACTTCGTTTTCTTATGTCTAAAGTCCAGCAGGCTAAGGTAATATCTGAGCTTGTCAGAAATAATCCCCACTCCTGAGTTTTTATTTAGCTGAATATAAAATTACCGAAGGTCCATTCTCTCTTAGCATATGGAAAGCATAATATTCCTCCCATTACCATGTTTGTTAACAACTTACTTTCAATCAAAATGTTATTTCTCAGCCGGGCGATGGTGGCGCACGCCTTTAATCCCAGCACTCGGGAGGCAGAGGCAGGAGGATCTCTGTGAGTTCGAGGCCAGCCTGGTCTACAGAGCTAGTTCCAGGACAGGCTCCAAAGCCACAGAGAAACCCTGTCTCGAAAAACCAAAAAAAAAAAAAAAATGTTATTTCTCTGTCATTAGATCCACATTATCCCCCTTGGCATTGTAAATCTGGGTTTCGCTCTATGTGTGAGTGTGGGTTTGTTTTGGTTTGCTGCATCCTGCTCGACATGTGGTGTGATTGTTTTGTTTTCTTCTGAAAAGTTCCCAGCCAACTCCCCTTAAAATACCTCATCCCTGACAATCTGTTAATTCTTTCCTCAGGCTGAAAATATTGTTGAGCATGTGCTGGGACCTCTGTGTTTCCCCTCGGCTTCTGTCCACTCTCTTCTGCTTTAGTCTTTTGCTTTTGTCTTTGCTGCATTCTCTATATATTCCTTGATGCTGTAACTTAATTCTTCTGGAGGTTTTTTAAAAATATTATTTTGGATTTATTTATTTTGTTTGCATGAGTGTTTTTTAAATTTATTTATTTGTTATTGATTTTTATTGAGCTCTACATTTTTCTCTGCTCCCCTCCCTGCCTCTCTCCTCCCCTTCGGCCCTCCCCCAAGGTCCCCATGCTTCCAATTTACTCAAGAGACCTTGTCTTTTTCTACTTTCTACTTCCCATGTAGATTAGATCTGTGTATGTCTCTCTTAGGGTCCTCACTGTTGTCTAGGTTTTCTGGGAGTGTGATTTGTGGACTGGTTTTCTTTGCTTTATGTTTAAAAACCACTTTATGAGTGAGTACATGTGATAATTGTCTTTCTGTGTCTGGGTTACCTCACTCAAAATGATGTTTTCTAGCTCCATCCATTTTCCTGCAAAATTCAAGATGTTGTTTTTTGGTTTTTGTTTTTTTCAGCTGTGTAATAAGTACTCCATTGTGTAATTGTACCACATTTTCCTTATCCATTCCTTGGTCAAGGGGCATTTAGGTTGTTTCCAGGTTCTGGCATGAGTATTTTGACTGCATGTGAGTATGTGTACCATGTGTGTACAGTGCCTAAAGGAGCCAGAGGGGGGCATCAGATCTCATGGAACTGGAGATACAAGCTGTTTACAAGTCCCCTAGTGGGTACTAGGAATTGATCTGGGTCCTCTGCAAGAGACTGACTAGTGATCCTAACCACTGGGCCACTCTCCAGCTCCTGGGTGTTCTTTGAAGAGAGCATTCCAATGTTTTGAGTTTTCCATTTCTGAAACCCTGTATCTAATATTGTTTCCCTCCAGTTACCTTTATGATAGCCTTTCACACCTTGTATTTTCTGTGTTTCTTCAGCCATCTGGGTTCCCAAGTAGCTGAAATGAGAAAAAGGCAGCAATCCCAAAATGAAGGAACACAGGCTGTGTCTCCAGCACCCGGAAACCAGAGGCCCAACAACACCTGCTGCTTCTGCTGGTGCTGCTGCTGTAGCTGCTCCTGGTAGGTCACCTAAAATGTCTGAAATTAGAGCCAAAGAATATGATTTTTGTTGCAATTTAACCACTGACATACTGCAGAATATGTTTATTCTTCCCCCCCACCCCGCCCCCATCAAACCATAAAGAGAAAGACAAGCTGGTCTCCAAGTTTTCTGTCTTATGCTAAATATCCACAATTCAGGTCTCTTTCCAGGTCCAGATTCACAAAGTGTAGTAAATGTGAAAATCAGTCCATTCAAAATCTATGAGAGTTCCATGGACCAGACAGCTCAAGATGAGACTAGACTTACTGGAACTTTCCATTGAACCCTATGCCTGGGATTTTTTTCTAGACCCAATTTTCTCAGGAGAGCTACTAGCCTAGCAGTGGCTACTAGGTCTCCTTGGCCTATTTCAAAATCTGACAGAAGGCTCAGGTGACTGGGTCATCCTATGCATGGTCTCCACTGGTTTCCAGCATCCATTAAAGTTGTTCTTTGATATGGAATGGAAATCTGTCCTCCTAGTGAATTGGTGGTCTGCCTTGATGATAAAAACAAACAAACAAACAAACCGGCGGCTGATCAAGAAAACTGGAAGCCCAGAAAACCTCCAGGTATTATAGACATAAGGCTAGGGAAGGCTCAGACTAGTCATAAATATATATATATATAATTTGCTTCCTAAATGATGATTCTCTGTTAGGGAAAGTCATACATGATTAATTTGCATTCAATTTCAGAGGGAGGAAAGAGATTTCTAGGTAGAGTTGCTGTCTCTGTCATAGTTATGTTGTTTTTGTCCTCGTCATTGCCACAGAGACTACTGAACACAAGTCTTAGCCCATGAACAACCTAGTGAGACAGTGCGGGGCTTCCTAAGTCAGACTACCGGAGATCAACTGGTGTCCTCGTTTGTTACCAGCTGTGTGAGCGGTAATACATCAGTTCGTCTTTCTGTTCCTCACAGCCTTACCTGTCAGATAACGAATGTAAACCCATACCTCATAAGGCTATAAAATTAAATAAGATGCTACATGCGGTGCCCTAAGAGGAGCGTGTGACACAGAGTAAGCATCTAATGGATTTAGCTCCCCGGGTAATGGATAATCGCATACTTTAATAATAGAATCCGCTCAAAGAGTGCAGTGCAGAATTAAAAAGTCAGCATGGAGGGCCAGCGAGATGGCACAGCAGGCAAAGGGACTTTGCCGTGTGAGCCTGGTGACCTGAGTTTGATCCCTGGAACCAGCATGGCAACAGCAGAGAAGCAACCCTGTTGGACCGTCTTCTGACTCCACACGCCTGCCACGGCACACCCATTCCTTCACACACGCAAGCACACGCACAGCGTATATACACACAGCAATTATGAAAGGTTAGAAGCAGCACGTAGATGCAACACCATGGGTGATGATATTTAATTTGTATTTTAATAACTAAAGCTCGCCTGAAGATCGGGGAGTAAGACAGCCACACTGATCAGCTGTACAAACCAGGCAGTGGTGATACACACACACCTTTAACCCCAGTGGCCACACTAGTTTGCCATAGAAACCGGGTGGTAGTGGTACATGCCTTTAATCCCAGCACTAGGGAGGATTATAAAATGGGAGGAGACAGGTTTCAGGCTCAGTCTCATTCTGAGGTTTGCTAGAGACAGGATCGCCATTTCAGACTGACGTAGAGGTACAAGTCAGTGGCTGGCTGCTTTGCTTTTCCGGTCTTCAGGATGAACCCCAATATCTGTCTCTGGATTTTCATTAATCATACAACAATCATGCCTGCACACACACAAGCATGCACACACATCATATATGCACCAACAATAATAAATGTTTAGAAACAGCATGTAGATACAACACAGAAATTATCCCAGAAAATAAACCATTTTTTTTCTAAATTCTGTATAAACATCAGATACAGTTATATAGTATTAAAGATGGGCTTCTATTTCTCATTTGCTCTTTGCCATGCTCTTGAAATAAGTTATTATTTTATTTGCCTGGTAATATTAATTTTTGACTTTTTTTAACTTTCTTTCATGTATATGGATATTTTGCTTGCATGTACATCTATGTGCCATGTGCCTCATGGTGCTAAGAAAGACCAGAGAGGACATCAGATGGTGCTGAACTGCCACGTGGGCTCTGGAAATCGAACCCAGCTCACCTGGAAGAGCAGCCAGTGCTCTTAACCACCGAGCCATCTCCCCAGTTCCAGTTCATTCTTTTCAGAATTAAAATACATTACAATAACCTTAAAGTTGGGCGGCACTGTGTTAGACGCCTAATAAACAGACATTGGTCATTTTAACGACAGGGATTTATTCTGAAAGCTGTAAGTCGGGCCATTTCTTCCTTTAGATAGCATCATACATTAGACCTAAACAGATGGTAGATCATTCAAGCCAATCACTCCATGTGGATCCTTGAGAACTCAGTAGGCAGGAGATGGATGTTGTCAGTGTGGCTCCTTTGACTAATTTGATGAGTGATATCATCTATTTTATTTTATTTTTGTGTATGGGTATTTTGTGTATATATGTACATGTACCACATGCATGCAGTACCTAAAGAAGACAGAAGGGGGCATCAGATACTCTTGAACTAGAGTTATAGACAGGTGTGAGCCACTATGTAGGTGCTGGGAACTGAACATGAGTCCTTCAAAGAACAGCCAGGGCTCTTAACTGCTGAACCACCTCTCCAGACCCGTGACATTGTATGTACTAGTGCATTCTACCAATGAAAAGTACACTACAGTAAATACAAAAAAATGGATAACAATATAGTTATTTGTCAGCAAGTGTGTGCTACACATAACTACATGTGCTGTGTGCTCATGGGACCTACAGGATAGATGACTGTCCACACCATCATCAGAGATGAGTGGGTAATGTGTTGCACCACGACACTACAGTGCCTAAGTTCTCACTAAGATAGGGAATTTAAAGTTCCATTATGATTAAGGACCAGCGTTACCTATGATCTGCCACTGATGGAAACATTTTTATGTCGTATGTAACTATACTCCATGAGATTTGATTCCATTGCCTCATAGACATCTATGTCTCTGGGACAGTTTGATGTTTACGAACGAGTTAGGGTGTTTGATTATTCAGCTCATTCACAAGCATCAAGTTGTCATCAAACACAGAGTAGCTTCTGGAAGCTGCATCCGCCTTCAACACCTTTGGAGTGATAACAGACTCCCGCAAAGGCGTGATGCCGTGGCTGGGTGCTGGGGTGTTAGCTAGCTTGAAACGAGAATCTAGTTGTGAGAATTGCTCTTGTCAGCCATGGTCATGATCCCCTAAAATAATAGTCTATACATTTATGAGACATGAAAGCTGTGATAGGTAGTTACTCTTTGTGTTCATCATACATAGTGATAGATTCCACTAGGATGTTTTTGTGTTAAGTATATCTTGAGTAGATTCAACCCTCGCCTTCCCCTGTCTCTTCCCTCTTCACCCCTTCTCCTATTCATTCCCCCAGATAGAAGCAATTTGGGTTTTCAGAAAGCACAAAAATTCAATAGCCTTGCATTATGGATTTTAATTATAATTTTGTTTACTTAATTTCAGGTGAAAATGTCCTTTACACATAAAGTTTTCAGAATTTCATTATTTTTGTACTTTGAATTTAGGAAAGAAAATTCCAAGCTTTACTTTTTTTTGAGTAAGTTAAAAAAAAAAAAAGAAATGTTCTTTAAAATTTTCAGGCTAGGTCAAAGGGGCAGAACAAAAGCACCATGACAACAATGTGATTTAGAGCCTGAGAAGCATTAGGAATCAAAACACGAAACAGCTGTCACCACGGATGGGGACTGTTGCCATGTGACGGGTTTCGCTTCCTTTTAAGGAAATCAAGGGCCGAAAAAATAAATTTCTATGTCTAGGAACAAATGTAAATGTTCACGATAGCTCCCCATGATGGGCTCTTAAAATAATGTAGTGTTGGTTTCAGATTTGTATTTCTCATCTGTACTTCACTGACAGCCGCCTCTCACTTTATAATTTACCCCCCCTTATAAAATTATCAGCATATTTCATGGTAGAAGGGGTGCAGAGTGCATTCCTGCTGGGTCTCTCGACAGTCTCCTCCACGTCTAGAGTGGGACATCACTCCTAGTGACGGCTAGGGACTGCCGCCTTGTGAAAGAGCCACTTGCTTCCCTAACACGGTCTCCTCCTGTTGTTCCCTTGTGTCCTCCATTTCAAGAAGAAATGTCAGGAAATGAGGTGTGCATTCTTTAACTGCCTCATACACGAACCACGAATGCCCAAAGGACAGTGAACAAAATCTGTGTGCACACCGAGCCTTTTCTGCAGGAAAAGGGATACTTTGACAGCACCACTTTCTGAAGGTTCCAGGTCCACCCTTACTCGTCTCTTCAGCTAGCTGGCTCCTGACTGATTCCCTTTACTGAAGAACACTTTGAAACATCCTGCTGCTTCTCGCCGCCTGCTGTCGGGACAGTATGACGTATAGGAGCTGCTGAAATGCTTGTACCCAAGACAGCATGTGTGCAAGTGCCCTGGGGACTAGAAACTCCTGTGTTCACAAAAGTTCCTTGTATAGGGCATGAAAAAGGTCGCAGAGTAAAAGCTTTCCAGGTGTTTTTGAACTGAAAGCCAAAGCTCAAATAATCTGCAAACCTCTCGTGACAGCAGAGGTTGCCTTAAAATAACCCAGGCTAGTTTCGCCCCAAGTCACTGGGTGCTGCCTCCTCTTCAATGCCTGCCTGCTTTTAGTGGTGTTCACCAAGCAAGAAAGATTAAAAATGTGAACCCAATGGTCATGGTCTACCCTCCCCCTCGTTCACATGACCTGTCTGATGATGATTGATGGCCAGTGTCTCAGTGCTTTTAGGACTGTGATAAAACACTATGGCCAAAAGCAACTTGAGGAGGAACTATCTTTCATCTTAGACTTCTAGGTAAAAGTCCATCAGTGAGAGAAATAAGCACAGAAACTCAAGAAAGGGAGGAATCCTGAGACAGGAGCTGAAGCAGAAACCACGGGGTGGGGTGGGCGGTGCTACTTCCTGGCTTGCTCCTCATGGTTTGCTTAGCCTGGTTTCTTATGGCACCCAAGACTACCAGCCCAGGAGTGACATCTCCCATGGCAAGCTGGACCTTCCCATGTCAATCATCAGACAGAAAAAAAAAATTCACTACAAGTTTGCCAATGGGCCAATCCAACGGGGACATTTTCTCATTCATGGTTTTCCTCTTTCTAAATGGCTGTGACTTGTGTCAAGTTGACATAAAATGAGCCAGCACAGTCAGGTCATAGCTAGGGAGAATAAAGGATCCAAAAGCTTCTTGACAGAAGCCATCCTAGGGCTCTTGTTTTCAGTTTCCCTTGGGCTCATTCTTCTTCTGACTGTTTTATGTATTAGACATAGTATTGTCATTTGCAATTAAAAGGACTCTTGTGATTGAACATTTGGTCACCAGTTGAAGATGCCATTTGGGGAGCACATAATGCCCTGCCTTTTCTGTTTAAGGATTAAAGGTTTAAACCTTTTTTAAAGCCTTACCTTTTGGTGAGGCTTAGCTGGCAGGCATGCGCTACTTGGTGTGCACCTCTGAGGACTATTGCACCCCTGATTCAAGTCTGCATCCCTCTCTGCTTCCTGCCTGCCCTTATGAAGGGGGCAGCCACCACAAGGTCCCATCTCCACAGAAGACGCTTCCCTGCTATGATGAATTAATATCCCCCAAGGCTAGAAGCCAAAATAAGAAACAAAACTATCTTCACCAAAAAAAAAAATGATGATGGAAATATGTCTTTTAATAGCATAGGTTGGAAACATACCTGCTATAGAGGTGAGATTAGATGGCAGGCATTTTAATCTGCAGTGCACTGACTAGGCCCCATTCATATGATACTTGCAAACCTTTCGTTCCCAGGTTGGATACGAACCATGATAAATACAACTTTCCAGTCTAACTCACAGTCTCGAATGCTACTTGGGGTATTGCTCACCAGATTTGGCCAGTGACACTAGATTCTTTACAGGAAAGATTGGTCACAGAATAAATTTAGTAACGTAACTAGTCCTTTGAAACTAAAACTGTCTTCCAGACACATTCGTTTCCAGAATTCTCAGACCGTGGGATAGATCTCACTAAGCAAATGTTGAGATCTTCATAAACATGCTTTCGGTTGTCTCTCCCTCCATTTTTAACAAGTACCAAGCCTCTGTAATTCAAAACAGTGCAAAAAGAATGTGCTATTTTATCCCCCGATGCTGTCACCCCTGAGCTCCCTGCCAATAGAAATACTAAGATGCATGCTTCCGAAGCCAAAGGATATTTTTTGCAAAGGAAAACAACAATCCAAGTCTGCACCATGGTGAAGAAACCGCTCCCTGGAAATACCGAGACTTGCAGCATGCAAGCTGAATGATCTCATTAGAGGCTGCGATGAACAAGTGTCTCCTGTGTACCTGTCGCCCTCAGAGAGCTGACTCATCTCGCATGAAGAATAACCTGTTCCTCTAAAATGATTGTCTCTGCACAGCACTTATGACAGAATCATCATGAACATAGCTTATACAGAGGTCCTGGCTTGAGACGCCATCCTACAGCGACATGGGGGAAGTTCCTCAATAGCTCCTATAAGCTATATGAAGTTTAGCTACCAGGGGATCGTAGCTGTCATAGGCCATGGACACAAGCCAAAGAGTGGGCGGTAGGTCTCTGGAATGTCTATGCAGCATTCATTCATTAAATCACAAGGTTACAGTCGATTGATTATCCATTGTCGGTATGGTTTTATCTCATCAACACTCATTCACCAAGTTCACCCTGTCTCCATGGTGACAACGATCAGAGTCATTAGACAATCCAGGCACCAGTACTTGGTTTGATTACCAGGTTAGCTTTTGAAGGAGCTCAGTACTTTAGCTGCCTCCGATCACATCTAAAACAGACTTAATAGGTTCCTGTCTATCGTGAAGCTGTCGGAATAAAACCTAAGCTGACCTGTGTCCACCACAGATACAGTCTCCCTACCTTTTTTTGAAATTTCACTTACTTTAAAAAAAAAAAGTGCTTTTCTGTGGAAGAGATGGCTCAGTCTTTGAGAGCACTCGTTGCTCTTGCAGAGGACCCTGCTTCAGCACCCAGCACTCACATGGCAGCTCACCACCATCCAGAACGCCAGGCCCAGGGGATCTGGCGCCCTCTTCTGGCTCCTGTGAGCACTAGGCACACAGTCAGTGTAGTATAAATACGTAGAGAAAACAATCGCATACATAAAATAAAAATGAATGAATCCTTTAAGGATGAATATTTTCTTTTTTTAATATTTATTTATTTATTTATTTATTATGTATACAATATTCTGTCTATGTGTATGCCTGCAGGCCAGAAGAAGGCACCAGACCCCATTACAGATGGTTGTAAGCCACCATGTGATTGCTGGGAATTGAACTTAGGACCTTTGGAAGAGTAGGCAATGCTCTTAACCTCTGAGCCATCTCTCCAGCCCCAGGATGAATATTTTCTAAGTTTCACATTACACAATTTAGGTTTCCAGTAGAAAGATGCAAAGGGAAGAAATGAAATAGTGGATTAATTTATCATGCAGAGCATATTTAGGAGAGTAAAAGGATCGCAATGACACAATAATAGCAGAAGAAAGATGGTTAACTTGAGTCAGCTCAGTAAGGAGGGAGCCACCTTGGGAGCTAAGACAGCTCCTCTGTACGTCAGCTAGTTCAGTACAGAACAAAGAAAATAGCCCAGCAAACTTTCTGGGGACATCACTGTGATTTCTATGACATGAGTACCCTGAGGTGGGGACAGGAAGAGAGAAGTCTGTGCAGTAGGCAGTGCTATGAGAAGAAAGTAATGCCCTAATCCACGCGTTCCCTCACAGGCAACTGCAGAGGAATGTCATCTACGTAATTCTTGATGGTGTCAAATTCATAACAATATTAATCATCACATATATCTTTGTTTTGATATCAATATATATGAACATACCTCTCACGGATGAGAGCATCGGTTGCCAAGTGGAACACAAATGTTTACCATTATTTTTTAATAAAACCATATATATTTCATAAAAATATGGAACCATCCCAATTATTCATCCTATAAGTGACAGAACAAGAGTAGCGCCATGTGTTTCATTCTGAATAAAAGCTACTCTGTCACATTTAAAGACAGCACAAAAATTCTCAAGATATTTTTTTCCCTTAAATAAAGCTGACTTTCAGGATACAACATGAAAAGACTAGCCAGTCTGGGATTAGGCAGATCTGGTATGTCCCTTTTATCACATGTAAACATGAAGCCCTTGACAAGTCTCCTAATCCCTCTGAGCTTCAGCTTCTTCTCTAATACGATGTGAGTAAGAACATAAACAAATATGTGTGTGCATACACACACAAATATGTTCACATGTGTGTGAACCTACATGTATGTTCATGTGCAGATATAAAGACCAGAGGTAAACCTCAGTTGTCATCCCTCAATAACTTGTCTGTTGAAACACAACTTACCACTGCATGCTCAACAATGAGGCTAGCCTGGCAGGACAGGGAGTCCCCTGGCCACTGCCTCCCTAGCACTGGGGTTACAGCTCTGTACCACACTTTTATAGGGGTGCTGGGGCTGGAAATCAGGTCCTCAGGTTTGTATAGCAAGAGTTTTATATTTTCCAGCACTCGTGTAGATAGAAGCCTTTTACTCTACAGTCTTCACATGAATAATCCTTAACTAAAGTTATTCTGACCTCACAAGTCTCAGTGTACAAGGGATTTTCCGGACATAGTAAGATTTGACCACTGTGTGCTTGCCAATGCTCTCCTTAGCACGTTGCCGGTTGATGTAACCAATACCATTTCTGCATTCTCTCTCACTGTGCCTTTCCTCTTGGGTTCTCTGAAAACTAGAATCTTCTTGAAAGGTGCACCACATCAGCAGAAAACCCTCAGAGCCCCAGAAATTACATATACAGCCCTCACGTTTCCCTGCATCTTAACATTGTTATTGCTGATCATATGTATCCCCAGTGATGTCCCCCACTTCCATTCCACAGGAAATCTTAGTCATAAGAACTGGGAAGTCCCAGTCAAGCTATGAATGGGGAAATTTTCATGCTCAAGCTAAGCTGAAATTGAAGTGATGTGGAGAATCTACTCTCACAACGGCTCTTTTAAAACATATAAAATTTACATATATATATACTCATATATATATATATATATATATATATATATATATATATATATATATAT
>JABTXL010001959.1:2421317-2470195 GCA_025134845.1 Neodon shergylaensis | reverse complement strand
CTCTCTCTCTCTCTCTCTCTCTCTCTCTCTCTCTCTCTCTCTCTCTCCCTCTCTCATTTTCCCCTTAACCCTGGTCTCTGTCACAAGGCACCATTAAGCTACAGTTGACCTTAATCAGTTATTCTTCTTGTTCTACCAGAACACACAAGGCTTTCCTTGTCCCCAACCTCATGTTCTAGGTCACGGTGACTTGGAGCCTTTTCCTCCAGCCTCAGCTTCATTCCTGTTACCGTGATAGAATACACACACAAAAACAGCGTACGGGAGGAGGGGCTTATTTTAGCACACAGTTCAAGGTATGGTCCGTTATGGTGGGGAGGTCCAGTCAGCAGGAGCCTGAAGCAACTGTCTTGTCATGGTCATAGTAAGGAAACCGAGGGGGAATGCTAATGTGTTAGAAGATCCAGGAACTCTGGCTGAAGAATGGCCCCACCCACAGTTAACGTTAGTCCTCCCATATCAGTGAACACAATCAAGGCATTTCCCCCTCGGCATAACCAGAGTCTCGTCTTCCTGATAGTTCTAGATCCTGTCGAGGTGACAATGGAAAACCACCAACACACTCACCCAGTAGTCTCCTGCCCCACACCCTTGCAATTGCTTCCTTGTCTCTCCCAAGCCACTGGAAATTGACTGACATAGAACCCAATCCAACTGTTCAGACTTTAGGGTCTGGAGGAATGACAGTATTGATGACAGAAATCTGACTCGAAGGGAAGGATGGTGAAAAGGTATCTAAGTATTGACTTCTGACATATTCTGTCTTCTTAGCTACTAATAAGGAGAAAACAAATGAGTAAAACTGAACAGAACTAAGCAAAAATTAAATGACTCTCCACTTTTAAAGGTAACACAACAATATCTTAAATATTAATGCATGTCCAGTGTTGAGATTATAAAGGTACACTTATATAAAAGAATTTAAGTAATTTAAGTTATGGTTACATAATAATGAAGTCAGAATACTGATATCCGTGTCAAGGTTCTGGTTTATTTTATGATTTTTTTAAGTTGGTATAGACTTACCAACTCTCCACCATCATTTCAAAGTGGTATTCCTTTTTCTGTATTTTAAACAACCCCACATGGTTGGCAGTAAAATCTCTGTGACCTGTTTCTCCTGTGGAAGTGATTCTTTTCTTTGACTTTTTGCAATTCCCATGACAAAGTGTGTTTTATTTCAGCCTCACCGTCAGGAATGAGGAGCGAGGAGACTCTGCGGGGAGACCCCCCCCACACCACAAAAATGGAGAACATCCAGGTCCTAGAGGAATGGTGAGTGCGGCGGCCAGGCTGGAGTCCATTCTGTGTGTCAGTGCCACTGTCCCCCACCCCCGCCCCCGCCCCGTGCAGAAGCATTCTAGCAGAATGGTGAGTGCACCGGCCAGGCTGGAGTCCGTCCATCCATTCTGTGGGTTGATGCCACTGGTTCCCCACCCCCCACCCCCACTCCGTGTCAAAGCATCACCCCTGTGGGTCTCGGAAAGGAACGGCAGCTCAGCATTCAGCCTGGAAGATCTTACTGATGATTGCAATTAGTTTTGACCAGGTTTTCTATTAGCCATGCTACAAAGTCAAGCAATGTCTAAGTTTATCTTTCTCTGCTAGTTAAATAACATTTATTGAACTAACCACAGAAAATGGCTTACTTTTACTTCTCTTGACTGGAAATATTTTTAAATTGTGTCTTCATTTTATAGGAATCTGAATACCACATGCACACATAGGCACATACACACAACCGCACACATGCATAACATACATATATACATATATACACACACATGCACACCCACTCATACACACATGGACATTACTGCACACATACATACACACATATGCACATGCACACATACACACATGCACATCCGCATATACACAGGAACATGATTATACATATATGCATACACACACCACATATACACATGCACACAAACACACACACACACACACACACACTGGATTACCAAAATCAACCAGGAAAAACAGCCAGCTAGCCAGTTCCTGGTTTTATAGCCACCACAACAGACTTCAACCGTGTCTTTCCAAAACAAGGAATCGAAACGTGATTTTAGAGGCGACAACCTAATTATAAGTTGATGGTTCACATCATTGTAAACGCCTCCTCTTTTGCCTTTCATGGAAGTTCAGTATGAGTTTCGCTGTGACGTTAGACAGCTGTACATTTAATTTTCATTGAGAGTGAGTGTGGGCATGTGTACGTTCATGTTTTATGGATGTGTATGTGCACATGTGCGCGGGTGTGCTCTCCCGTGAAAAGTGAGCATCAAGTGACCTTCTTTATCATGCTATGCACGCCCACCTTCTTAAAGCAGGGTCTCTCGCTGACCCTGGAGCTCAGAGTTTTGCTAGACTTAACTTGCTTGTGAGTGCTTGGCATCTGGCTATCTCCGTCCCCCTACCCCAAGCACTGGGTATATGGAACACAACCCCTTACCTGTCTGAAGCACGTCCCCTTACCTGGTTTTTACATGGGAACTGGGGATTCAAACTCAGGTTTACCCCCACTGAAGCATCTCCCAGCCCCAAATTTAATATTGTAGATAAATGGAGAGCTTCAGATATTATGGGACAGCTATAAGTCTATTTAAGAGACCTGGCTATATATTTAAAAAATAATAATAAAATAATACCGCTCCTAGCCAAACATTTGAGTCAAAAGCCAAAATTTTGGATCATAAAACAATTCCAAGCTTTGTGCTTCTCCTTCTTTGGTGTGAGGGCCAATTGGTCGGTGACTGGTGGTTTTGGCAATAGTGATCTTTATTATATTAGTTATCCAGAAAATCCCTCACGCTGTCCTTAGTCCTCTGCTTTCCAAGGAATATTTTGAGCATTGGGGATAAAGTGCACAAAACATATTCTTATTTTAGATTGTCTAAATAATAAGCCATGGATACTGGAGGTGAAAAATCAACTCTTTCTTTCTTATGGTTAAACTAATGCAAACAAGATAGAGAGAAAACCTCCTGTTCATTTACAAGAAAAAGCTAAGAAACATCACCACTTGCAGGATTCGTTAAAACTGTCCGACAGCCGTGGTCATGTGGTATCTAACTCCTTACTGCTCTGAGCCTCAGCTCCCGTGGCTGTCTTTGCACCCAGGGGTCATTTGTCAAGGCTCAGGACTGATTCAGTCCCTCAGATTGCTCGCTAGATCAAGCCAAGCGCAATAGCGAAACACAACCACTAGAGGGCAGCACGTTACTAGGACTTTAAAACCACCCGCCCTTCCTCTGCTAGCACCAGAGGTGGAAGCTGCTTCTGATGGCTTCATTCTGTCTCCGCAGCCAAAACCCCACTGCAGACGAGGTCAAGTCCTGGTCTCAAAATTTTGACAAGATGATGAAGGCTCCTGCAGGAAGAAACCTTTTCCGAGAGTTCCTCCGAACAGAATACAGCGAGGAGAACCTCCTCTTCTGGCTAGCCTGCGAAGACTTAAAGAAAGAGCAGAACAAAAAAGTCGTTGAAGAGAAGGCCAGGATTATATACGAAGACTACATCTCTATACTGTCGCCGAAGGAGGTAAGAGCCTGGAGAACGCTGAGGTGGGCTTTCTGAGACCAGGGTGAGCCTCTCTGGGTAGGTTAATGAGCTGCCATTCAGTGGTCCCCAGGACATGGGAGGTCGGTTCTCCCAGTGGGTGTTGTTCATTTATCTCTAGCCAAATGGTGTGTGACAGGGGCTTGCTTTCCAGAACTAATGCCGTGCAGAAAGAAGCAAGGAGCTATGTTTTAATGTGGGTAGCCCGTTCCAAAGAATGACGCTCCGGCCATATGCCTGAGAGTATTCCTGGGACGGTTGTCTAAAAAGCCAGTCATCGCAGCCTATACCTAAGAGTGTGCGCGTGCGTGCGTGCTTGTTTGTGTGTGTGTGCGTGTGTGTATATGTATGTGTGCGTGCGTGTGTGTGTGTGCATGTGTGTATACGCCTATCAGTGCACATGCATTAGGAATCATCCTCAATTGTCCTTTCATTTTGTTCATCAAAGTGGGTTCTTTCAATCAAACCCAGAGCTCCCCGCTCCAGCCTTCATGCTTTGGGGATTTCCTGCCTCCTCTGAGGCTCTCAAGGGGCTGTCTCACCCACGGGGCGTCCCTGTGCGTTTCTGGGAATGGAACCAAACTCTGGGCTTTATGCCTGCAAGGCAAGTGCTTTAACCTCACACTCCACCAAGTGCTGTATAGTCTGGACTTGGGGAGAGCAGAGCCCAGGATCCCTTGCTTTTACCCAGCTGTTCACATGAAAACTAGTTTGAAAACATTTGGCGACTAGATGGCGCTCAAAACAAACAAACAATAAACAAAAACAAATAAAACCCCATGGCATCCTTGTTGACTCTTAAGCAGGACCTTTCTCCCCCGCCCCGCCCTCCTTTCTTTACCACTAACTCTTGGACAGAAATGGAAAATAGAATGCTGATCTCTGCTTCCTGAGAAACCTAGCAAGCTTCCCTTTGGCTTCTCCATCAAACTAACATGTTTGCTGGGTTCAAGAACACGATGAGATCTGCGTAGCTTCATTCCGAGATCCCTGCAGACAACACATGGTCTTGTCTGTGAAGGAGAAAAACAGCCAGAACCTGGTCACAGTCGAGAGCAACACTCTGGGTGATTGGGTTTTTTGGTTTGTTTGTTTTTTTTTTTTTTTTTCGAGACAGGGTTTCTTTGTATAGCTCTGGCTTTCCTGGAACTCACTCTGTACAGCAGGCTGCCCTTGAACTCACAGAGATCTGCCCGCCTCAGCTTTCCAATTGCTGGGATTAAAGGCCCGCACCACCACTGCCCACCGGACTCTGGATGATTGTTTTGCCTTCTGTAGGGTTTTCCTTTTCTTCTCTTCCCTGACTAGGTTAGGCATCAAAGCCTCCTTCGTGTGTAGGTTTTGTTCTAACATGGTCTTTCAGGACAGATTGTTTGATCTGCTCCCCTCACTATGGCCTTAGTACTATTCATTTGTTTCTACTTTCCTGATATATCCTTTGTGCCTCAGGCAAATTGTTCAGTAATAGGAACATGCGATGGATTATGGGATGTTCTTTTATAGTAGAATTTAATTTCTGTATACTTACAAAGCAATACTGCATTGATAATTTTAGTAAGCATTCTGAATTCCTAAGCTTCTTTTATTAAATATGATGCTTCATTATCCTAGTGTCTGTTGGTAGAGATCTTTTAAAGATGTTTCCTAGGTCTTTAGACCTACCACTGTTTCTGCTTTACTCTTCTGTGGTCTGTGCTTTCCCACCCTGGACTTGGTGAGACCCATTGGGATGTGGAACTAATGAATGCCTTCTACGATGTGTGTGTTGAGTGTGGCTGGAGAACTCTATTCTGCCCTCAGATGTGTACCTAGTTGTCAACAGGTTCACCCCAGCATTGCAGGGATGGAGGGTGTGAATAATATTCTGATTATTCTCTGCTACACCATATTACATGGAGAAGACAAATACAAAGATGCCAAGATAGCTGTCAACCAATTTTTTTCTCTTCTTCTTCTCCTTCCTTTTTCCTGTTGTTCAATTTATCATTAGAAGGGGGGAATCACAAATCACTAATTAGTCTTTGAAAGGACAATATTTGAGGTTATGGGTGTCCGACTTAATTGATGAAGTTTCTCTGAGAAGTCGTTTGCAAACCACACGGACATACCTGGTCTTGTTCCATTTCAGGTCAGCCTGGATTCTCGAGTTAGGGAGGTGATCAACAGGAACCTGCTGGACCCCAGCCCTCACATGTACGAAGATGCCCAGCTGCAAATCTACACCCTGATGCACAGGGATTCTTTCCCACGATTCTTGAACTCGCAAATCTATAAAACTTTTGTTGAAAGTACTGCCACCTCTTCTTCTGAATCTTAATTTTCGTGTGAAAGGCCAAAAAAAAATAATCATTTCAGAGGGCTGGGATGGGAAATATTAGTAGTTAAATGACATCAGAAACTGAGTTCCTGGAGAACTCCAGGTTGGCACCCTCGGGATGCTGGCAAGAGAGAACCGTGAAGGTCTTTGTCTCCGTTGTTATCAAGGTTACCCATGATTCTGTTTGGAGAAAAGCCTATATAAGACAATGAATTGCCAAATTAAGTCTGTTTGATTCAACACTTGTTCTACTTGCAAGCAAACTGTGTTCCTAGTCCTCTGAACAGTCTCCTAGTGCATCTCCAGAGGCCGCATGTGCACAGTACAGCAGCTTTGTTTGCCACTTAGTTGTACTATTTAATCTGTAGTGTACCTTATATATGTATTTCAGGACTTTTGTGCAATGTGGTCTCTTAGAAACAATTGCCAACAAATTGGCTGTGGTTTGCATTTTTTAAAAGCATAATCTGATACAAAAAAAAGCTATTTTAAACATGTAACTGTGATATTTAACCATGCTACATACTATGTTTAGTACATGGATTTTGAAGCCAATTTTCCCGTGCATGGAAAGAAAGTAGCTGTATATTTCTGCCTGTTGCCAGATCTGGTTCACTGCCCAAACTCTGGCATGTTCATTACAGAAGAATTTGCTATGGTTAAAGAAAAGAAAAGAAAACAGCAACAAAAAAAAACTAACAGTGATAAGAAAATTTTAAAAAGCACAAAACAATCTGAAGATATCTTATCTCGCTGAAAAGATCCAAGAGTGATACTGTTTTTAGGTTTAAAAGAAGAAATGAGTCTATGTATATATCAAATGTCCAATACTGTAATTTATTTATTAAAGAATGGCTCTCCAGTTCTACAACAGTTGTGTAAAGTTATGTATGTCAGCAAGAAAACATTAGGATGTTTGATATTCCAGTTTGGGGCTATGAAGGAACAGATTCAGTAGGGAACGCCTACAGGCAGCACTGTGAAAGGCATCTTGAGGAACTGCGGCTGGCATGTGGCATATTTGCCTGGGACATCTAATCCAGTCAAAAGCTTTAGTTTTTCCTAAGCAACATTTCACAAGGGGTTATGAAGATGAAAGCTTTGGATGTCAGACCTGTTTTCATGTAGTATCTCAAGAAAGAATTAGTTTAACATTGTTCAAAACAAACTATTGACCCTCACCCACAATTAGAAGGCAGTACAGTGCTCAAATCCTTTAGCTGCCAATATTATTTTTTTGTAATTCCATCGGCTCTTTACATGAAATACTCACCTGACCTTGGCATGTATCTCTGACCTTCAGATCAGTGTCATATTGTGCACAAATCCAAAGTTACAATCAATGTCATATTTATATCAAGGTCTTATCTTTCAATATCACTATCCCCTGGAGACTATTTTTTTTTAATCTTAAACTCAATGAATATAATGTTGAGTAATCTAAAAAATAGAAAATTTAAAAAGATTTATATCCACTGAGAATACTGGCCTTATATTAAGGATGATATTAAAATTATAGGTTTTATTTGTCATTTTTTAACTACCTCTCATTTTTTAATTTATTAAACATATTTTTTTAAAAAGAAAAGTTTGGAGTTTTCTTTTTAAATTTATTTTACTTGAAAGGTTGGCATCATGTTTCTTTTTTCCATAAATTTAAAGCATTTCAAGACTTGTTTTTTAAATGAGTATGATTTTCTAACTTATATAGAATTCAGGAGCTATGATTAAAAGGGCTATTACCTCTTCCCTATGCAAATATTTTAACTGTTGCAGTGTTTGACAAAATGGGATTTTAAAAACAATTGCAGAGTAGAAAACAAAAGGTTCTGTTTACACTGGCGTCGCTGACTATCCTACCATGTTCAGCACTTTTAAATACATTATTTATGAAAACATAGTTAAGATGCAGATAGAAAATATTTATA
This sequence comes from Neodon shergylaensis, assembly GCA_025134845.1. Lineage (NCBI taxonomy): Eukaryota > Metazoa > Chordata > Mammalia > Rodentia > Cricetidae > Neodon > Neodon shergylaensis. Next base: position 2,462,386 of record JABTXL010001959.1, on the reverse strand, counting down.
ATAGTCATCTTTTAACAAATGCCTGTGGTTTTTTTCTGAAAGTGTTAGTGTATTTAAGATGTGCTTTATCCATGTCTCCTAGATATTTACTATTCACATAGCTTCAGTAATATGTTGAGAAAAAAAAGATAGTTATGAAGATGTTTACAAAAAATCCTATTTTTTTCCTAAAGAGTCAAGAAAGCTCAAAACGAGCATCGTTGCTTCTACTGTGAAGTCTATCATTCTAAACCATTTAACCATTTTCTTGATTAGTGTTTGTTACGCTACCGTGATGTGTACACTTATATAGTATGGCATCATACGTATTTCTGTGTTTGAGGCACAATGAATTGGTGTGCGTACCAGGAGATGTGTAATATACTATGACACCTGCATGCAAAGTTGTTTTTGATGTAGACTTTATATTCCTGCTGTTACTGTGGATGCTGGTGACTTACTATCATGGGTTATATTGACAAGATGCTCTGGACTAGTCGGCTTGACAATGCATCCAATATTTTACCAAATGTAAAAGTTAAGGGCCTTCATAAGGAGTCCTCATTTCTAACCTGGGCATTTGCTACATTTGCATTTCAAAGTTGCCGTGTCTTTTTGGAACCCGGGTTAAGAAGTTTCGTTGAGAAGGTTCTAGAGCACATTTGCACAACCCGTGTCATGAGCCATGCCGTGTGCAGTTTTGTGCTAAATTCCTGTTTCAGAGGGAGGGTTTTTTATTTCACTTCAGAATGTTTCAGGTTTGAAAGAGTGTGTCTGTGGTTTTTAAGGTACGGTATGATGTCATCTGTTTAAATCACAGAAATATAATAAACAAACAAAAGCCCTCCCCTGGTGTCCCTGCCACCGTTTCAGGAGCACACTTGCTGTATTCAAGTTCGATTTCATTCCTCGTGAGTACATAGCTCCCTGGGGAAATGCTAGCACTTTAAAATGAAGCACCTTGTGTTTTAGATTGCCAAGATGACGTTGTCTGTTGTTAGAATCTGCTAGTGCACACAGAAGAAGTCAATGCACTTTCTGTAGTACCTATCTGTCGGCATGTCTGCTATGGAGAGAGACATAGATGACGTAGATGCTGTATAGAGAGGTGCCTTGAAGACAGAGGTCCTCAGAGGTGGACCTTCCACATAGACATGCTAACACTGGATGGATGACTCTTCTCTTTCTGGCTTATCTTGATGTTATCTAAGGTTATCACAGATGTTCTGACAGTATGACAAGGCACACGTGGATATAAGCAAAACAGGACTTTGATACTGAAAATATTAAACGCAAAAGTCAAAATTCTAATATGGTCCTTAAAAAAAAACTCGTATAATGTTTATATGTGAGCAGTTCTATCAGTGATGATAGCCAGAATGTTTATTAGTGCTTTCCAATGCCTCCTAGTATGAAGTGTGTGCTATATTTATTTGATAGTTCAGTGTGAAAGGAGTAGATAAAAGGCTTATTTATTGAAAACAAATACATGTCCTCCCCTACTGTGCTGATTTAAGATAATACTTGAATCTTAATTTAAGTCTATTCTTTTTTTCTGTAATTCCTTAATTTTCTTGGAAAAAATAGCATGGTGATTGTGGGAACTACACTCACAACAAATAAAAACCATCAGGTGCTTTGGTGAAGATTTTTAAATGGGAGGAATTTAAGATAAACCATAGGGAAAGAACTTTCTGAAAAACCACCAATTTGTTTTTAAACAGCTAGAAGATATAACCAGAACCTGACATAACATGAATTTTGAATATGTTAAGCTTTATATATTAGCATATTATTTTGAAATCGGGAAGAATGTCGAAAGATTGGCTTGCCTATCTATTTAGATTGCCAGTTAATGGCCAACCACCAAAGTATGTTTTTCAAGTATTTGAATCTTGTTTTTCTATTTTTAAATTTCTGGTCAATATACTATGCCATCCTTAGAAAGAAGTGTAACACATGTAATAATTTTAGTAATTCTTCACTTGCCACAACTGCAAACATTTCCACTAAAACATCCTAAACCTCCCTCTAGATTATCCTATTATTGCAACACACAGTGCATGGAAAAAGTATTAGTTCCCAACAACAAACTTTGGTTTCTGCCTAGGTTAAAAAAATATTACTCTTACAGATAGAAACCGTCCTGAACAGCCATAAGTGACAGGCTTCCCCACCAGTTTAAGTAAATATTCCAGACCATCATCCCAGTTCAAATGCTGAGGAGTAGGGTGTTGCCTCAATTGGGCAAATGGGACCAGAGACTTGTTCGGTTCTTGTGACAGCAGCTCCGAGTTGGGGAAAGCCGTTATTGCGAGCACTGATAGTAATAACCAAAGGCTATATTTTAATGTCATGTGTACAATCTGAAATTTAATTCCTCCGCATGTCTTTGTACTAAATGTTTCCTGCTGCAAATTTTCCTGCGGATTTAGCCTTTTATTGCAGCATTTCAGGTTTTAAGTGGCTAGAGATGCGTGTTTTTGTATGATAATCAAACGCCCTCACTTAGGTTTGGGCACAGTTCCTTCTGAAGTGACTAAGCTGATTTCAAGTGGCATTTATATCCAGAGATGGTAGAAAAGCCGTTATCCTGACTGAATCTGTCTCTTCATCTGAAAGTGAAGAAAATTAATTATGGGTGGCCATGGGAGCAATGATGTTGTATATGATAATTAATCAGAGTTCTTCAGGCCAGTAGTAATCACATTTTTTTTAGGAAGGTATGTAGTCAATGCCATTTTAATGTACTTTTCCTAAAATGTTTCCTTTAAGTTTTTAGGTTAGTGTACACAAAATGGTTTCATTTATGACATTTTCATAGAGATGTTTGTTACATCTTGTTCTCATTTATTACCCACCGACATTCCCTGTGCCCTCTACTTCCTTTGCTTACTTGAAACACACTTGAAAAATATACATATGAATATGAACATGCACACACACACGTGTGCACACACATGCCTGCGTGCACATATACCCACACATACACAAAGGTGGAAACATAGGAAGTAAAATGAATATTCCCAAGTGTAGTAATAATATAAAATCAAGTTAGTTAGCAATATTCCAACTATGTCAATGAGTGATAGAGATAATGTTTTGTAAGCACTATTACAAAAATATTTCTTAATATCAGCGTGATTTCGTCAATTCTATCATGCATCTGTGAATAGAAAACGTTAATGAAAGTGGCTACGTAGTCATGAAGTTTTTCATCAGATTTTAGACTATTCTGAGCGTTATAGAAAGATGAATGAAAGTGGCTATGGGTTCATGAAGACTCTTATCAGAGTTTAGAATATTCTCAGCATTATAGAGAATTCACAAAGGTAGTACAGAAGGGCCTGGTGTCCTACCCCCCTGGGAAGCCATCAGTCACAACTAAAAGAGTAATGCTGGCTCACTGAGTCTGAACTCCACTCCCATATCCAGATGCTTCACCTAAGGTCTTCACTCTGCCCCTCCCTCCGGTAACCACTTTGTTACCTCTCCTCCTGTCCTTTCCGCTGTGGCTTTCTAGAAATGCTCGTGTATTTTGCAGAACCGTGACAGTTTTGAGAAGAAGCAAATGTCTGTGTGCAGAGCATCACTCTGCTGGGCTCTGTCTACTTTCCTCGTATTTAGAAGGAGCGTTTGGTTTCTGGAAGGAATCACCGTGCTATTCTTTTCTTGTTATGTAAAGATTTAATTGGGCTTTATGTGTATAAGTATTTTGTCTGCATGTGTGTGTGAGAGAGACATGCAGCAGAGGCCAGTAGCGCCCCCAGGAACTGGAGCTACATATGGTTTTGAGTCCCTAGGTGTGTGCTGGGAACAGAATCACGGTCCTCTGCAAGAGCAGCAAGTGCTCTTAACTGCTGAGCCACCCGTCCAGCACTGAATAGTGCCAACTTTATTACATGATATCAAAGGCACATGCCAGCAGGCTAACTGCTCTTGCTTTGGGCTCCTCTTGTTGTTACCTCTCTCCTGTCACCTGACTAAAGCATTCCGTGAAAGGATAGTCTCTCTGCTGGCAAGCAGCACTCGTGCAAAGAGGCTGTCTTAGAGGCAAACGGACTCCGCGTTTACACTGAGCAAGGAAAACAAACAATTCTGTCAGACTTCTTAGCACTAATGTTAGGTTTCATTAAAGGATCACTAACAAAGACTATCAAGAAAGTGCAATGAATTAGGAAGCGGAATGGGTCAAATTCCAAACCAGTGTTAGCTTGAATAGTCACTTCGTGAAAGTGCAGCTGATCCCCCTCTCCCTGACACACCCTGCAAACTTAGATTCTGTGCATATGCTGGATTTAAAGACTTTAGTCTCATTCATTGTAGCAAGAGATTATTTATGACTCGTGTTTACTGCTTTCCCCTATACTATCCACTGAGCCATGTATACAGCGCTGAAGTGGTGTGGAAGACTTGATGTTGCCCCTCTAGCTTTAGCCTGTGTGTCACAGTGTTTCTTGTGTATGGTTTTAAAGAGTTTGCAAAATACTAAGAAGTGTTTTAAGGAATTTTATTCTGTGAAATTTATCATTTTGAACTTGTACAATTTCTCACTTCCATGCTCATTCTATTTAGTAATCTATTTCCATATTTTGTATTCCACCAATGTATTTATTAGGGAACCACACAGAGTTTCTGACGACATGAGTACAAGAGTAACCGTGCTTGGCTATTTCACAATACCAAAATAACTGTGGGTACTCATAATCGAAGAGATAATCCAGATTCTCTTTCCTGTAGTTTGTTTTTCTGGGGTTTTATTCCATTGAGTAGATTTTATCATGTGTACAGTAATAGACTCCCTGGAAGTGCTACAGTTTTTACCGTGTGGTAGATTTGAGCATGACAATACTGTAAGAAAACTCAGAAGTCTCTAAGTGTATCTGAGTTTTTAAAGTAAATCAAATAACAAGTGTTTTCATTTAACTATATTGTGGAGATTTATGGATATTATTGTAAAATGCATATGCATTATACCGATTTTCTTAAACTGTTTTGAATTAATAAAGAATTCTCCCATGTATACCTGTAGACAAGTTGTTTGCTCATTGGTGTACGGCTATCTGAGTAGAATGACTGTGGATTCTTCATGCCGTGATGGAACCTTAGATTAGTCTTAAATGAACTGACATCTTGGAGGGTGCAGTGGAGAATTTCTGACATTAAATTCAAAGTACCCTCATCACAATTTCTAAGGCAGGAAAAAAATCACTTCAAAATTGAGTTTAGAGTTAGAAAAAACTTTTCCTAATAGAAACCCACATGATAATACTTTTCTGTACTCAGGTCAGAGTCAAAACAAAACGGGCTCTCAGCCTCCATTTTACAGCTAAACATTTACAGGGGGTCGCTTGAATACACAAGGGTGAGGGAAAGTTGAGGTACTGGAATTGCTTGCAGTTATTTGAAGGGACGGACACTTTATTTCTTCTCTTCAGTACCTTTGTGTTTGATGATAAGGATTGATTAGATATGAGGCAAAATTCGTTTTTTTAATTTTGTAATTAATAGTTTTAATTTGTTTTCACCTTAAGAGTACCCATTCTTTACCATTTTATTTTACAATGAGGATAGCTCGTTCAGCAATGAACCACAACCATATATATATATATATATATATATATATATATATATATATATAAACATTAAAAAACACAACTAGTAATCCTGTAGACTGAGCTTCAATCCCTGCTTCCCTGCTTTCCCATGACTGGCTTGGCTGTATTTACCCACTTCCGGTACCCACTTCTCCCGTGGGCTGTGGTTAAGTCTTTTGAAGTTGCAAATGCTTCAGTTAGTAGTTAGGATGGGTTGGATACTAGAAGCGGGCCTTTGATTTTTTTCTTTGCAGGGCTGGAGACTGAGCCTTGAGCAAGCTAAGCGAGTACTCCCCCTATGAGGAACAACTCCAGACAGAAGGAAGGAAGGTTTACGAAGGCTTTGTTGCGTTGCATTTTGTTAGTTTTAACATGGATTTGCAGGAGGGGGAGAGTGGACCAAAAGCAAGAGAGGGAAAGAGCAACAGAGTGCTGGACTGAATGGACCGGAATGTGAGACAGGAAACCGCGAGAAAGCTGGTCAATGATGTGATCGGGGACGATAGGAAAACAGATACGTTCTGTAGCGTCACTAGGAAGTCGTAGTAGGTTATACCTGTCTTGAGAACTAATCTAACTCATTTGTCAGAAAATGAGAGTAGGCAAAAGAAGAGGAGAAAATACTGATGACTATTTTAAAAGTCACTCTTAGAGATTGGGGACAGATGACCTCCGTGGCTGTACCTCTGCGTCTGCAGGGTACTTGACTATCCACAAGGTTCTTCACGTCCCCGCGCAGACTAGGAAAGCAAAACCTCACTGTCAATACCAAAAACCTTGCCTCAGTTCACTTCAGGCTCCCCCCGCCCCCCCCCCCCCGCCACCGGAATTGGCCTGGGGGCGCGTCCAAAACCAGCTCGGAGGCGGGGTCAAGGCTTCCGAGTTGGCATGGGGGCGGGGCCGAGGCCGGAGCCACGACTGGAGGCGGGGCCTAGGCATTTGACTACCGCCGGGAGGCGGAGCTGAGGCTCCAGACCCTCCCCCGGAGGCGGAGCTGAGGCTCTGGAGCCCTCCCCTCAGGAGGCGGGACCTATGCGTCTGAGTTCCGCCCGGAGGCGGAGCTAAGGCTCTGGAACCCTCCCCCGGAGGCGGGGCCCAGGCGGCTGAATTTCCCTCCTCCCGTAGGTGGAGCTGAGGCTCTGGAGCCCTCCCCTCAGGAGGCGGGGCCTATGCGTCTGAGTTCCGCCCGGAGGCGGAGCTAAGGCTCTGGAGCCCTCCCCCCAGAAGGCGTGGCCGAGGCCTTGGCGCTACCCACGCCTCCCGGAGATCCAGCCTAGGCGGCGGAGCTCTGCCCCTGCTGGTCTAGCCCAGACGGCGGGTCTCTGCCCATCGAAACTGCGCTCAGGCGGCGGAGCTCTCCCCATGCAGGCGGGGCCGAGGCGGCGGAGCTCTGTCCGGTGGAGGGGCCGAGGCCTTTACGCTCCAGGCCGCTGCACCGTAGCATCATCCTTGGAGGCGGGGCCGAGGCTTCGGAGCTCCCCTCTCAGAGGTAGGGCCGAGGCCAAGGTGCTCCCTGGTCCGGGCGACGTAGACGCATTGGCGCTCCACCCCTGGAGGCCGGGCCGAGGCGTCGGAGCCTCCCCCTCGGAGGCGGGGCCGAGGAAGCCGGTCTTCCCCCACCCCTCGGAGGCGGGGCCGAGGCATTGGAGCGCCCCTTCTGGAGGCCGGGCCGTTGTATCGCAGCATCCCCCTAGGAGGCCGGGCCGTTGCTTCGCAGCATCCCCTTTGGAGGCCGGGCCAAGGAAGTCGAGCTTCCTCTCTGGATGTGGGGCCGAGGCATTAGAGCACTCCCTTTGGATGACGAGTCGCGACTTCGAGGAGGCGGGACCGAGGAAGCCCAGCTTCTACCGGCAACCCGGGGAGGCGGGACCCAGGCCTTGGAGCTCCCAACCCCTTGGTGGCGGGGCCTGGGGTTTGGAGCCCCTCCCCTGGGCGGGGCCCAGGAGTCAGCGCTGGGGGTTGGAGGCGGGGCAAACGTCCTGTGATCGCACCGCCCCCTTACCTTTTGGCCTTTAGAAATCTAGAGGCTTTCCCACACTTTGCCGGAAGTTCTCGCAACGTTTCCGGCAGAGTTTTTAAAAGCTGACCTGAAAGCCCAGATCCTCCCGAGATCTTGAGTTGCTGTGCCTCCGGCCCCGGGAGGCTGGTCGGCCGGGATGCGGAGCGGGTTCCTGAGCGGTGCCCGGCGCCTGTGGGCCCTCCGCGCCTTCAGCCGCACTGCGCCGCCGCCCGAGGAGTTCTTCGCCCGCGAAGGGCCTCTCCGGGCCTTCCTGGAGCGCCGTGCGGGCTCGGAGGCCTGGGCTCTGGACGCCGGGGAGCCTCAGCTGGCGGCGGCGGCTCGGCTGCTCAGCGAGAAGGAGCGGGAGTTGCGGGACACCGAGTCCTTGCTGCACGGTAAGCCGCCCGCTGCAGCGCGTTTGAAGCCACCCGCGCTCCCGACCTCGTCACTGGGGTTCTGATAGCCTCCGGCAGGCTCGGCAGGGATCCTTTGACTCGGTGCTCTGCCGGCCTGTCCTCAGAAGCTACTCAGGTTCTCGGTTGCCTTCCCTACCGTCCTGGCAGCTCAGATGCTCAGGAAAGACGAGGTAGTCATGCCTGCGACAGGCTCTGCAGCCCGGTGACTTCATGGTATTCACCCGTTACTGTGAGGTGCAATGTACTGTATAGTTAGAATCCTAGACCAGGAAATCCGAGTTCTCAGCACGTTTCCCCCGAGATTCCGCTGCATTCGAGGCTAAGTCGGAAGCCGAAGCGTCTGCTTTACTGAAGCCTCCAGAGACGCCCCTGTCCAGTAGACCCCACTTGGGAATTTTAGACTTGATTCTGAGAATTGTCTCATTGAATAAAGTGGGAAGAGGGATTGAGGTTGACTCCTGATAACAGCCTCGGGGCCCCACTTTCACGTCCTGCACACATACGCAAACGTGTACTCATAGCCAGCCAGACACACACACACACACACACACACACACACACACGAAAATGGGAATAAAAAGTAAGGACTTTTAATTTCAGTATAACGAGACGTGCTAAAAAAAAACAGAAAAAGGTGGTTAGGTGGTATAAGAGAAGTGACCAGACGGCAAGTGTGATCTAAATGGAACGAGTGCAGTATAGCGGACACAATAATAGGTGTGGGAGATGGCAACGGAAGAGAAACGTGGAATCAGAAAGATGAAGGCCTAGAGTTGTTTCTGCAGAGCATGGGCAGTGTCTTACTTTTTCGGGCAGAGAAGTGGCGTTATCTAGGGAAAGTCGACCACAGAGTTAGTGTGGAGAATAAATGAGTCAGGAAGAAGCTAATTACCATTCAAAGGAGAAACGGTGGTAGGTAGGCACAGAATTGTGACCTGCAAGGCACTAAGAAACAAGATTTGGTGATTATATCATACACATAGTTGGGTGGAATTACAGGGGGGTAGCTTCCGTCATCAGAATGAGTTCGATAATTTAAGATAGGGATACAAGTTGAGTTTCATTGAGGGGGGATAGAGCTTTGCCAATGGATGCATATTTAGGTAATAAAAATAATCCTATAAGGATACTGGAACAGATTTCCATGTTGGTCTAGGAGAACTGTGGCGTAGGAGAAAGCGGTTGAGCATGAATAGGCAGAGGGGTCAGGGTAGATACTAAAAGATGAAAATTTGTAGAGACCGTAACAGGGACGAATTGCGTAGTACAGCACATTTAGAGCAAGAGAAGAAAACCTTTGGGACTCGGAAAGAATTCACTACTGAATCTGTAGAAACTGGTTACTTACACGAAAGGAGATCGTGCCAGCGCCTGACTTAGGATGATCTCATCTTTTCCAGCTTAGACGGAAAGACACCTTTAAATTTGGCAGCTTTACCAAAGAGAATTTTAATTAAAAGTCTGATTTGTATAATCAGGAAATCTAAAAATAACTTCTAGTTATCGGGAGTTAGTTGGTGTTTTCTTTCCCAACACTTGGGGCGAAGAAACTGGAGTTCACAACGAATAATTGCTTAAAGAATTGGAAAAAAAAAAAACCTTCCACAGTGAGAAGCCCCAGAACTTAGAGCTATAGTGTTGCCCTATGGAAGGCCCTGCATGTGTACCGTCCCACCTCCCATCAATGTAGATTCTTCATAGGTCAGCGTACACTCTTAAACTGTGTGTATGTTTGATATTTCAGAGAGCAAACAGTTTGTAATCCCCTTTCCTAGGCTGCATATGTCCATAGAACAGAGCAGCGGGAATGAGAAAGTAGATCTCTAAGTCACAAGTGAGAACTCAGAATAATCATGAAAGCAGGGATGGAAGGAATATACCTGTGTGAACACTGGACAGACGCCAGCAATGCTTTCGGTCAGATACCTATTTTATCTCAAGGAAATGTTCACTAAGACTAACTTTGGACTGTAGCTTTCAATTTTGGCTTAGCTGTTAAAACCTTTTGTGCTTCTCCTGGGTATTCTAACTAGTTAAATGCATCTATTTGGTATTGTAAAGCCTAACTTGGCAAATGGAGACTGTTTGTTGGGGCTGGAACACTTACTGTCCTTGCAGAAGACCCAGATTGTGTTCCCTGCACCCGTGCAGCAGCTTACGGCTGTCTGTGACTGCAGCCATAGGTGGTCCAGCACCCCAGTCTGTGGGCACAGCATACACTTGTGGCACACACATCCATGCAGGCAAGTACTCATACATATCAAATAAAACCAGTAGACATTTTTAAAATTTAACTTTATACGTATGAGTATTTTGCCTGTGTGTATACATGTGTACCACATGCATGCCTGGTGCCCACGAAAGTAAGAAAAGGGTGTCAGTTCCCTGGACCTAGAATTAGAGATGGTTGTGAGTGAGCATGTGAAGGCTGGGAACTGAGCCTAGGTCCTCTGCAAGCGTAGCAAGTGCTCTTAATTGCTGAGCCGTTTTTCTCCATCCCTTAGTTTTTTTTTCTCTTAAAGTCTATTATCATGACTTCTGTGGAGCTGAATTTAGCACTAATTAAGAAAACATAACTGTTGTTCTTCCTAGACGAGAATGAAGAGTTAAAGAAACTTGCAGAGAGTGAGATAGCTCTGTGTCAGAAAGAAATAACTCAGCTGAAGCATCAGGTATGGTATGTACACAAAGAGTAAAGCATCTCTGCCCTTATTCCTTACGTTTCATCGCAGGCTGATAAGAGTCCAGGGAAGTAGCCTGTTACTATTTAGATAGAACTTTTGTTGCTGTCTTTTCTGTATCTATGAATATTTGTCTACAAGTGTGTTTGTATACCGCAAACCTGTCTGGTGTGGATTGGAGGCCAGAGGAAGGGGTCATATCCCTTGCAAATGGAGTTACAGATTGTTAAGTTGCGTGAAGTGGGTTCTGGAACTGAACCCAGGTCCTCTGGGAAAGTAGTCATTGTTCTTAACCCCTGAGCTATCTCCATCTCTCCAAGTCTTGACTTCTTTAGCTCGTGTCTGTCTTGCTGGCTTACAAGTGACAAACTGGAGGCCTACAATGTGATGTTTCCTAGTATGCACGTTCCGTGAAGGGATTGCCAGGGTCAAAGGAGATTCTAAAGCGGAAAAAGACATGCTTCCTATTTCCCACATTTTCCATGCTACCAGAGTACAGCTCTCACTGATAAATTCACATATCAGCTCTTACTAGGAAGGCAAAGGCAAAAAGATACGTTCAAAAGACAAATCTGCTTTTGCCTTTTTTTTCTTTTCATTGTGGGTAGACAGTAGATAGGAAAGAGTCCCTAGGATGAGAATGTGGCTTTTATCTCAGTATTGACAGAGTGCCGGAATTCTGAAACTTCCAGAATCAATAGTTTTTCCTCCCATGTTAAGGACACTTAACTGGCAAATGCAAGATGAGGACCTCTCCTTTCTTCTTGCCTTCGTTATTAGGCTTGTGTTTTAACAGAGGAGAATTTCTTTTACATTCTACGTGTGTAAATGCTCCCAGCATTTAATTCCAAACTACCTGAATAGGGAATTGATAGAAAGCGTGTAAGATTTCCAAAGTGGAGGGTGGGGCGCAGTACAGTTATTAGGGTGTTTTCCAGCATCATGAGGCCTTGCGTTCAGTCCTCAGCACCACATGAAATCTGGTGTGGTGGTGCACACCTGTATTCCCAGCACTGAGGAGGTGGAGGCAGGAATATCCAAAATACAAAAGAGAGAATTCCAAGAAGAAATAAAAACAAACCCATCAAAAGTAGATGCGTTTCATAATATTTAAAATGTAACTTCCTTAATGGAAGTTATGCAGTATACGTTTTTCGTTAGCAAAATGATCAAACTGTATAGAAGAGCAATATTAGATGACTTGTTTTAAGAAACTCAGGTTACATATCTAAATCCTCTAATTGCGTAGCTTTGGGCATTAGTTTGAAGATTTCTTAGTTACAGGAAGGTGCTGTCTTTGTATTTTCAGATCATCTCCCTTTTGGTCCCTCCAGAAGAAGCAGATGAGAGTGACTTGATCCTGGAGGTGACTGCAGCTGTGGGTGGTCAGGAGGCCATGCTTTTCACCTCCGAGATGTTTGACATGTACCAGCAGTATGCTGCGTTTAAAAGATGGCACTTTGAAACGCTGGAATATTTCCCAAGTGAACTAGGTCAGTCTCTCAGTTAGGTTCCTCTGGCTGTGATAAACATGACCAAAAGCAACTTGGGGAGGACAGGCTTTGTCTGATCCTTCAGTTTACAGTACCGTGAAGGGACATGGGGGCAGGAACTCCTGGAATGTGGAGGCAGGAACTGAAACACAGGCATGGAGGAAAACTGCTTACTGGCTTGTTCCCTCTGGCTGCTTAGCCTGCTTTTATTATACACCCAAGACCATTCGCCCAGGGGTAGCACCACTCTGCCTCATCCAGTGCCCCTCGCACATCAGTCATCAATCAAGAAAAGAGCTCACAGACTTCCCTACAGGTCAGTGTGTAGTCATTTCTCAGTGAAGTTGCTTCCTAGATGATCTTAAACAGCACAGTTGTAACTGGATGGATTTGTTTTTGTAAAGCATCAGTTTATCAACAGTGTGTCCTGAGAAAGGGTTGGCAAGATGATGATCAGAACTTATTTGAACTTATTTGTAAGGACTAAATTATTTACCTAATGATTTTATATAAAAATAGAGTTTTGAAACTTTCTGTAAAGTATGATGAAAAACCATTCCATGATAATCACCACTTTGAAAATAGGTTGTAGGATACTCTGGCCTCACATCTGTAATCTTAGCATGCAAGAGGCTGAGGCGGGAGAGTTACGCTGTTCAGGACTAGCCTTGGCTACAGGAGAACCTGTTTCAAAAAGAAACCAAAATGGTGGTCTTTTAGCTGTTACTGATGTGAATTCAGCGGTGTTGTAGTTTAACAACTGAACAGAAACTGTTATACGTTAAGATGCTGGGAAGCTGGCCCAGTGAAGAGCACTTGCTGCTCCTGCAGAGGACTTAAATTCAGTTCTAGGCACCCACACGGTAGCTCACAACCACCCACAAATCAGTTCTAATAGATCTGATGCTTCCTTCTGACTCCGCAACTCCGCATGCACCTGGCTCACGTGTGTTACACATCCATACTTGTACGATTATATTTTGAAACACCAGATTCAGTGTGCTTGTACTCTGTCATTAGCTTGTGGCTCTTTCAGCTGTATTTCATGAGAACACATGTGGTGGTCAATTTAAACAATGCATGGCAAAATGGTAAGAAGGACTCCATGCTCCCTGTTTTCAAGGCGGCCTTAGGCATGCGTCAGCCAGCATCGGAGGCCCAGAAGCCTACAAACACATGAAGTTTGAAGGAGGGGTGCACAGAGTGCAGAGAGTGCCGAGGACAGAGAAGCAAGGCCGCATCCACACCAGTACCATGACCGTGGCGATTCTGCCCCAGCCTACTGAGGTAAAGCAGTAACGGAGCTCGCGCAGGGCTGCTCCCGGCCACTGTCTCCTGTCATTTGGTCCTCCTTTCATATCTTGAGTTACTCTTGAAAATTTGATTCAAGAAGTGTAATTTTACAACAGAGGGTAAGAATGAAAATGTGTATAGGTTGTCCAGATTTACACCAGGGTTTTTCTCCAGCAGTAAAGGGGCATTGTACACCTGCATCGTGGGTCAGGTAATGCTGTGAACTGATTGCCTGCCTCCCTTCGCATTGCTGGGTGGGTTCTCCAGATGCCATCAGGAAAGGACTAGTCACTCAGCACAGTTGCTACCTCTGACCCAGCTGTAGTAGAAGGGCCCCGAGTGTGTGTCTTACTTCACAAAGCAAATTCTCAGTGTGTAAGATAACAACCTACTTTGTTAATTTGTCTTCTGCAAAAAGTGACAAATTAATTCACTTAAAAAATGAGAGATAAATGAGTTGAGGGTTTCTTCCTATTATTTTTAAGAAAAAGTACTACTTAGATATCTGATAGGGTTGAAAGGCTTTCCTTCCTTGGTTTAATATCTGTGAGAAGACTGAGTGAGGAACAGAGGAGCTGAGGATGGGCAGCAGAGTTTGGTGTCAGGAACCCTGATAGCTTCCAGGATATGGGAGTGAGGGCCAGGTTCTGTCTAGCTTTCCTAGCAACTCTTAAGGGCGTTATCTTACTGCAGGATGATTGACATGCCATAAAGCAGTCTCTAGTTGCTCACTGGACAGATAGTTTTAACCATGGTGCTTCTAATGTTATCTCCTGGGATGGCGCATCATCCTGTTTGATTCCAGTGTTCATGGAATACATACCCTGCCTTCATGATCTTTGCCTCCAAATTACAGGTGTAACGTTTTAGAAATGGTATCCCCTCTCTTCCTAAAACAGTTTCATGAACTCAAACTGCTATTAGTTTTTGTTTAATCTGCTAAAGTTTTTGAATTCAGTAAAACTCTACATTTTCTACTTTTTTAAAAAAAAATTGTGTTTGTGCGTGTAGATCTATGTATATGTGGCCTGTGGAGGCCAGAAGAGGGCACGGATCGACTGGAGCTGAAGTTACAGGAGGCTGGGAGCCACCTGATGTGTTGACTAAACTCAGGTCCTCCGTAAGGGCAGCACAGGCTCTTCACTGCTAAGCCATCTTTTCAACCCTGAATCTCCTGTTTTTAACTGTCCCCAATTGCATCATTTGTGAGGAAAAAGCTCAACTTCTGAGGATTAAGGAGTGTTGCTTTTGTTCCCTCCATTCAAAAAAGAAAAAAAAAATTTAATTTAAAATAATATCCTAACTCCAGTCTATTTTTAAACTTTTAAATTTTTATGTGATTTATGTATTGCTGTATTTAACAATGTGTAGGTCTCACCTGAAGACAGTTAGTACATACAATTGCTTCTTAAAATTGCAGCTTTTCTTTGTGTGTATAGATCAAACTGGTGATTAATCCTAAAGATTTGAGAATTGATACTAAGAGAGCCAGTGGAGCTGGAGGGCAGCACGTGAACACCACGGACAGCGCTGTTCGAATAGTCCATCTTCCCACAGGTAGGTACCGGGTTTCCACGGGAAACTCTGAATCAAGATCAGTTTCTGGGGACTGACTGATTTTACTCTGAAGCAGATCTTCAGTTCCCAAAAGAAAAGAAACCGTTAAGGGCTCTTAACTAATGACTTGATTCTGTAGGTTCTGTAGCTGATGCTGTGTAGGATACAGAGTCAAGGAGAGGGAGAGGGAAGGCTAAGCACAGGGCCTTCCATGGTAGTGACAATGAAGAGAACAAAGTCCTGCCACCTGCCAGGCGGGTTTTGATTTGATACTTAATAGATTTCACTATTTCAAAAAAACCTCAGTGAGATAATTACCTAAATTATTTAACAGAAAGTGTTCTAAATCACTAGTTATTAGCAGGAGGGCTAAGATAATAACAAGAACCCTGGAGGCAATAGAAGCATTGAACTTCCTACACAGAAACATGGTACATACACATAGTATGTACACAATATCAGGAGCATCTTTCTGTGGAGACTGTAAAGTCCACAGCAATCTGAATCTAGATAACTGGGCAAACGAACTATACTCTGCTGAGAGAACCATGCTTTTTAAGTACTACTAGAGTACTGGAGTGGCTTGTGAGGGGCAAGGATGCCAGGTTTATACTTTTCAGACGTCCCTTAACTAGAACAAACTGTCAATAGTTCCTGCTAACCAGTAGTTAAGAAGACTGGTGGACAGGTAGGATTTTATCCTTTTAACTACAGAAAACCATTAAATATTGAGGTGATAAGTGGAATGTATAAATGGAAATAGATAAAACTTTCTGTTAACTCTAATACTAGGATTTGTACTACTATATATGTTCATTTTTATACGCCTTTTAAGATTTTAATAGCTAACTGAGGATGTGAAGAAGAAATGTATTAAAAATATTTAAAGTCTTCTGTTAAACTCTTGATTTATCTCAGAAAAGAAGAAAAGGGGTAAGAAAGAAGAGGAATAATCCTTGATAATAAAGGTTTTTGTACTAAAACCAATACTCATATTGTTATTCAGGTATTGTTTCTGAATGCCAGCAAGAGAGATCTCAGCTGAAGAACAGGGAGCTGGCTATGAAAAAGTTACGTGCAAGGCTATACAGCCTGCATCTAGAGGAGGAAACTGCAAAAAGATATAATGCTAGAAAGATCCAGGTAAGAATGGGTTTCAGAAACGGGTAGTGTCGTTTTTACATTAGTACTGTTCTTGTTTGTATTATAGGGCAGTACCCATGGAGAGCTTTACCCTGTTTTCTATAGTCAAAGGTGTTTGTCTTAGCTTTGTCAGAGTGGACCACGTTCCTACTCAGCTTTTAGTTCTTTGAGCTTTTGGAAGCAGGAATACTGGAAGCGTGAACCTAGTGTTTTGTATTTGATTTTATGCCATACACAGTCCTTCCAAGACTTCTTTAGTATGACCACCCATCACCTTATCACCACTCCGGGATAATGAACTCCCAGAGATTACATACACATAAAATGTCACATAAATGTGCTGCTTCTGCTGTTTAAATATCATCCATTTGCCAGACTCCGTCATTATGTCATCAGTATTTTGCTGATGGGAAATTAAAGTTTAGACTTAAGCCATAATGCATTGAAGAGGCAGAGGCAGGACCCAGGTACTGTGTCTGTACAGTCCACCTCTGTTCTCTGTGCCATTAATCAGGGACATAGACTTGGTTCTTGCGTTGCTGTAGGCCTCCTGGATCCTCATTCATCTCATTTTTCTCTCTCTTTCTCCCTATTCTTTAGGTTGGAACAAAAGGAAGATCAGAGAAAATAAGAACCTACAACTTTCCACAGAACAGGGTCACAGACCACAGAATAAACAAATCACTACATGACCTTGAGAGCTTCATGCAAGGAGACTGTCTTTTGGATGGCATGATACAGTCACTGAAGGACTATGCGGATTACGAATCTCTAGTAGAAATGATTTCCAGAAAAGACTAAGCTATTGTATAAAGCTATTTTTTTATATAAACTAGGAAAATCCTAGAGTGAATCCTTGTGTGCAAGTACTTAACCGGTATTCCTGAGGAATGTAAGTTAACAATTTCATGGACTCTTCTCTATAAAAAATTAGACACAATACTAAGCAGAAATATCCTTTTTATGATATAAAGAGACAGAATCTGATAGTGAAATTAACAAGCAATAAAAGTCAGGTACACTGGGACTGGGAAGGAATGGCCTACATGAAGTTCCTAGAGTTCCAGAGTCAGGTCGCTTGCAGGGCATGGTGTAGCCCACTCAGTGGTGCAAAAGTTCTGGACTGCCCTGCAGCTGGGAGCGTGGGCCTTGCAAACAGAGGACCTCAAGCTCGTGGGGCCTGGTAAGCAGAAAGCCTCTTGTTAAAATGTGAACAAAATTTCCCGAATAATAAGCCTTGGTGGGCTCCTGTATCAGTTCCCCAGAGAAACAGAACCGAGAGGATGTAGGAGGCATCCACAGAGATACACTGTAAGGATGCCCACATGGAGCACTCTGTGTCCAAGATCCGCAGTATGAATCAGCTGGGAGGAGACCAAGAAGAGGCGATGGTTCACTTCACTTCAGAGGGAGTTTGCTGGGGAATGTTCTCTTGTTTGGAGGAGGCTGGGTTTTCTCTATTCAGGCCTTCAGCCTGGCTGGGTAAACATGCTATGTTGCCCATAAGGGAGACGTAGATTAACTGACATTTCACTGATTTCAATGTCAGTGCCATCCAAAACTTGAGAAGATCTAAAGTAATCTGTTACCAAATACACTGGTAACAGCAAGCCAGATCTGTGAAATAGACTAATGGTTTCTTTCCAAGAGTACCCCTAGAGACTGTACCATGGAAGAGGAGAAATGAAATGTCCTGCCCTGCTTACAGTGTTTCTCCACCACCTGCTGCCGACAAGCTTCACAAACTAACCACAAAGAAAGGTACAGGCTGCCGTAGTTTGAATGTCCCCTTCAAAACCCAGGTGTTGCCAGTGTGATATTAAGTATGGCAGCTTCAGAACTAAGGTTTTAAGAGTCCCTTCTGAATGGGGCTAAAGTCTTAACTGTCAAACACCCAGAGTCACTGCCCATTTTCAATAATGTTTTCATATATTTAGTGTCTGAAATAAATTGCAAACAAGACATTCCACTCTCACACCTATCAACTGGCACTACTTAATCATATATCAATCATCACACATCAAAATTCATGTAAAATCTCAGATACTTAAAACTAATAGTTGAGATTTCTCTGCTTCTTCCCCAGGTGTGTTGGAGCTAACTTCCTCAAACTAAGATCTAACTATGTGCATAATCCAGTGGGTTTACCCTTAAGAGACCCCTGATCCTGATTTTCAAGACATTGCACTGGATTTTTATCTATGAAGATCAAACTAGATATTTTGGTACTATGTGAGTTGTTTGGACATTAACACTTAAGACTTGGCCAGTTTACCCATACCTGTTTGGGTGGAAGCGTCACCCAGCCCCTGGCATCCATATACTCAAAGAGTCTGGAATGTTTGGGTTAAGGCCACACCACAGCCTCTGGCATCCATATATCCAAAGAGTCTGGAATGTTTGGGTGGAAGTTCCATCCCAACCCTCCTCCCCTGCGAGTTGCCTCAGTTCAGATTCTAAACCAAGCCAAACAATGACCCCACCCCAGAGATGTTCAAGACCACTCCCACCCCAAGAACAAACTGGTCTTTTCCCATTTTCTTTCTGGGGGCTGGAGAACCATCCAGGAACGTTGGTATTCATTAAATCTGGGCTTTTTCTAAATTGGTTTGATTTGGTCTGATTTGGATTATTGTTTCGGTGGAAAGGTTTATCAGAGTACAGAAACTTTTCAATACCATTTCTTGTGACTTAGTACTGTTGTTGCAAAAAAAATCCTATTGAAATGGGGAAGGTTTGACTGTTCCTTGCCACTAGGATTTAGGAGCCTCTAGCCTAAATAATAAACAAATTATGAGGCACTTTCCCAGATTTTCTAGAATCAGCTATAGTCTTAAGTTTTTAGGAACAATTAGAATGTGCTTCTCTTAAATCAATTATATATATATATATATACATATATACAATTATATTTCAGTACACTTACTTTATACTGAGGACTTAGTGTCTCTCTCTACTGGAAAGTGAGCAGTACAAAACCATTAATGATAGGCAAGGGTTTTCAAGCTGTCTACAGTATTTAATACAGAAACCAGGTTACGTGAACAGACTCCTTCCCTTCTAATCTCATGGAAGGTACTTTACCTTTAAAAATAACTTCTTAAATCTGCCTTTCATATGTATGGGTGTTTTTCCTGCATGTGTGTCTGTACATGATGTATCTGCAGTACCCGTGGATGCCAGATTAAGGTATCTGATCCCCTGGGATTGTAGCTCCAGTTAGTTGTGAACAGCCAGTGGATGTTAGGAATCAAACCCAGATTCTCTGAAAAAGCAGCAGTACTGATTGTATTTTTAGGACAGAGTCATTCGTAGTCCTTGCATGATTGATGCAAATGTTCATTAGACAGCTGTGATGATGATACTACAACATGCTTATTTTTTGAAACAGGAAATTTTTGTTTTTTCAAGACAGGGTTTCTCTTTGTAGCCTTGGCTGTCCTGGAACTCACTTTGTAGAACAGGCTTGCCTGAACTCACAGAGATCCATCTGTCTGTCTCCAGAGTGCTTCCATTAAAGTTGTGCACCACCACTGCCTGACCTTGGACTCCAGAAGTCTTGCCTAAAGGAACTGGGTTCTTTTTTTGCCTTTTCACCTCAGTTCCTCAAGAATACCTCCCCCTAGTCCTGGAGGAATCAAAAGTCCATGCACTCTCTTGACTAGCTCTGAAACCCTATTAATTACAGGGAAATTTGACTTAGACTTCTAAGCACAATCATTATAAGTGGAAATAATGCTAAGATTATTTAAGAATGGCAAGCCAATGCAACATTTTTCTTTCCCTGCCAGCATTTTAAGAGGTCTGCTGCCTCTGGAGCCCACATCCATTACTGTACACACAATCCACCAACGCTTTGTACTCAGTTCGCACTTCTCCATTAGTGGATATTTACACAACCCTCTCTCTTGTACAGCATTTTTAAAAAAATTTTTTTCTTTTTCATGACATGTAGCCCTGGAACTCAATTTTCTGCCTCTCAATTGCTTGGATTAAAGGTGTGTGCCACCATACCCCATCAGACAGCATTTTAACATTCATTTAGCAAATTAGCTGAGATCCCTATGCAGTGCGATCAAAAGAAATATACAAGTTCACCCGGAAATCTACAGCAGACCCCAGATTTAGCTTCTCCCTTTCCGATTCCCTTGCTTGGTGAGCTGCAGGCACTTTTTATTTTATTTTATTTTTTTTTATTTATTTATTTATTGGGTTTTTTTTTTTTTTTTTTTTTTTGAAACAGGGTTTCTCTTTGGCTTTGGAGCCTGTCCTGGAACTAGCTCTGTAGACCAGGCTGGTCTCGAACTCACGAGCTTTGCAAGGTCCGTGCAAAGACTCAAACTTAGCTCACCATTCAAAATTCTCAACCCACGACGTCTCTATTTACAGTTCTTTTGCCACTTGCTTTAGTATCTATTTTCATTTACTGAAAATTTTGATTGCCAGTATCATTCTCATTAGTACAAAAACTTCCAGAAAGACTTCTGTCGTTCCATCCATTATAGAGGCTCAATTCTCAAGTACAAAACAGAAAATGCTGCCAAGATTTTGGTAAGCATTATAACTACTTTTATGCAACATTTCATATGTCAAAAGCCAGAAAACTAGGAATAAACAACGAATTTAGATAAAAACTCATCCACGCAGCTCGTGTGTGACTCAGCCTAGTCTTGGCCCCGCCTTCCTCAGGAGCTGTCATTGACAGCAAGGAACCTTAACTGAAAGTCAAACAATCTCGCAGAAAAGCAAGAGGGAAGTGGCAAGTGGAGGGGGTGGGCGTTTCTCCGAGCGAGCATCCTGTAGCTTTAGGGCGCCATATTCTGAAACCGAGTCCGGTGTTGGTGTTGTGTGGTCACAAATTCAAGGTGTGCGTTGCCCAGCATCACACTAGCGGCGCCCTTCTGTTCGCTATCAGACTTAACAATTAACACATTCGCTCCCACGCTTGCTACAAAAATATACACCTAGCCAGGGCTCCTCCAGCCCCCAAAAGTGTGGAGTTTGACCTATTTGGGGAAATAGGTGTGCTGTCTTGCGCTTAACCTAGAAGGAAAAGAAAAAAAAAAACACAGAAAAGCGAAAACAATTAACATCGTAAGGATTCCCGGTGGCTGAGAACTCAAAAGAATGCTGCGGCAAGGACTGGAGATCAGGCCGCGCCCTCAGCCCCCGGGAGGCGCCGAGCCCAGCTTCGCCGGGGTGCCTCTGCGCGCCATCCCGAGGGCAAGGGCGGTCGGTCCTCCCGTAGCCACCTGTCCCGCCCCGCCCGGAGGGACCCGCCAGGCCCCTAGTGCGCAAGCGCCGACCCGCCAAGTCCGCAGCGCGGCCGGCAGGCAGGGCGCAAGCGCGGAAGCTCCAGGCAAGGGGCGGAGCCAATTTAGGAGGGAGAGTGGAGCGCGCCTAAATGCTAGAGAGGCGGGTCCGGAGCCGGAGGGGAAGGCCCTGCTTTCTGGGAGGTCTGCGCTTCGGGCGGCGCGCTTTGCCGCTCGCCGAGCTCGCGCTTAACGAGACGATGGAGGAGGACATGGGCCCCGCCTGTGCCCGTCTCAGATCTGCAGGCAGAAGTCGCAGCTGTCCGCAGGACACGAGGACTCGCGGGAAGCCGGTTCGCGGGACAGCGGGGGTAGGGCAGCACGGCGGGTCTGCGCAGGCGCCCCGCCTTCGCAGGCCACGCCCCCACCCGCCTTGGCACGCCCTCCGCCTCTTCGGGGAGGCGCGGAGTCGGGCGGTGGGCGGGACCCTGGCTCCGCGGCTGGCTCCGCCCCCGCGGCTTCCTATTGGGCGAGCGAGGGCGTCCCCCTCACACCGCCTTCGTATTGGCGCGCTCGTGCGGACGCCGCGCCCCATTGGTCTGTTCTGATTTGGGCACCAAATTCAAAGATTTTAAAAGTACCAGCTGGCGCCTTTTAAGAGCTACAGCTCGGCGCAGCGGCCTGTCGCCTCTTTCCTGTGGTCGCCGCCACTTCACCTGCGTCGGAGCCCGCGCCCTCCGGCATGAGCCGGCGCGTTTGCAGCGGTCTGCCCCGGCCATCCTCCTGCCCCTGCGGCCTCGGCTCGCGGACGGTCCCGGACGGTGAGTGTGGCGGGCATCGTAGGGACGGGTTCCCCGCTCTGTGGCTGCAGCCTCATGACCGGGTGCATGTGCAGATCGTGGGGTCCCGGGCCTCGGGCGGCCTCCCGGGCCAGGGGAGGAGAGTCGCCTGGTGCAGAGGGGGGACAGGTGTGTGGCTGGCAAGGGGTCCCACCAGCCCATCCCATCCAGGTGTCCTGCCGTGGGGCCGTGCAGGTGGTGGCAGCTGCGCGCGGGATTCCACCCCAACCCCTGCATGGGCGCCAAAAGCCCCCTCCCCTCCCCCACTCCTGCCCGAGCTGTGACAGGGCTTTGGGCTTCCAGACTTGCCAGAGGCGCCATCTCCAGCCCCCTAAACCCCCTGTTCACAGTTGTTTAGCTAGCTCACTTCCTCAGTTTCCCAAACTCTTCTCCCTCTGCGTCCTGGCCGGAGAGCGCGGGAGATTGCGCTCGCGCTATCTCCCGCCCTCCCTCCTCGTGCACCGCGCCCTGGGGCAACTTCCACCACCGACCCCCTCAGCATTTCTAGGGGCTCCTTCCCTGCTCCCGCCAAATGTAGAGACCCCCTTCTGTCCACCCTACCAGACTCAATGGGAAAAGATCTATTTTCTCCTCTTTTTTTCCCCCCCTCTTCTCTGAGTAAGTCTTTTAAGACCTGGAGTCCTCGGGGGAGGGTTTTAAAAAGGGCTTCCCCCGCCAAAAAAAAATCAAAAACATGAATTTTCCTCTTATTTAGTTGATGGTGAGAATCGAAGATTTATTTTTTTTACCCCCGTGGATTGAGAATTTAATGGTCATTTGTTTCAAAGCCTGGATGAGAGTTGAGCAAAC
This sequence comes from Neodon shergylaensis, assembly GCA_025134845.1. Lineage (NCBI taxonomy): Eukaryota > Metazoa > Chordata > Mammalia > Rodentia > Cricetidae > Neodon > Neodon shergylaensis. Next base: position 2,439,327 of record JABTXL010001959.1, on the reverse strand, counting down.
TCAGTTGCATATAAATATAACATATTCTATATAATCTTTGTTGCCTCACAATGAAAGACAGATAAATCTATTTTACCCTAGAAATTTTTGAAGCCGACGGCAAAAAACAATTCTTTGATATCTTCCTGCATCAGAAACGGAATTAGGTCTTTAGAGGTAGAAACTGGTGGATTAGCGCGTTGTGTTTGCAAAAGATCTTGAATCCTAAGTCAAACTTAAATGTCGGAAATGTAAAAGTTTTACGGTGGAATTCTTTTGCTCAGCTTTCCTCCTCAGGAAATACGTGCTGCCTCCTAGTTCCCTCCCCGACTTGGTTTACAGCTTTGAAGACATTTTTTAAAAATTACTTTTGTCCATTTACATATTTTTCCAAGTAGACTTAAAGGGTTTTTTCCTGTGAATTCTGCTTTTGGTCACCTTTCGTCAGGTTTAAGCAGAGAAGTGAGGGGGCTTGACCTTGGCCACATGGTTGGACTGAGACTGAAACTTAACAGATGGAAGAACTAGAGACTTTAATGCCAGTTTTAATTAGTGTTTGATATGGAATGTAAAGTCACTATTGATGGGAAGGAAAGGCCAGGCTTGGTGCACTTTGTAACTCTCAAACTGGCCCCCTCCCCCACCCCACGGACTGGACTGGGGAGGAATAAAGTTCTAAACAGTGAAATGTGAGTTTTATCTGTAGGTTCGTTTTAAGGAAAACCAAAAATCTCCTAATAGAATAAGCTGGTTGGAACGTTCACCAGAGATCTTTCTCATTTGAAATTTTGCTTCCTAAATTTTTACTTGTGTGGAATTGATGCTAACAATGGAGGAAATGTGAGGGAGGTTGGCTCAATGTGGGTGACTGACACTCTTGAGGAATAGTTTTCCTCCCCATTTTGTGGATGGGAAAACTAAGGCTTTAGAGTTAATTTTTTGTCATTTTCTCCCAGCTTGGTAAATGGTATTCTATATGATAACTGCTGGTGTCTTCAACCACGGGATATTTTCTTTTATTCTACTTAATAATACATATCCTGTGCGTTAGTTAATTGGGGTCATTTGCCTGCATTTCTACTACAGCCTTGCGCCCTAGACCCACTGGGATTCTTCTAAACACTTGTAGCCTTGATTATATATACTTCCCTGCAATTCACCATTGCCGGTGACCTTTTCAAATTTGGAGCCAAATTTCTTTGTGTTTAGAAAAATACAAAGGTTTTGTCTGCATGTCTCTAAAAAAGATCTATCATTAAATGAGTATCAGATGGATAAAATGACAGAACTAGACACGTGCCCCGTATATTGTTTGACTGGGGGGTATGGAATCAGATAATCTGCTTTTTTATGTGTGATCAATTGATGACATAAACAGAATACAAAGTACTTCCGGTTGTTTAGGAGCTCTTAGCTTGATCTTTGGAAAGTTCTTCATCCAAGATGGATTTATATATAATATATATATAATGCATTCATTTTAGATTTTTGTTTTCTGATACTTTCTCCAATTTAGAAAGCAAAAAATAAAGGGACTCCTGTAGTCTGGAAAAGTTTTTTAAAAACTGGTTAAAAGAATGAAGTGTGGCCAGCATGTGCAGTACAGTCCCAAGCCAGCTGGAAAAGCTCCTAAGAGCAAAACTTAGAACAGTTTGAGCCAAGAGAAGCCTCCCTGGACTAGGTTTGATGCCAGAGCTGTTCACTGAGGTGTTCTTGCTCCTGCCAGTCCTGTCTCAGATGAGGAAGTGCATTAGAGAAATCTCAGTTCCGAGGCATTGACTAAGGAAGCAGAGCTGAAGGTAAATGTGCTGTCTCACCAGCTTGCCACCTGTGCCCAACCACCAGCACCCACATAAAGAGAACAAAACCAGCTTCATGGTCGCCCTCTGACCACATGTGCATTGTATCGAATGCACACCCTCGCAAAAACATGGAGGGTGAGAGGAAGCCTACAGAAATAGCCATAGCTAGATGGAATGTGGTGGCCTGGAACGGGGAGAAGAGCTGAAGTACCATGTAACCAGGGGCTTTGGTTAATATTCTGCTGGTTGGGACATGCGTGCCATGGTAATGCAACATGTCCATTGCTGTTGCTGGGTAAGTGAGGGCGCTGATCCTTGGTGTGAAACCCTGGGGTCAGGCCCCATCAAGGGGAACATGTTAGCCCCAAAGTGATTTATATTCTGTTTCTTGTGTTCTTTTCCTAGGTCGTAAAGAAGAAAGCCCTGCTCTTTGTGTTAAAATGAAGTGTTTTAATTGTGACCCCGATCTTTCTGAGCTTGAAGTGGTGAAGCCTGACAGTGAACTGCGGCAAGGTTCCTACAGCCCTGTGTGTGTGGAGCCTTCCTGTAAGGACTGCTTTAGAAACCAGGAAAGGGTATCTTTCATCGAGTCACCAATTGTGGGACATGATAACAACAAGGAAAATCGGCGGGTACAAAAAATACTCAACAGTTCCAGTGAAATAGAAGAAGCGCTAGAGACCAGCCGACTGTATGAAGATAGCGGCTATGCGTCATTTACCCTTCAAAGTGAACATGAGGATGGCATCCTTATTCTGGAGAATTTCAGAAACAGTACCCAGCCCTGCTTGCTGCCATCCCAGAGCCCAGACCAGTATCCCAGTAAAAACCTGCTGCCTGTCCTGCATTTTGAAAGAATGGTTTGCTCAACATTAAAAAAAAATTCCAAGAGGAACCCTAAAGTGGATCGAGAAATGCTGAAGGAAGTTATTGCCAGTGGAAACTTTAGACTGCAAAATATAATTGGCAAGAAAATGGGCCTGGAACATCTAGATATCCTTACTGAGCTCTCCCGGAGGGGATTTAAGCACCTTTTAGCTAATATTTTGACAAAGCTCAGCGGCATGGACTTAATAAAGTGAGTGTTGCACACTGTATGTTAGATAACACAGGACCCGCTTGTGCAGACTAGTGTAAAGTGGCCTTAACAGAGCTAGTCATGTTTGATGGGTGGCATTTGAAATGGAAGAAAGCTTATGGAAATCTACATCTAGTCTGAGCACTTGGAATTTTGTAGTCTTGCTATTAGAAGGCTCTGTTCTGTACCGGGTGATCTGGTGTCTGAAGTGAAACAGGGTAGATAAATGGTTTCTATCGTTGGCTGGTTTGTGTAATCCACATTGTGGAGTGTGCCATTTCAGTTAATATAGTGTTACAAGTGGCCAGGAGTTCTCTTATCAAATAGCTACAGTGGAGGTGTGCACACTGCTGGTTTGAAATTGGTTCTCTGGACAGATATAAAAAAAATTAGATGTCACGGAAGCTTGATGGAGCTTTTAAAACATTTTGGCCCTCTGGTAGTCTGGTTAAGCCTAGTACCCGGGCCTGGTCATCTAAGCAGTTTTGATGTCTAGTTGGGTGAGTGAAGCTCGCGCTGTGCTCTGTTCTTGGTTCATCTTCGCATCTTTGTCTCCTTCCCTTCTAGCTTGTCTAAAGTGAGCAGAATTTGGAAAAAGATCGTAGAGAATGATAAAGGAGCCTCCCAGCTGTACAGCAGAGCCATGCAGAGAGTCCTGGTAAGTTCAGTGCCATTGCTCTATATCTGGGTGGTGGCGGAGGCACACGCCTTTAATTCCAGCCTTTGGGAAGCAGAGGCGGGTGGATCTCTGAGTTCAAGGACAGCCTGGACTAAGTGAAAACTAAAAAAGACTTTTGTAACTCCCTTAAATTCACAAGCAGCACTTCAGCCTCCCAGGCAGGGGCTGGAGAGGAAGAGGAAGGGTTTGAGAGGCCGGCAGTGTGCAGGTCTTCCATAGAGATCATTGCACTTCGGTTACACTTCCATAACCTGGAAACGCTGTTCCGTGTGGACTGATTTCTAAATAAGGGCTGTGTGTTAGCTTGGTCAGTTACAAGAAGAAATGAATTGTTAACATACTGGAGTGTCTTACTGTATAGATCAGTGGTTCTCAACCATCCCAATGCTGCGGCCCTTTACTACCTCATGGTGTGGTGACCTCTCACCATGAAATTAATTTTGTTGCTGCTTCATAACTGTAATTTTGCTACTGTTATGAGTAGTAATGTAAATATTTGATCTGCAACCCCTGTGAAAGGGTCATTAGACTCCTCCCCGAAAGTGTCGCAGCCCACAGGTTGGTATGCACTGCTGGTATAGAGAAAGTGTTTTAATTTTCTGAAGTGATTGGTGGTTGTCTTATTTCTGATACTGGTCAGGATGTGATTGGATGTGTTTGGGCAACAAATGCTACTTCACTTAACCAGGTGACTTTAGACAAGGGATACTTAAATTCTGTGCTCAGCTTCTTTATTGATAATGGAAATCTGTTTCAAAGGGTTACCTTAAATCTGCTGCTATGGTAGGGTGGTGGCTAATGTGTGTAATTTGGGAATTTGAGGGCTTGAGAAGATTGAGAACTGGAGCTGCATTGTGGCCTCTTAAAAACCTGAACTAACTGCATGTTTGGTGACTGACTACTGCCACCTACTGGTAGTGGGGAGAATGACCTTATGCTCTGTGAGCAGAGCTTTGGTCTTGGTTAAAGTCACCTTGATCCCTCATAGGCTTATCTTAATTGGCACTTTCGTGAGTTTAAAATCTCCTATTAAACCCCTTTTCAACCAGGAAAGCAATAAGTTGTCACTGCACACTTCAACCAGAGGGTACGTTGTGAGCAGAACGGCACTGACCTCTGTCCAGAAGTCATCGACTTGGGCTCCTACCAAAAAAGATGCTCAAGCCAAGTTCCCTAGGCAGCATGATCAGAAGGGTTCTGCCTACAGCCGGTACAGTGAGTTCCTTGAGGTAACTATCTAATTGGTGTAATAGAACTAGGGGCGCTTACTGTTAAAGGGAGCTCACGTTAAGAAGTAGGGTTCCAAAGTACATGGTATCTAGTGTTTGCCACCCAATTTAATTAAGTGATAATGTTCTTTCAGTTTCGAGTAAGACGCATTAGGGCAGTTATCGAAGAGGTCGTGTCTTCTGTCCTTGTTCAAACTATTCCTTACTACATTTTGTAGTGAATGCTGTCATTAGGAGAACAGGTGGACAGAAGGGCAGTTTGCTGTAACTCCTGAACCGTTGGGTGGTAGATACTAAAATGTCCCTGTAAATATTTATCTGTATATTGGAGGCATGACTGCCCTTCCTGGTTTAGTTACTAAAATTTGTTCGGTCCACCAAAATACATGTATGGATTTTTTTCTTCTAGGTGGGCAAGACATTAAAAAACAACGAAAGCCTCAAAGCCTGTGTTCGCTGTAATTTCCCTGCCAAGTATGACCACTATTTAGAGCGAGCAACCTGCAAACGGGAAAGCTGTGGATTCGACTATTGTACAAGATGTCTGTGTGATTATCATACCAACACCAAAGACTGTTCAAATAGCAAACTCCTCAAAGCCAACTGTAAAGTGACGGGCCCTTTGCCTGGAACAAAAAAGAGTAAAAAGAACTTACAAAGATTGTGACCCTTAGTAAATCAATTGCAGGTGACCTTAAGGTCACCTTTTAAAGAAATGTGAGCTTTTAATTTGAGAAGGTAAAAATAAATGCCTGGAACCTTTATGCCCCTTGAGGAATAGAGGACATACAGCCTCTTAAAACAATACAGTTTGATATGAAAAAATTAAAATCCATACAAATACAAAAGATTCATGTCTTTTAAGAAAAGAAACTGGATATCTATTTGTAGTTAGATGGTAAAATAAAATCAATTCATTGGATTTTATGGCAGGTGAAGGCTGTAATTTTATGGAGTCTTTAAAACGATGTGGTTCAGTGTTGGCATCTGTGATGCTTTACCAATTGTTCTTGTCAGCTTGAGTCTGCATTTAAATGTCTGTCTTTGTCAGTGTGAGCCTTTTTCAGTGTTTCAAGTATCTGTTGTAACTTGTTTGCTTTATTTCCGGTCTGTTTTTTAATGTTTTTTATACCTGTAAATATTTCTGTTTTTACGTGCCAAAGAAAATAAATATACATAACTTAATTTTGTTTTGTTATAAATAAAATTGTTATAAGTTCAGTGACACATGCTGTTTTTTTTTATGAACTTGTTAGCACTGGAAATGAGCGCATTGAGCTGTGAAAGGGATTTCTCTCTCCTGCTGGCGTATCTAGTGAGTCCTGTAGACATGTAGATAGACACCTGTTACTCCTTAAACATTGAAGTATGGTGGGGGGGGGGGCACCTTCTGTGTCAAGACCGGCACATCAGAGTAGTGGGCAATTGCTTGATTTTACTTTCTGGTTTTTGTTGGTTTATCCAACAAAAATTTGTTCTAGGTAACCTGCAGTTGCCAGTGTAGCGATCTTGTCTTGCATTAGCTTATGTTCATCATGAGCAATCAGTCTCCCCACTCCTTCAGGTTTAATAACTTGATGCATACAGTGATCCTAGTGAGTGCTTCATGCAGTACTGGAAATCCATCCCTCAGTGCTTTCCTGGCTTTGGGGATTGCTGATGAGCAAATTAGGGTTGGTTCTTGTTTTTAGGGTTTTGTGGGTTTTTTTTAATTGTTAGTTTGGTTTGATTTTGTTTGTTTTTGGTTTTTGAGGCAGGATTTCTCTATGTATCTCTGGCTGTCTTGGAAATCACTCTGTAGACCAGGCTGACCTGACCTCAAGTCATTTCTAATGGGATTACCTATGGAAATAACTTGGTACCTGAAACTCAGTATTATTCTGTACTATTGATACTTTAAGCATGAGCAGGGCTTTTTTTGTTATATTTTATATTTTGGTAATTTTGATTTCTAAATGTCTCCTGAAGCTGGTGGTCTATTTCCCTCCCTTAGGTTTGAGGAGTTTTTACTTAAATAGGCTTTCTGCATCATTAGTCTGCCTCAGCCTTTCAACCACACTGGGTCTCGGGTTTGGTTTCTTAGTTGGATCAAAGATGTGATAATTGCTTTCCCCACCACTTAATGCTGCCTGACTAATTCCTGGGTCTGTAATTCCTGCTACTCATTCATCAGCTTGGTCTCACCTGTTGGAGGAGTCTTAGGGTTCCTGTTGCTATTGAAACACCAGAGCCAAAGACAACTTGAAGGAGAAAGTTAATCGGTTCATCAAAAGCAGGCGTAAGAAGGTATAAGAATTTTTTTGATTTGCATTTCTCTGATGACTACGGATGAACATGTCCTTAAGTGTTTTTTTAGATTCCTCTGTTGAGGGTTCTCTGTTTAGGTCTGTACTCCATTTTTTTTATTTGGTTATTTGTTCTTTTGATGACCAATTTCTTGCCAAGATCAAAAACACTAATGACAACTTGTGCTGCAGAGATTGTGGGGAAATCGGAACACTCCTGCATTGCTGGTGGGAATGCAAGCTGGTGCAACCCCTTTGGATGTCAGTGTGGTGATTTCTCAGAAAATTAGGAAACAACCTTCCTCAAGACCCAGTAATACTACTTTTGAGTATATATCTAAAGGATGCTCAATCATGCCACAAGGACATGTGCTCAACTATGTTCATAACAGCATTGTCATAGCCAGAACGTTGAAACAACATAAATGCCCTTCGACCGAAGAATGGATAAGGAAAATGTACATTTCCACAATGGAGTACTACAGAGCAGAAAAATAACGACACCTCGAATTTTACAGGAAAACGGAGCTAGGAAACATTTTGAGTGAGGTATCCCAGACAGGCAATTATCACATGTACTCACGCATAAGTGGTTTTTAAACATAAAAAAAATCAGCCTACAAATCACAATTGCAGAAAACTTCAACAATGAGGACACTAAGAGAGACATACATAAATGTAATCTGCATGGGAAGTAGAAAAAGATAAGATCTCCTGAGTAAATTGGGAGCATGGGGATCTTGAGGGAGAGATGGAGGGGAGAGGCAGAGAGGGGAGCTGGAAAAAATGTAGAGCTCAAATAAAAATCAATAAATATAAAAAGAAAACAAAGCAGACAGGTCAGGAACCTGGAGGCTGGAGCTGATGCAGAGACCATGGAGGAGTGCTGCTCACTGGCTTGCTCAGCCTGCTTTTTTACAGAATATGAGAACAGCCCAGGGATGGCACCATCCTCATCAATCACTAAGAAAACGCTCCACAGGCTTGCCTACACCCAACATACACAGGCATTTTCTGTCTTTAAGCCAGCAGTTCTCACCCTGGGGTCAGGATACCCTGGGAGGGCCAAACGACCCTTTCTTGAGTCATATATCGGATAGTTACATTACAATTCAACTAGCAAAATTAGTTATGAAGTAGCAACAAAAATAGTTTTATGATTGGGGGATCACCACACAAGAACTGTATTTAAGGGTCTCAGCGTTAGGAAGGTTGAGAAAGAACCACTGCTCTAAACTTGGCTATCCTGCCACCCCTTTCTTGGTCTCTAGTATGATTCTTTCCTTGGGATAGTTAGAATCTCCCCTTGGTTACCAAAACTTCTATCCCGTCATTTGAGGGAAGCCTCTAATTTAGTTTTTGAAGAAAATTTCAATATGCCTATATTATTTATTTCATTCTGTATTTAATTGGACACAGGATTATCTGGGAAGAGGAAATCCCCCTTCCCCGCACTGAGAAAATGCCTCCTAAAATTGGCCTGTGGACACATCTGTGGAGAAGCATTTTCTTGATTACTGAGTGATGAAGGCCCAGTCCACTGTCGTTGGTGCCACCCTGTATGCACGTCTCCCGGGTGTATAAAACAGCAAACTGAGCGAGCCGCAGAGCAAACTACTATTTCTCCACGGTCTCGGCTTCAGTTCCCGTACCCAGCTCCTACCTTGAGTTCCTGCTCTGACTTCCCCTTCATGAGAGAGGACCACTGTCAACTGTGAGCTGAAACAAACCCTTTCCTCCTCAAATTACTTTTGGTTGTGGGGTTTCATCGCAGATCGGAAAGTAGCTTAGGCGCAGATCGGAGAGTAGCTTAGGTGGCTGCTTTTCAAGGACATATCAAGGTATTTTCCAAATCGGCACCATCTTCTGAAGAAATGTACAAGAGTTCCATTTATTTGTCAACACTACTATACTCTGTAGTTTTTGCCACTGTACTGGCTGGGATATATAAGTAGCTCCTTCCTATAAAGGCTCTTTTTTATCTGATGATGGATGATTAGCATCTTTTCATGTTGCTTGGCGTCATCTTTCTTGGTGAAGTGTGAACTTAAATGATTTATCTTTGCATTGCTTCCCTGCTAACTTTTGGGGTTGTTTCGCTATATATTTTTGTTGTTTTGTTTTCTGAGACAGGGTTTCTCTGTAGCTTTGGAGCCTGTCCTGGAACTCACTCTGTAAACCTAGCTGGCCTTGAACTCACAGAGATCTGGCTGTCTCTGCCTCTTGAGTGCTGGGATTAAAAGGATGTGCCACCACTACCTGGAGGGGTTGGGTGGGGTGGTATATATTCCTGATCAAATTCTTTACACACCTGTGTCTTATCTTTCAATTTGCTAGCACCTTAGAGGAAATGTTTTAACTTTTTAAAAATTGTTCTGAATGATGTCCCTTTTAGAGATCATGCATTTCTTGCTGCATCTAAGAAATGTCTAGTCTGTATACACAGCAATTTCCTCCTATGTTCACTTTTAGAAGTTTTACATTATAAACTTTACATTTTTTGCATGGGTGGGTAGACGCATGCTCTAGAGTTTACAGGTGCAGCTTTGAAGACAGCTTGCGGAAGTTGGTTCTCTCCTTGTATTGTACCATGTGGGACTGGGGGATTGAACTCAGGTAGTTAGGGTTAGCAGCAAGCACCTTTACCTGCTGAGTCGTTTTGGCGATCCAGCTGTACACTTTATCATTTATGTTAGGATCTATGACTGGTTTGCAGTTTAGGATGGTGGGAGGAGTGTATTGAAATGGGTACCCATCCATTTGTCCCAGCTCTGTTTGTTGACACATGTCCTTTGTCCACTGGCATGCCTCTTGGGTTCCACACCACTCTGCTAAGTTTTATAATCTGACAGTGGCAGCTTTTTAATCTTTTCTGGACATTTTCCAAGTTATGTTGCCTATTGTGTTTCTACATAAATCTTATCTGTTTATCAGTTTTTATAGAGCACATTTGTTTTGAATGGGTTTGCGGGGACCATATTAGCATGCCAAGTATTCTAGTGGATTTGTATTAAGCAAATTTGTTTCTCTTATTCCAATCTATAAACCTTTAAAGATGCCTTTTGCTTCCTGGTGTGTGTGTGTGTGTGTTATATCTTATAGGCTAAAATCGGCAGTTCAGCAGAAATGCTGGTGTTGCTTCTGTCATGTCCCCGATATTAAGGAAAACATAAAGAACAATGTTAGCTGTCATTTTTTTTCCCCATGAGTTGCCTCCATTTAACTGATGCTCCTCTGTGTTGACTTTTGTCAGTATTTTTTCCTTGCAAACAGGATCATGTTGGGTATGGGGGGGCAAGGCTACCACAAATTAATCTTTATTTTCTAGTGTTAAACCAACCTCCATTTCCTAGGATTAAGGCCACTTGGTCATGATATTTATTATTTACACTATTGGATTACATGTGTATGTGTGAGTGCCTGGGTGTGTGTTCATGAGTGTGCACACTGTGTGTGCATGTGTGTATATACACGTGGGTGTGTTGAGAAGTGCTGCGCTTGTGTGCATAAGAGATGTTGACTTGGAGCTTCTTACAGTGTCTGAGACATACTCCCTGTTTGCAGTTTCCTGGATGTTCATGTAAAGTTGGAAGGTTCTCTTCCTTTGTGGTTATCTAGAAATCCAGAAAGCTTCCTGGATCTGAAAAAGTGTTCATGCGTGTGTTTAAATTAGATACACGACTCTTCAGGTCTCCATTTTTATTCACTTCTCTTTGAATAAGTTCATTATTCAAGTACTTTTCCCCAGAACAATAATTACTGAATTGGTTAGCATGGCGTGGTCAGAATGGTCCCTTTCATGCTATGGAATCTGTAAGCATCTTCCTTTCCCTGATCAGTGCAGCTGGAATTTTGCAGCATAATGTGGTCTCCACTCACTTGGATGTGCTGGGACGATGAGAGCTCTACCCCCATTTCAGCAATGTGGTATGCACTGTGTACACATTTTCTTGTTCAGAGGAAGCCAGAGGGCTAGCTTACAGCTCACGGAAGCGTCTTGTAACACCCAGTTGACCCAGCTCTTTGAATTGAACCTAGATAAAATCTAGATTACAAGATACCATAATTACATTGGAGAAAGAACACACGTGGCATTCAGAAGTGACTGGCTTGGCCAAGCAAAGTCCAAGCTGGGAGTTCAGCTTGGCAGTGCCTTCCTTACCTGGCTCCTCTGATCAAACCAGGGAGAAGCCTGTGTTCTCCAGTGTCTGTGCCTCCCCATCCAGCTAGAGCGGGAGGTAGATGAGTGTATTGTGTCGCTTTGGGATAACCTTTCGCACATTGGTACAGATTTGCTGAGGCCTTTCTCCGCATGAAGGTAGTTCCGGCTTAGCATGTAGCAGTCCTGTGTTAACTCATGTCACAGATGCTGGAAATGAGAGATGAGAATTCCATAAAATTCCGGTGTACCCATATGCATTGCTCTTTTTTGTTTTGTTTTGTTTGTTTGTTTGTTTGTTTTTAGTTTCTCGTGACAGGGCTTCTCCGTGTAACCTTGCCTTGACCATTCTGTAGGTCAGGCTGGCCTCGAATTCACAGACATCCACCTGCCTCTGCCCCCTGAAAGCTGGGATTAAAAGTGGGTGCCACTGCCACCTGATGCCTTGCTCTTTTGTGGGTGTGTCTCAACCTCAGTGCTGTCCATTTCATGTAATCAAATGCTCTCTTCACAGATTAGCCCCGAGTTCAATTTGCCACGCACTGACGCCCTTGTGGGGAGTGCATTGGCTGTTGGGTACGAGGACATGAGTAATTCCAGGACTCTGTCTAGGAAGCTTGTTATGCCTTTTCACACAACTCGAGGGCTGCAATAAGCACAGACTATATGAAAGACAATTTGACTATAAGGCATTGTTGCCTTTTCTTCAACTTCTACTTCAACAGTTTGAACATGTGGCCACGAGATGGCGCTCTTCCAGCACCGTCCTGCGAATTGAATGTAGAAGAAAAAGGGATGGAAGAATATTATTGCTTTTCTATTCAATTTATGTTGCCAAGGTTAGAAAATTGAGTACATACATATTGCTGTTAGGATAATTGTGTTTTAAACAGTTTAACTTTTGGTTTCAGACTCACTGTTTGATAGCATCGTTCCTTACAAAGTGCAGCTCTGTGCCAACCTGTGTGGAAGCGGCGTGGAGTTAGAGGACATTTGAATCACAGCTCATCCAAGTCCAAAATGAGATGTGCTATGAGTGTAGCATGCGCACCAGATATTGGAGATCTGAACAAAACAAAACATAGTCATCTGGGCAATTTTCATATTGACTGCTGATGGAAATAACCATACATTAGATTTGCTAGGTAATTAAAAGACTATGAAGTTCACCCAAGTTACAGAGATGTCTTTTCTGGCACCTTAGTGATGTGTCAAGATAGGGGACCCTCAGAGCTCAAGTTCTTTGTTTGTTTGTTTTTTAAAGAAATCCTTTTATTTAATGGATATGTAGGTGAGAGAACATTTGCTGGAAAAAAAATTAAAGGATCTTTACAGACCATGGAGGCTAAATATTCACTACACTTTGTTGATGTGATTCTGAGTTCTAATATGTAAAAGGTAACTTTACCCGTAACCGAATAGGAGATGTGGTCAGACACGAGATACACACCAAAACATTCCAACTTTGCTTACATGTGTACATGTTTGTGCGTGGGGAAAGGTGACAAGAAAGAGTGCTGGGTCCCCTGGAGCTGGGGTTACAGGAAGTGTGAGCCACCAGGCATGGGTGTTGGACCTGAACTCTGTCCTATGCAAGAGCACTGGGTACTCTCAACCGCTAATCCATCTCTCTAGCACTACAGTGGATTTGTTTTTCCCGTGCTCCCGTGACACGGTGATGGCACCTGATCCCTTGTCGTCAGAGGTCTGCGGCTTCAGCCTCTGATTGTCTCACGAATGGACACAGATTTTTTTTTAACATGAATAAGCTTTTGTTTTCATATCATAAAGAAAAAGTAATACTGACTAACTGATATTATTAACACAATGATTAAATTAGAAAATACAGGAGAAATACTCAAACAATTGTGACATAAATAGCTAGATGTAACTAGAATACCAGTTTATCATGCTCAAAATGTTAATTCTTATGTATATCTTGTTATTTATGGTAGTCAAGATGAAGGAATCCCTTCCAACAACTCTGTGACTTTTGTCACCAAAATAATCGAGTGTTGAACTTTCTATCATCTTTATTACCGTGTGACTGGAAACTAAAAAGCTTTTTGTCCTCAGTAGGGAGACAAGAGAAAACAGACTTACTGCTGGGATAAAAATGTTGTTACAGGATGGAGCTAACGAACCTTTAAATACCTTCGGAGTGCTAACATAGACATTGAAAGTTACTCATCTGTCCATATTTAGAACATCCATTGAGCACCTTCTGTGTACAATGACGCCAGTTGTCTGGGTAATGTCAAATGCAGAGCCTGTGTCCGAGTTCCATCAGAGAACTCGGTTTTAAGACCTCCTGAGAGTTAGTAAGAGATGGCTTAGGTGTCCTGCCACACTGGCTAAACCTTCCTAAGTAGAAATGTTTTAGTCGTGTATTAGCGACCGGCTTCCTTGCTCTAGAGGGTGGATTAGAAGTGATGTTACTGAGTGGAGTTGAATGTAGGAGGACAGAGGAGGAAGGACTGTGGAATCAGACCACTGGAGAACTGATATTCCAGACCCAAGGTGGAGGGGGGAATGTCCTTTCTCTCCAGAAACAGACTCTAAGGCCATAGATGCAGAAGCAGTATCTATGCTATCCCTATATTCTGGGGAGATGTAGCCGGGAAAAGATAGGGGATATTTTTTACCCAAAAAGAGAAATGGAGGGGAACAGTTTCTTACCACTACAAGGGATAGCAACAGTTTTTCTGGAGTCCACTAGCCCACATGAAATGGGTGTTGGCATTGCCAAGACTGAGGACAGAGGGGAGAGAGGACCGTTTGGCCCTTCCCACCCTTCTGCATTTGTCGGAGCACCGGAAATGTTTCTGTGTTGGGAACTTGTGGAACCCTATGCTATTGCCAGTTTGACCTACTGGTGTTAGAGTAATATAGCCTGGTAAGTGAAGAGCTGGTATTCACATGGGTTCTTCCTGAAGAGCTGTCAGTATCACGAACAGAAGGGCAGTAAAGGCTTGGGGGGGGCTTCATTTCGGAAACCCATCAGCCTTGTGAACTCCAATGGGATAAGGACGAGAACACATTTCTTTTTACCCATCCATTCCCAAGAGGCAGTGTGCTGTAGATGTAGGACCGTGTCCTTTCAATACTGACAAAAACTGTTTTACTGAGAATTATTTTTAGTATAATTTGAAGTGTTACCTTGGTACCTCATTGCCTTTCCCTTCGGCATTCTGGAAGCTTTGCCTGTGTAGCTAGAACTCGAGGGGTCTGTGTTGTGTGAGGAGCTTGGACACACTCTTTATATTCTTAAAGGTTGTTCCTAGATTTTCCTCTCGTTTTTCTAAGTATTCACACTTTCGAAGAGCTGAGAATGTGGGTGAGCTTGCTGTTTCCTCTTCCCGTTGTAAGGAATGGTTTCTTTCCCATCCTGTTGCTCTTTGGGTTTCCACCAGAGGGCAGAAGCAACCCACCTAATCCCCAGCTTGCAGCTGTAGTCTTCACTGTTTCAGATGAGACTCTGTGGGTTTCTTTCAAAAGCTCCAATTTCATTGCTCCGAGGAATTGTGATTGAGGGTACCCAAAGCCAAGCTCAGAGTTAGAACACCGCTCTGCTCTCCATCCTTTCCATGCCATGGAGAATTTCTCTGGTTTTTCTCTCTGAGCAGCAGTGTTTTTGTCCTGATAAAACATGCCTTTTGGGTGGCTGATACTGCAAGCACTTGAAGCCAAGCTTGGTGCGCAATACTCTCTATGCAAGGAAGAGTCCCTGTGGAGTTCATGGAAATGAGGGTTCTGTATTCCCTGGAAAACAGCAAAGAGTAACAAGATGCTCAATAAAGCTACTTGTTTGGGGGGTAAGGCGCAGTATGAGGATCTACTTGTATGTCTTTCTGCCCACTTTACCTTCCACCTAGAAGGTAAACTATTATTTCCCTTGTTCATTGACTTATCTCATGTTAAAAGAATGCCCAGTACATTGTAGGTTCTCAATAAATCTTAAAAAACAAACAAAAAAACCCCAGAAGATATTAACTCATTGCTAGACTTTTGATAGCAATGCCTTTCATAACCACAAAGATTAGCTTTGTCCCCAGCCCACACCACCACTGGGAGAAGGTGGGATGTTTAGTAGGAAGGAAGGGCTTAGCAGGAGGAGGTTAGGTCATCAGAGTCGTGTCTTTTAAGGGGATATTGGGACTTCCCTTTTGTTCCCGAGCTGCCACGAGGAAGTCTGCTGTGGATATTCTGTATGTTTCCAGAGCAACAGGGCTGAGTGACCATGGGATGAAACCTCTACAACAACGAATCAAAATAAGCATGTCTTCCTCTAAATTTATTTTCTCAGGTATTTTTCGTAGTGATGGAGAGCTCATGCATCTCCGTTTATAAGAAGACAGAGAGAACACAGACCTTTCCCAGGTCACAGAAATAAGTGGAGTTTATTGCTCTGTAAGCCAAATTCATTTCTTCCTAAACCCCATCCCTTTCTTACCCTGAAGAAGGGCCCAGGAGCTGGAGGCAAGTGAGAATCTGACGGAGTTTCCCGACTGCCCAGCCTGGCTGAGTCTTCTACTGTTTAGGAGGAAAGAGGTGGGGTATTCCTTGTAGTGATACTTTCTGACATTCGTTTCCACAGTGTTCAGATGGAACAGAGGAAAAACTGAACTTCAGGCGTTAGAAAAACCTAACTCGGGTTTTTCACAAAAGTATTTCTCAGCTATCATCCATAACCAAATACATCAGTGAAATATAAGGAAAAAAATAAACACTTGAAAAAAAACTGCTGATAAGTGGAGATTGGTGGTTAATATACGTCTGTAATCTCGGCAACGAGGAAGTTGAGACAGTAAGGTTACAAGTTTGAGGTGAGTCTCGGGTACACAGCAAGTTTAAAGCTCACCTTGGCTATCTCCAGAGAAACAACTCATGAAAGAGGAGGAGGAAGGGAGAAAAAACTTAAAATTGACATTTTGGGAGAGTAGAATGGCTGGCTCACAGCCCATGGTCCTTTTGTGCTTGTTGAACACCTGTGAGCTACAGCCTGGAAGCTGGTAGCTAAGGCGAAAGAATCCTGGTGCTTTGGTATGCAGTGCCTGCTCTGCTGGCCCAGAAGACCAGCATCCTCTGGGGACCTGCTAGGAATTCAGTCTCATTCCAGACCTAAACAATGGGAAAGGGGCTCTTTAGTACATCCCTGGGCCATCTGACAAAGGCTTGAGCAGCCCCAGTGAGCCGAGAACGAACTGCAGAAAGCAGTTGTGTAAGGGCTGATCCCCCTTTAACTAAGAAACAGCCATCTTAGCATGTTTCAAAAGAAGCACTCTGTTGGGAGAAAACTTATCCTGGGCACCATTAAATGTCCAAAAGGGATCCACGGGGAGAATGGAGCTCTGGGGGTTGTAGAGAAAGCGAAAAGTGCAAATGTATCTATTTTTTCTTCTTAGAGACTTAACACTCACGCCACGAAGTTTCTGCAGTTTTGCAGGGAGATTTCTCGTGTGGCTCGCTTGTATGAAAGGTCTGTCTTCTCATTATTTATAGTCATCTGTCAAGACTATATTCTACTCTATGCACTAATCATCAAGACGCGTTTCTTAAATCGAAGCTGGAGGCGAGAAGTCAGGCAGAAATCCATGGAACTGTCATGCTGCAGGACGGATGTCTCAGCTTGGGTTATAAAACTCCTCTGCTTAGGGAAAGTCAAAGAAACTTGAAGTGATGTTTGCATATATGGTTCAGTCTCATGGAGATGCATGGGGAAAGCGTCACTGCCTAGAGCATTTTGTATATGTATATACATTGCAACACATTTTATGCAAATAGTCTCTTATTAAATGTATATTATACCTGCATTCATTTACGCACACCATTTTAATGGTAGTTTTACATGCCGCTTAAATGCACATAGTTTTTATAATATTTGTGTTTTATTATGCCTTTTCAAAAACTTTGTAGTGTGCACATATAACCTGCAAATGTGTGTATGAGTGAGTGTGTCTGTGTGTATGTGAATGTCTGAGTGTATATGAGCATGTATGTGTGTAAGTGTGTATGAGTGTGAATGTGTGAGTATGTGTGGGTATGAACATGTGTGTATGTGTGTGAGCTGTGTGACTGTGTGAGCATGCGTGTGAATGTGTGTGTATAAGTGTGTATGAGTGTGAATGTGTGAGTATGTGTGGGTATGAACATGTGTGTATGTGTGTGAGCTATGTGACTGTGTGAGCATGCGTGTGAATGTGTGTGTGTGTATAAGTGTGTATGAGTGTGAACGTGTGAGTATGTGTGGGTATGAACATGTGTGTATGTGTGTGAGCTGTGTGACTATGTGTGAGCGTGAGTGTGAATGTGTGTGTGTGTGTCTGTGAACGCATACAGATCTTTGTAGGCGCTTTTCCTTTTTGACTGGTTGTTTTCACAGGACTGGGGGTGGGCTCAGCCTCTGCACACGCTGAACAAGCACTTTACCCCTGAGCTCCATCTCAGCCTTATGCATCACAGTGAAAACTTATAACACAGAAAGCTAGCACACTGGACTGTCTCAGCACAGGTGCGTAGGCCAGCAATACTAAAATGGTGACGGGGTCTTACTAGTTTAAGAACGATAGGAGCAGCAAAGCAATTTCTTTCAAGAGTTTAAAGATTTTCTTTCATTAACTTCTCTGCAGATTTTTGTTTGTCTGCAAAACCGAAGTCTTCCATTTGAGAGCACAAACCAGATTTCTGCACTGGGATTAAGGATTTGTCCCACTCTGACCTGAAATGAACCCATCTGAAAAATAAGCTATTATGTCTCTCTTTTCTCTCTCTCTCTCTCTCTCTCTCTCTCTCTCTCTCT
>JABTXL010001959.1:2394088-2421307 GCA_025134845.1 Neodon shergylaensis | reverse complement strand
CTTCTCTTCTCTTCTCTTCTCTTCTCTTCTCTTCTCTTCTCTTCTCTCTCTCTCTCTCTCTCTCTCTCTCTCTCTCTCTCTCTCTCTCTCTCTGAGACAAAGTCTCACTATGTAGCCCTGGCTGTACTGGTACTAGCTACATGAAACAAGCTGGCTTTAGACTCACAGAGATCTGCCTGAGTCTGCCTCTGCCCCTGGAGCACCACACTTAAAGGCACGTCCCATCCGTCCCATCATGCCCTGATGAGACAAGTTCTTTTGTAACCCAAACTGGCTGCCTTGCATGCTTTATGTGGCAGGCGGTAACCTTGACTATTTAAGCTGCCTGTTTTTACCTCTCACGTGCTGGGATTACAGGCACGTTTCACTATGCCTGACTTTTGCTTTGTCTCTTCAATTATCTTTGATGTGGTTAAAACCTCAAAGGGTAGAGTTTTATTACTTCCAAATCTCTATGAATTCACACAGAGTTAGAGATTTGACATCTGTGGTGCTTTGCTCTTCCTTCAATCCACAGCTGATTGAGCAACAACACAAGCTTGCTCCTTGTACCCTGAAGAACGGTCCTCCTTTTGGCTAAAGAAATAGGAAGAAAACCAAACAACATTGCCAATTGCTGCAGGCGGTTCACTGAAAAATGAGAGCTGTGCTTTCTTTAACTTGGCTTTTTGTACTTACTTTAGTACAGAAGGGGTTTCATCCTGCAGAGAAAAGTGTGTGTGTGTGTTTGTATGTGTGTGTGTAAACATCTAAATCATGTTTCTTTCTTATTGATGCCCAGGAAAGTCGACTGCAGAGGCTGCATTGTGTCTCACCTGTACTTAGCGAGTCCCAAAGCTGCTTGGAAGTGTAAGCTTGCATCAAGCAAATTGTGGCAGGATGGATGACTCAAAGGCAGTTTTATAGCCTGGGTGACACCTCAGAAGAGCTGCGTCCTTGGAGCTCCTGCCATGACTGGCAGGCAGCTTGCCTAGTTCGAGGCTCTTCTTTTTTTAGCAATTGCTCCTCTTTAGGTCACTTTGGAGAGGAGACTCAGGAATCTTGTTTCAGGAGTTTCCTGAGAGCTGTAAATTTCATTCACTTCCTGAGCCTTCTAAGTTGTTTGTTTGTTTGTGTGTGTGTGTGTGTGTGTTTTGTTTCTGTTTGATTTTAGGAGGGTGTTTCAAGACAGGGTTTCTCTGTGTAATGCCAGCTGTCCTGAAACTCACTCTGTAGACCAGGCTGGCCTTGGACTTACAGAGACCTGCCTGTCTCTGCTTCCTGAGTGCTGGGATTGAAGGCATGCTCCACCACCAATTGAGCTTTTTAAGTTTACTTTCAGCCCTAATAAACCTCTCTCTATGCTTGAAGAGGGGAGGGTTTCAGCTTGGGGAAAAGAGTTGTTACAGCAGCCGTCCTGTTTTTAGGAATGCTGCCCCTTCATTTTGGATAAGCTCATCACTGGGCTGAGGCAAGCTGAAGTAGGATTCAAGACCCTCTATGTGGTGAGGAGAATGGGGGATCTGAGGTGTTGGAATCTGAAATTGGATGCAGTGAACCTATACCCAAGAAAATCTATTATTTCAGGGTTTACTATAACTTCCTGAGTAATAAGCATAAATTTATTTGTAGCTGAGGGGAAAATCACAAACCGTTATGCATCAAATGGCTATCAAACCTCATTTAAAGATAATTAAAAGGTTCTACGTAAATTTTAATTCTCCACATGTATTGTTTTTTCTCTTATTCTTTTTGCTTGCAATTCTGTAAAACAGTGATTGGCAATTTCCTGGGTTTGGAATTTGAGCTGAAGAATGGGGAGGAAGCCCTTTGTGTTTGGGCTGAATACTTCCCAAGCACCCAGCAGTGACCTGATTTCCGTGTGCTGTGTATTAAAGGAAGAGTGTATTGAGTTAGGGGACACAGGGACCAATAAAAGACAAACTGTGATTTGATTGGCTCCTCCCAATTAATATCTAATTTCTTTGAGTTGTGTGTTAATAGTCTCATTTTACTTAAAAAAATCTTTCTCTTGTGGTTGGAGAGATGGCTCAGTGGTTAAGAGCACTGGCTGCTCTTCTAGAGGACCAGGGTTCAATTCCCAGCACCCATATGGCAGCTCACAACTGTTTGTATCTCCAGTTCCAGGAGATCTGACACCAATGCACATACAATAAAGTTAAATAAATTTTTTTAAAAAAATCTTTCTCCTGAACTATTTTTTTTTTTCTGACTCAGTCCAGGATTCTCAGGAGTTCGGCTTTCCAGAGCAGCTGTGACTGGTTCTGGAGAGTTGGCGTAATTTCTTTGACCATGTTTTCTAGCATCTTCTTTACATTTCTCAGCTGCGGGAGAGACAGTGCCTCCTTCGTGGACTTGGTTGGCTTTCCAGTGCTCAGTGTTCGGACATTTTCCACAATTCCTTCAGGCTACTTCCCCACCTGATGGACCTGCAGGACATCATGGTTTGTCTCACGTTATCTATCATCTTCCCAGTCTCCTTATGACAGGCTCTCTGCCACATCAATTCCACACTCACAGACATCATTAAGAGCAGACCATGGGGCTGGAGAGATGGCTCAACAGTTTGACTTCAATTCCTAGCAACCACATGGTGGCTCACAACCACATGTAATGAGATCTGGTGCCCTCTTCTGGCCTTCAGGCATATGTACAGGCAGGATGCTGTATGCATAAATAAATATTAAAAAAAAAGAACAGATCATGTTTGCCTTATCTCAATATCCTGTATATACATTTTTGTGGGTCTATCCTCCCATACCTTAACCAAAATTATGATTTATTTAATTAAAAGCTTGATTCTTGTGGATTCACTAATGATCACATCACTGAATCCAAGTCCGAAATACCTCTCTCCCAGGAAGCTACCATCCTGGGTGTCAGAGATGTAACTTTAATTGAATCGAATTACCCTTGAGAGTAAAACCTTCCATACCTTTACCCAGAGAAGCAGGATGATGTACCATTCCTCCCTAGAATAACTTCGGGATGACACTGTGAAGGACTGGTGTTACTGGGTGACCAGAGAGTCTTGGGGCAAAATGCAATCTTAAATGGATTTTAGCCTCATTAACTTCTTGACAGACACACAGCTATGTGCACATGGAACAGCTGTCATGAGGATTTTCTGCTTTCCTCTCAGAAGTTGAGCTGGTTTGGACATCTAACGCTGGACTGGCCTCTATATTTCCAGGTCTTAGTTAAGCACTTTAAGGGGGCAAACTTACCGAATCCATTCCATCCCTTGGCTGCTGCCCGCCCCCTTCTACCTTACCAAAACTTTAAACCACTTTAAGTTAGGTTCTCTTAAACATTACAAATGTTTATTTGAGGATCCACAGAGACTAAGTTACTTAGGATCAAATCTATCTGACGTGCATGAGGTTGGAATATAAAGTCTTCCCAGCAACTTCATCTACACAGCGACTCGGAGCTTTGTGTTTAGTTCACCCTTACCACTGACTTTCCATTCAAGATCTACCTGAATCACGTGATATTAAGTACTGTGGTAAACTTAAGATAAAGCATTTGCATTTTGAAAACTTTTCCGTTTGCCCTCATTACTAAGTGAAATAAGACAGCACATTTTGTGGAATAAAGTTTGAATTGATGAGAAGATATTTGGGGAATAGAAACCTGTCTTTATACCTCTTAAATTATGTCTCTAAAACCCCAATGTCCATCTCCTTAATCTATGACTAAGACTGACCTTTACACAGAATATCGGCTTCTTTGCTCTCAGCCCCTGGAGCTATTGACAGCCGTCTCAAATGAGAGGGAGAAAATAAAAAGCACTACGCCTGCTATGACGTGGAAGTGAGTCACAGGAAGATGAAGAATGAATCTGTTTCCAAATGTCCATTATATTTAGAATAATATACCCTTCATCATAGAGTGTGTGGACAGAAATGTTATTACAAAATCACATTCTTTAATGCACTGTCAGAATCTTGCAAGTGAGGGCATTTTAACAAGATTGCAAGAGAAGACTATATCAGAGATGAAATGATATTTTAAATGTGATTTAGCATCATGCAATTGGCTTTCATGTTGGGAATTTTCTGCATTTTGCACATACGTATGCATCCATTTAGGGGAAGTAATTTGTATTTCTCATTGTTCCCTGTAGAAACAGTATCTACTCATTTTGTTTCAAGTTTATCCTAAGTACTTATGATTCATCTTTAAATTCACTTGGGAATTATTTAGGAAAAAAAATCTTCTGTCGTATGACATCATTGACTTGAGAGATTTATAAAAGTAAAGCACTATTAACGAGAGATGATTGATGATGTTGAAATGCTAATCACATTATCCAAAGTGACAGGTTTATTCAGGCAGACTGAACATTTCAAGAATGACTTAGATCTGTGTACTTATTATAAGATAATACAACTGAATAATTTGATCCTTAGTGGGCACTGCAGCTGGAGAAAACATTTCTTTTAAATTCTGGAACAGTCTTCATAGTTGGATGTTTTCCTTAATGATGATACAATACCAACATGCATTAATTAAATCATCCTATTATCTCAGTATGCTCATGATGTTTACACAATTAATAAAATGATAAAAACTGAAAAATACCCAGTGGGTTAGACTGACCAAATGCTGTCAAAGTCATTATGTGTGACAACATCTAACTTATTTGTCAAAATATTATTTTCCTCTCTTTCTGAGTTTTGAAAGTTGACTCATTTTCATAGTATACATTATGCATTGCTATTTTAAGGATTTCTTTTTTAATTTTGAAAATTCACTTAGTTTTTACTTTATGGGTGTTTTGGCTGCATGTATGTCTATGCACCGTGTGTGTGGTGCTCACAGAGGTTAGTGGAGGGCACTAGATTCTCTGGAACTGTAACAGATGGTCGTGAACCTCCACGTGAATGCTAGGAGTTGACCCCTGATCCTCTGGAAGAACAGCCAGTGCTCTCAACTTCTGAGACATCTCTCCAGCCCCAAATATTTCTTGCAATGTTTAAATTAGTTTTAAAAACTCAGACAACACAAACTGTCTTTTATTTAAAGGCATTTGAGAGCAGTGATGATGCGGGGCCAGGGTCATCATCAACTAGCTACCTTCTTTAGACATGCGCCTTTTGAATTCAGAGAGTCCGGAAGTGAGGCTAGAGTGGAGGCTAGAAACAAGCAGCATCAGTGACAGCATGTGTTGATCATTCATTCATTCATTCATTCATGAGATAATTATACATGAGGCGCTGGGCTCTGTTAAGCACAGAAGATCCATGTTGTGGGATGTCCTTCTGTATATGTGTTGCTTTATTGGTTGATGAGTAAAGCTGTTTTGGCCAATGGTTAAGCAGAAAGTCAGACAGGAAATCTGAACAGAGAGATATAGAGAGAGTAGGCGGAGTCAGTTTACAGATCCTTCCTTGAAGAAGGCAGAGGCAGGCCTTTCTCTCAAAGAGCCCAGAAGGGAAAGAAGCAGAAATAATAAAGTATAATCAATCTTATAGAAATGTTTTTCTACACCATACCCAATAATGAGTAGATACAAGATTCATTTACGTTGTTGCAGTTTTCCTTTTTGGTCCCCATGGTATTCTGTGTGATTCCATTTACACACACACACACACACACACACACACACACACACACACACACACACTGGCTGACAGGAGCTGCAGTCAAAATAGTGGTAACTTGTATGTCAGTGAATACAGAACATTAGTTCTGCTTCTTGCCAATCCATTTTGTTGGAGCAGTAAAAAATCTGCTATGTTGGCAATGTTTATTAGATGGCTTTGTGCAGAAAAAGGACTTGGTTAGACTAATCTTATGGTAGATCTCACCAACTGCTTCATGTAGAGTGGGATGGGCTAGTGTTCGTTTTTTTTTTTCTGGTGTTAAATTACAGTTAAAGGCTCAGAAAAAAAATGTCCAAAAATTATCTTCCAAGAAAAAAAAAACACAGACCTGTGCTTCCTAGATAATTAGAAATGAGATTGAGCTTTCTGAAGGCGCATAGAATTAGGCTTCTGAAAAACGAGAAATTCTGAGAAGAAAGAAAACAGTACTGGAATTAACCAACAACTTTCACTAGCTATTTTAACTTTTAACAAGTCCAAATATGTAATGTTTTCCTTCATATTCTACACTGTGTTGGGCATTGTTTATGGCTGGATGAAATAGATATGATGCTCCCTCTCATAAAACTTGGAGTCTGTGTATTCTGAATCTAGAGGTGAACTTCTGTTCAGTGCTAGGCTTTGAATGTAGGGCCAGTCACATGTTGGGCAAGTATGACCAAACTTTATTGACCCTCCTTTTATGATGAGGCCGGTCTGAGGAAGTTGTGGTGCTCTGAACTCATTCTGTGCCGCAAGTAGTTCATGCATTTGTGATTTTTCTGCCCCTGCCTGCTAAGTAGCTAAGATTTAAGGCCTGTGTTACCAAACACAGCTAGGATGTGAATACCTTCAATGAATTCGGGCTAGGCTCCTAAAACACTGGGCTTTGCAGTGGTCCTGCCTGTCTTTCTTTCCCAATCCTAAAATCCTTAACTACCAGAGTCACTCCCCACCCCCTCGGCCTGCATTACCTCATTCCCTCAGGGGTAATGTTCCCAACTGTCCTGGGAACAAGCCCAGCATGGACACCAAGATCCTCTGGTACCAGCAGCTCCCGGCCTCGGTTTCTCTTGAACTTGCCTCAGTACTGTGAGTCTTGTTGCCTGTGGTTTCTCATCTGTGCTGCAGTAGTTAGAACCTGAATCTGATGCAGCTGCCCCGCCCCTGCCCACCCCTAAACCATCATAAGTATTTCTATGCTCTCTGCTGGTTTGCGCCACTTCAATACCACAGGAATGATTGGTGGCTTTGCCAGCAATTGCAGTGCAAATTGCTATCTGTCCTAAGGCCTAGCTCACATCACTTATTTCATACCTGGATATGCCTTCTATGCTTATAGGTCAGCAGGTCTGTCTGTAGTAATAATTATGAATCCAAACTATTAACAGAGGCTGATAGCTTCTATCGTCTGTGCATGTATTGTGGGTGTGCACATGTGTGCCTCTGTATGGTAGCAGGGTGTTGACGTTGGGAGTTTTTTCTCAATTGCCCTCCATTTTTTATATCGAGGCTGTGTTTTTCACTTGAATCCAGAGATCACCAATTTGGCCAGTTTATCTACCTAGCCTGCTCTGGGGTTCTCTTATCTCGGCTTACAGGCACGTCACCATGCCCTCTTGGGATTTAAGTGAATGTTAAGGCTTTGAATGCCTTTTCTTTCATGCTTGCATGGCACATACCTTATTTGATATGCTGTCTCCCCAGCCCTATGTTAACATAAACTATTTTTTTGTAGTCAAATTTTTCTTAATTTCATACACTTAAGCAAAAATTTAAGCACTGGGCTGGAAACACAGCTCAGGGAGTAGAGTCCTTGCTATACAATCATGAAGACCTGCGTTCAGTCAGCCAGCATCTGTGTGAAAGCTAGGGGGATGTTCGTGGGGATCAGACATGTGGATCCCAGGATCATGCTGGCCAGCCTGTCTAGCTGAAGGAAGAGCGCTAGAGTCAGTGAGTCTTTGTTCTTAAAGCTGAGGTGGAGAGTGACAGGAAGACTTCAACTTTGACCTTTAGTCTCCATACACCCATGTGTCCATAAAGGCACACGTGCGTACACACACACACACACACACAGACACAATCTCTGATGCATCTATACCTCTCCCACAAAATAATAAATATATAACAATATCTGAACACAAATTATTTGGTTGAGAACTTAAAGCTATTGTTTCTGTAGTTCACAGTTGCCAAACTTTTAGAATGCTAAACAATGATTTAGCCCTTGATCTCGTCATTTTACCCATGACCAATCCATCAATAGCTGTATTTATATACTATTAACTTCATATAGTACCAATGGGCAGGTGAGATGTTTGTAAGTTTGAGATTCTGAGAAAGGAGAAATTTCTTTGTGTGTGTATGGGGGGCTGGGCAGAGGGTGTCACTGAACAAGAGAAAAATAGATAAGAGAATGAAATTCGGGACTCCCGTGCAAAAGATGTAGGGCTGTCTGGACATTGATGATGGGAAACAATGGCAGATGAGGACAGGGAGGATTCTCTAGCAAGAGGAGAAGGGCGGAAATGACAGCAGAGGAGGGGGTGAGATGGCAAGCCAGGGTGTGGCATACGAGGGGACTTTACACTGAATGTGTGTCAGATTTCTATAACTGTGGAGAAATGGTTTATTTGGCTCAGGTTTTTAGAGGCTTCAGTCCCTTCTTGCTTCTGGCCTGTGGTCAGACTGAAATGTTTACTCTCTTTTGGTACTTAGGAATCAGAAAAACATACAGGACAATGACAAGATCTCATTTTCTAAACAGAACCCACCTCTCAGTCTACACTCACCCAAGTGTTCACACGTGGATGATGCAATCTCCCCTTAAAATGCAGACCAAGATGTCAGCATTCGAGCCTTTGTAAAGGACACATTTCCAATCCAAGACTGTAGTCTGTTGGAAAATTGAGTTGATCAGAATAAAGCCAACCTATATGAAGATCTATAAACTATGCAAACATTTTATTTATCACCCAGGTAGTGTACGGTTGACATTGCTTGTGGTGTGGGGAAATGAATCAATCACTGGTAGATGGAGTTTGTGTTTCTTTCTTTTCCCCCGAATATATTCAACCCCCCTGTCCACCTCAGCCCTCATTATAAACAAAACAGGGTGGAGGTGTCAAGGAATCATATCAGCCAAGCTTGATTAAATTCTAGTCAGGCATCAAGTTTCATTAGTGATGTTCACTTTTGGCATGCTAGAGGGTCTGTTTTTTAATCCTCTGTGTAAAAAGCCTAGCTGCCTTCTGCATTTTGTTCCCACAGTTCCTCAGTGTCTGCTGACAAAATCTCACGAGAAAACAGAACAGAATCAGCCATTCTCAAAAACTCTCCAATCTCCTCCAACCTCGTTAATATCAGAGACCTTATTTTTTTTTTACGATACTCTTTCTGCTTGAGGAAAAGATAATTGTTTAACCATATTCAAGGAGTGGGGCTGAATATATTGGATTTCTTTGAGTCTAACACATCACCTGCAGCTCTATAAGGTCAAATATCATTGACTTGATTTGTGTGGCTCAGATGATCATAATTTCATTAAAACATGGCAAAGAAGGAAGAAAAAGGCGAGGTAATTGTCAATTAGGATTTGTTTATGGTCACTCGCTTTAAAAAGTTTATTTAGTTCTATTTCTAAAGGTAGAGACATTAACCACCTTTATTTCCTTTAAAATAATGAAATTAGTACTTTGAAGAATACAACATTAATATTTCTACATGTATTGAAGTAAATTTTTCTCTTTCACTGGGTGAAGGGGAAAGAAACTAATTGCTACTGACTAGCATCCTGCCTTTTGTGATGCGATGGTGATTAGTATGGAGCCCAGTGATCAGCCATTTGCATCATGGCTGCATTCCCACCGTCCCAAATGGCCGAGGTCAAACATTTGTGCAAGCATCAGAGGAGAGCCACATTTCCACATTAGAATATTAATATGTAAAACCCAAGAGAGAGGACAAGAGACACTGAAATGACTTGGTCTGGAAAGAAAATGAAATATGTGAAATATCTTCTGGGAACAGAAGAGGGGAAAAAGCAATAACCAAAATACAGGATTTCTGAATAGATATCAGAGGCCAAAAAAAAAAAATCTCCCTTTCAAATTAATACAACCAGACAGGCATCATTTTGGAGAAATGATGAAGTAAGTTGAGAGGCAATGGTGTGTAAGATGGACAAGAGTCTTTCTCTTGAATATCCTAATTTGCAGTAGGGGAGAAAAAACTAAATACAATGTGAAGGTTGGGAAGATGAACTTCTTTTAGAAGAATACTACTATAGGAGAAAGATTTGTGCTGCTGCCCAATTCCAAGCTAGTTAGTAGGCTGGAACTTATTTCAGGGTGTGTGTTTTTGTGGTAAAAGAGATTTTTGTTAAGGGCTAAGGAGTAGACCACGTCACCCATTAGTCCTCTAAATCATCGCTCTTGTAAGATGGATAGGAAAATTGAATAATTAGGAAAATTGTGAGGAGACACATCTTATTTTCCTCACTATTCTCCAAGCTTCACCATACTCTCTGTTTCCCTCCAGTTCTCCCAGAAGTGATTTCCATATATTAGATGTCCAGCTTCTTTTGCTAAAAGAATGAATACTAATGATGACATGAAATATTCTTAATAAAATTTTTATTTATAAAATGACATTTATCAATTGTTTAGTATGTTTTAAGAGAGTTATCCTGTACTGAAGATGTTCAATATTTTTGTAAAATTCTCATTATAAAAATAGCATGAAGAACCATATTTTACCAGAAAAGAGAGACTGAACTTTATTCTATCTTATTGTCAAAAGGGTCTAACATTTATTTTTTGTGGTATATATGTTTGTTTTCCCAACCTGTTGCAAAGCAATGGATGTAGCAGCTCATAGTTGAAGCAAAACAGTAAGTGCTGGTGTTTTAGATCCTAATGAAGCACATGACCCTCTGTGATGGGAATCTCTAATGGATCTAATGGAGATTGGCAATTAGCCACAGCACATGTAGTCAGTGCCACAGTGATGATCGGAGTCAATAAGGAAAGACTAGTGCAATAAGGAAGAGGCAGCAGGACCAACAAGTCACTTGGATTTTGATGAAAGAACAGGGTCCTCAGTGACTTGGAAGCTGACACACACATAAAATCTCCAAAGCTTTACGGTTATTAGGTTCTCACTGAATAAAGGATATTCAGGTACTTCCCCACAGGGCGTCATGTGTATAACACTGAATTCATCATGCCTGTTTCGATGTGAAAGCATGAACTATGTTTCTATTACTGCATTTAGAAATAGAAACATATGTCTCATTTCACCATAGTGTCTCTCAATGCTTTTCAGATTCTTGGATGAATCAAGTCTAATAGTGTATATTTTGACAGCAGCTGTTAATAATGTCTTGTACCCTCAGGGAATAAATTGTACCCATAGTAAGCACAGAGATGTCTCCAGGACTGAGAGATCTTTTGTGGCCTTGACATAAGATCTGAGCGTGGTATTGCACAAAACACAAGCATTCTATGTTTTCCAGTTCTGTGTCTGCTCCTTTCCATCCTCCAGATGAACCACATACTGTTTATTCCACCTTCTTGTAAACTCATGATGACCATTCTTCAGGTAGGATTGACTGTTTTTTTTCTATGGCTACTGCCTCTTTAAATTCTCCACCTACCTAATAGCAGCCCTTCAGAGTCATTGTTAAAGCATTTGACAGCTCTAGACACTGTATGTTGGTGCTCGGAGTTAACCAAGGAAGGTGTTTGGAGTTAACCAAGAAAGAAAAAGATAAACCCACAAAGGGCAGTGACATGCTACAGGCTACCTTGGCCAAGGTCACTTGAGAAATCCCTTACAGCAAAGTCTTTACAGTGGTCCTGGAAGACACCTTCCAAGAAAGAAGGCAAACAAGGGAACTCTCTGGAGGGGATTGTGGTGGCTGTCTTGATCTTTTTTGCTGTTGTTTGTTTCTTGTATTTTTGTTTGTTTTGTTTTTTTGTCAATCCAACAAAATCTGGGAAGATGAACCTCGATTGAGAAAATACCCCCATCGGATGGCCTGTACAGCCTGTAGACAAGTCTGTAGAGCACGTCCTTGATTGACGATTCAAACTGGGAAGGCCCAGCTCACTGTGGTACCACCCCTGGGCAGGTGCTCCCGAGTAAGCCACAGGGAGCAAGCCCATAAACAGCACCCCTTCATGGCCTTTGCCTTGCCTAATGCCTCCAGGTTCCTGCCTAAGTTCCTGCATGACTTCTCTCAGTGATGGACTAAAAGTTGTAAGAGGAAATAAACTCTTTCTTCCTCAAGTTACTTCTGGTCGTGGTGGCAATCAAATCCCGAACAAAGGCAGGTGCGAATGTGTCTAGATGTTTCTCAGCGGCGCAATGAACAGCTTCTGGGCTAGGGAGTTCCAAAGGAAAAGCAGCTTGGGATCTGCTAACCACAAGGCTGTAACTAAACAGCCAGCAGCTTCTGGGCAGAGCTTCTTAGAGAATGACATGGGGAGGGGGAACTTCGGATGTTGAGGTCTCCTTATTTTGGGCTATGTTTTTATTGCAGTGAAAACATATCTGACATGAAATCTACCCACCAAATGCTGTGTGCAGAGTTAGTATGAGTGAAGGTGCATTGCTGGACCGCAGAACTGTAGAATCTTCCATAACTGAGACTTTATTCTGATGAAACACTGTAATAGTCATGGCAGGTCAGTGCCCATAGAATGAATACACATTTCAATGGGGATTTATTAGAATGGCTTACAGGAAATGCCCTCGGTAGTCCATCAATGGCTATCTTGACCTTGGAGGGGCTCAGCCAACAAGGCTGGACTCTGCAGTTCCTGTCTGACTGATGATGACCTGGATGGAGGGTTCCTAGAGTCATGGGTTTTCACTTCATACTCGAAAGCTGAGCTCTTTCCTGTTTGTATAGACTTGACGCCTTTGATGAAGATGATTTAACTACGTGACGATTTTTTTAAATCTCAGCTCTCAAATCTGTCCTACGTTCTAATTCATTTCCCTAATTCTCATATTTTGCTGGTTTTCAGCCACAAAGAAGCATTTTAAATGTCAACAATCATAGCTTGTAAGATACAACTCAAGTTTCTTTCATTGCCCAACATCTAACTCCCATCCACTGGGTGAAGATGTATCTTATTAGAAAAGGGGTGGCTTTGCATGGCAGCTCCTGCACCCCATTCATGTCTTCCTAGGTTCCTATAATAACACTTCATGGAAAGGTCATTGAATTTTACTGAGTGCTCAATTTTCTGCCTTGCTTCTTTGAGATAATCATACAGGCATAAAAAAATCTTTAGTTTTATTAATGTAGTATGTCAGTTCAATTGATTTTTATTTGCCAAATCATTTCATCCCAGGGATAAACCCAACATAGTCACAATATGCAGCCTTTTAATGTTTTGTTAAGTTCAGTTGGCTGGTATTTTGTCTGGGAGCCTTAAGGTATTTTGTTAGTCAACTTTTCATTACTATAATGAAATACCTGACACCAGCTACTAGAAAGACAAAGAACTTACCAAACTCGGCATTAAAGGTTCAAGAGCATGGTGAGGACCTCATGGCAAAGAGCAGAAAGTGGAACATTTGTGGTGGAAAGTGCACATCTTGAGCCAAGGAGTCAGTACAGAGAATGAGACCTCATACTCCTCTCGAAGGCAACCCCTAATGACCTAAGAATCTTCACTAGGGCTGATATCTTAAGACTCTCTATATCCCCAATTGGGTCCAGCTTGGGGACTAAGCCTCTGATTAAAATGGACATTTTGGAGACCACCCAAACCACATCTCTCTACATCATGTTTCCAAGGTTTATGTCCCTCTTATCTCCACTATTAGGAGTCTAGTTTTAACTGTTCCAAACTTGTTAAGAGTGCCAAGTAGACACTCTCACCTAAGTCTCTAGGTGGACTCTCTCAGCTATGAGTATTGGAAACAACATATTGTGAGTGAGAAATGGGCCCTCGAGGCTTCGCACAGTCTCGCCCCTACAGCCGTATAGGTCTCGGCATATGGCTGCTCCCTTATGGTAGTTTTCCACACTGGCCTGCAGCTGGCAGCACTTTTAAGCTAGTAATTAACCCTTGAGTCAGTGTGATGGAGTTGGAAATCTCTTATTCTGAAAGTCTGAATACTAATTGCATTTGATTGGCTCTAACTACTGTTGGCTCCAACACAGTTGCTGCTTCCATAATATATGGGCTTATCTTTCAAATCCCTTTCACAAAACTTAGAATTTACTATATTCACAGTATTTCGGTTGCTATTAAAAGTAGAAACGTATTGCAAACTGGAAGGCAGGAAAGAATGTTGTGTCCTCGTTTGTTTTAAATTCATTGTTTACTATTATTTTAGGCTCAGTAAATTCTTTATACGCTCTATGATATAAGAGTTTATATAAATACACTCATGATAAGTGGATTGTATATGGTAGTTTCCTCTTTTATGTGTTCATTCGTGGTGTGAGTGTGTTCTCATGTGCTCCTCTACATATGAGTGCGTTGTGTGTATGTGTGCATGAAGGTGACACTGAGTGTATTCCTGGACCACTCTCCACTCTGTTAAGGTAAAGTCAATAGCTGAACCCAAAACTCACAGATTTGAGCTAGTCCAGTTTGCTGAGAATGCATTCCATTTCCCTCAAGTCTTCCCAAGTTCTCTCCCACTCCCTCTTGAATTCATAACCTCTTTTACTTTAATTGTCATTATACATACATATGTATGTAAATACAACCTGCTGACTCCACTTAGAGTTGCTGATATGTACGCGTGTTTAGGGCTAACCACTTGGGATTGAATAACCTGTTATGGAACTTGTCTTTGGGGGAAGATTGAGTCATCTCCTAGCAACTGTTAAATGTGTGGAGTTCTTCATCTAGCAGTATAGCCTTATGAAACTTCCCCCACCAACACTGAGAGGTCAACTGGTGTTGAAATTGTTCAGGTCTGGTTGAAGCCATCATCTTGTACTGAGATTTCATGTGTGCAGTTCCCTGTTCTAAGCAGAAGACACAATATCACAGGTCTATACTTATGTGCAGACACATAAGTTAGGGATGGTACTCTACGACCTTGCTCTGTGCAATTTGACCAGTTGTGGATTTTTGTGCTGGGGTCTGTCTGCTGGAAAATGAAACCTTTTTTTTTTTATGAGGGTGAGACCTCCACTTATTTCTGGGTATAAAGTTATTCATTTAGAAAACAGTTTGTAATTACGATGGCATATCATAGAAAGTCAGAGAAATCAAGAAGAGGCATTAGGGCCCCAAGGCATAACAAATGCTTGTCATCAAGACAGAAAAAAAAAGACCATAGATAACAGATCAGAGGAAACTTCAGAGGATCCTCTGGAGCAGTGGATGACAATGATAAGGTATTGTTCAAGTTACCCACCCTCCAGTATCCCCTGGCCATCATACCACCCAAGAGTGTCAATGCAAATAAAATCTCCAAACAGCAACATGGTTCCCAGGAACCAGAAAGTATGCCTTACTGATGTGGGATTCCCCTCTGTATGTCATGAATACCATTGGTAAATAAAGAATCTGTTTTAGCTAGTGGCTTAGAAGAACAGAGGTAGGTAACAAAAACTAAACTGAATGCTGGAAGAAAGGAGGTGGACTCAGAGAGAAGCCATGAAGTCACTGCCGGAGACAGACATGCTGAAACCTTGTTGGTAGGCCACTAACCTTGTGGTAAAATATAAAATAATGGAGCTGGGTTAATTCTAGCTAGCTAGTAATATGCTTAAGTAATTGGCCAAGAAGTGATTTAATTAATACAGTTTCTCAGTTTCTGTGTGGTTATTTCGGGAGTCTGGGCAGCTGGGAAATAAACAAGCAGCGTTCATACAAAATCTTACAATGTGTATTACTTAGAATTTTCATTTCTATGACCAACTACTTGACTGAAGTAATTTTAAGGAAGAGGGAAGAGCTATTTCGGCTCATAGTTTTAGAGGACTCAATCCTTGATTGCTTGGCCCCATTTGTTTGAGCAGAACTCATAGTAGAGGGATTATTTGGTAGAGTAGCTCTTTGTTTCTTGGATACGAAGAGACAAGGAGCATACACAAAGGTGATAGGGCAAGATACAGCTCCAGCGTTGATGGAGGAAGGTCATTGGTTAAATAAACTGCCTTGGCCCTGATAGGTTAAAACATAGGTGGGTGGAGTAAACAGAACAGAATGCTGGGAGGAAGAGGAAGTGAGCACAGACTCGACAGCTCTGCTCTCTGGAGCAGAGACGCCATGCTCCGCTCTCCTGGGCAGATGTGATAGCTCTGCTCTCTGAGGCAGACGCACGCCATGAAGCAAGCCGCCAGGTCAGACATGCTGAATCTTTCCCGGTAAGACCGGTGCCACACAGTTTTAGAGATGGGTTGATTGGGATATCAGAATTAGCCAGTAAGGGCTAAAGCTAATGGGCCAAGCAGTGTTTAAATGAATACAGTCTGTGTGTTGTTATTTCGGGGCATAAGCTAGCAGGCAGCCGGGGTGCCAGGGATGCAGCCCCGCTGCTAATATTACAACAAAATGGCGCCCAGACGTGTGGACAACTGAATCCACAGAAAGCCTGAGAAAGCTTGGGAAAGAGTAAAGCATGTTTTCTTGGTAGCAGCAGTTTCTCGGGTCTGCTCTGCTTGCTAGAGGCAAGCAAGTGCTCTCACCTAAGAGAGGCTTCCTGACTCAGCTTTAGCTGCAAAACTCTGCAGCTCTTAAGAGGTCCTGGCACGAAACACTTAAATGGTGTTGATAAAAGCCAGCTGAATGCTTGTTTGTTTTCAGCAGTAGCAGGAAAAAAGCTGAGCCGTTTTAAAATGCCGGCTTTGCAGGCCATCCTGCCAGGGCAAACTCTGACTGTTTGAGGCAGGAGGGCCAGCTACAGAGAGAGGACTTGAGTGTTGTCTGTTGTAGCTCGCTGGCTGGCAGGGACCTTGAAACGCCATAGAGTTGTGGCTATAAAAATGGCTACAGCCTGTACCTCAGCCATGAGGCTGGAAAGCTAAGGAATGGACTGGATCTAGCTGGCAAAGCCACGGCTTTAGTCCTACCCATATTGCTCAGTAATTTAAAGGCTTGTGTGGTCAGAAAAAGAGAGATACACAGTAAAGAGAGATTCAAAGACAAAGAAAATTTCTAAATGATTTATAGTGTGTTAAAAATATATGCAGACTGCTGGGCGATGGTGGCACACGCCTTTAATCTCAGCACTAGTGAGGCAGAGGCAGGCGGATCTCTGTGAGTTCGAGGCCAGCCTGGTCTACAAGAGCTAGTGCCAGGACAGGCTCCAAAGCCACAGAGAAACCCTCTCTTGAAAAACCAAAAGTTAAAGTTCTTAAAGTAAAAAAAAATAAGGAAGAAAGAGAGTAGTTGGGTGTGGTAGTACACACCTTTAATCCCAACACTTGGGAGGCAGAGGGAGATTGACCTCTGTGACTTCAAGGTGTGGTAGCACACGCCTTTAATCCCAGTGCCTAGAAGGCAGAGACAAACAGATCTCTGTGAGTTCAAGGTGTAGTAGCTGTACACCTTTAATCCCAATGCCTGGGAGGCAGAGACAGGCGGATCTCTGAGAGTTCAAGGACAGCCTGGTCTACAGAGTTATTCCAGGACAAAGATACAGAGAATATAAAATAAAAGTAAAAATAAATGTAATAGAGGTTAAAATAAAGCGCACAAAGATGGAAAATACACAGAGAATTTTGATACTGTATGCTATTATGCTCTCTTTGAATTGTTTGAATGCTGAGGAAGGAGCAACAGCTGCTAAAAGATATTTGTTTATAAATGCTGCTGAACTAATCCAACATAGATATTTTGAAAATGCCTTGACTTTGAATTTTGGATCTAAGGACATGATGCTT
Source organism: Neodon shergylaensis (assembly GCA_025134845.1). Classification (NCBI taxonomy): domain Eukaryota; kingdom Metazoa; phylum Chordata; class Mammalia; order Rodentia; family Cricetidae; genus Neodon; species Neodon shergylaensis. Next base: position 2,403,844 of record JABTXL010001959.1, on the reverse strand, counting down.
TGGAAAGGAGTTTCTTATTTTGTTTTCACAGAGGGTGAGAGTCTGTGGATTTCTTCTATCCGAATATGGTATGACAGACCACGCCCTCCTGAAGGGTTGCTGTAAACATCTTCAGAAAATTGCTTCGCTCAACTGCCAACTGAGATGAAACTAGCACACAGGTTATACCATTAAAGACCTAATTAACGATGCCCCCATTCAGCAGAAAGCAGTTTGGAGAGAAAAAACTGCGCCCATGTTCCCAAATATGGTTTATAAATGTTCTTTTACATTTAAAGGGGGATATGATAGAGATATGAATAATTTGCATTGATATGGATTTTGCTTTAGTGATTTAAATTTAAGGTCAATTTTGTTATATGTATATGTATTTCTGATCTTGACTAAGGTATTATGATTGTGTAGTTCATTTAAAAATGTAATATATATATAGGTTCTTAATGGATAATCATTAATAATAGTCAAGTTTATAGTCATGTTAGTTAAGATTTTCTAGATGTACATAGATATATTTTAGATAGGCATTCTTCTTATCTTTCAAAGATTACAGAATAGGACATTTAATGTTTTAATAACTTAGGACTTTTCATGACAATGAGACACTCTGGTCCTGGCAGCACCAATCTACTTCAAGAAGAAGATGGGCATTGAAGAGGATCCTTATGGAGTTTGATAGCCATTTGGGCAAGAAACTGTTCTTGCCTGGACTATTGCATAAACTGGACACAGAAAACCCGCAGAGAGAGGACTACTGAACTTGCCTAAAGGTAAGATGATCTTTCGGGGTTCCTGATTCATGAAAGAGTCTGCAAGACATTCTTCAGGACAAGCAGATAGTGACTGCCTTTGAAATTTCCTGCTTCATGGAAATGTCTCTGGATACTTGGGCCTGGAGGCCAAAGATGGATGCCCCAATGGTACAGAGAAACTTTGGGTGACTGTCCAGGCAGCGAGATGTCTCTGTCATTTCTAGAGTTTGAAAGTTACTTATTTCTTGTTTACTTAGGTAATATTATATCCTTCTGGAGTCTTTTATGCAGTTGAAGAATAGATAGATAGTTACAGTTGTTTTCCTTTGTTATGATAAAAGATAATGTAGATATAAATATTTTAACTGTAATTCTTACTTGATAACTGTTTTGTTATATGTAATTTTGCTATGTTAAAGTTAAAGCCTTCCTTCCTTTTTGTTTAAACAGAAAAAAGGGAAATGATGGAGGAAGGTCATTGGTTAAATAAACTGCCTTGGCCCTGATAGGTTAAAACATAGGTGGGAGGAGTAAACAGAACAGAATGCTGGGAGGAAGAGGAAGTGAGCACAGACTCGACAGCTCTGCTCTCTGGAGCAGAGATGCCATGCTCCCCTCTCCCGGGCAGACGTGATAGCTCTGCTCTCTGAGGCAGATGCACGCCATGAAGCAAGCCGCCAGGTCAGACATGCTGAATCTTTCCCGGTAAGACCGGTGCCACACAGTTTTAGAGATGGGTTGATTGGGATACCAGAATTAGCCAGTAAGGGCTAAAGCTAATGGGCCAAGCAGTGTTTAAATGAATACAGTTTGTGTGTTGTTATTTCGGGGCATAAGCTAGCAGGCGGCCAGGGTGCCGGGGTCGCAGCCCCACTGCTAATATTACAACACAGTGTCATTCACCCAGTTACCTACTGCCTCAAACTAGGCTCCATCTGCTACTTAACTGCCACTTCCCATGTTGCCATCATATTATGAATCCATCAAAGAATTTAACCTATTGTTTAGGTCACAGACCTCATATCAAATCAAATCTGGATACACCCTGAAAGACTGAAATTAATAATTGGTGGTGGTTTTCAACTTGACTAAATTTGCACATATCTAGGATACCTCTCTGTGTGTGTCTGTCATGGGATTCCCAGATAGTAAGATGATGTGGGATTCCCCTCTGTATGCCGTGAATATCATTGGTGAATAAAGATACTGCCTTGGCCTGTTGATAGGGCAGAACTTAGGTAGGCAGGGAAAACTAAGCTGAATGCTGGGAGGAAAAAGGTGGAGCCAGAGAGAAGCCATGGAGCCCCACTAGAGCCAGAGGGAACTTTACCCAGTAAGCCAGAGCCACGTGGCGATACACAGATTACTAGAAATGGGTTAAATTAAAATGCAATAATTAGCCAATAAGAAGTTAGAGCTAATAGGTTAAGCCAAGATTTAATTAATACTGTTTCTGTGTGATTACTTTGGGTCTGAGCAGCCGGGAACCAACAAGCAGTTTTCTTCAACAGTAGGACTGACACAGTGGGATTATGATAGTTGGAGGAGAAGAGCCGCTATGACACCTTTTCCTCCCAAGTGTATCTGTCCAGGCTGCCACCATCTGCATCTCCAGACTCCACCTCCTTCAACCTTTAATACAGACACAAGATCAGAACATTTTCAGAGAATGTCCAGGTTTTCATGTTTGACACAGTTGCTCAGGCATCCAGTTTCTTGGGCTGGGCAGCTACTAGGCTCTCTTTCTCTCTGGCATGCCAATGATAAGTTTTAGACTACTCTAACTCTACCATGTAAACCAATCAATAAACCCTCTTTTATAATATATGGATACACACACATATTTATATACACATTGTTTTCTTTTCCCTTAAGGAATAGATGCAGATATTGGTACTGAGAATGCTTCTACAGAAAGATAATTGTAAGGATGAATTTCTTTAATGGACTTGGTGTTTCCTGGAGCTGGCTCTCTAATTGACTATACCTGAAGTTGCTAAAGAATCTCCTGGTAGTATAGAGTAAAGATAATTCATAACATGAACTGTTAAACAATATACAAGATAAATGCAATTGAGATTCCTCTTTCACCACCTGTGTGAGGCAATGACTTTAGTGACTGTATGCTTGATGCTTTTGATAATTCCTGTTCAACTTATGAATTTAATGATGATGGCTGATTTCTCCTGGCCTCTCTGAACCAAGTGACATGGGAAAAGAATAATCTCCAAGATGCCATTTGCCACATTCAGGTGCATAAGCATAATTATAAGAGTCCTATGTGTTTCCTCACAGTCTTTTCTCCTGCAGCTGTGGGACTAAAATTGGACAAAAAATAAAGAAAGAAACATAAAGGCAAAGAAACAAACAAAACCAAATAACAATCAACCACAAGTCCTCATCATGTGGTTGAATAATACATAGACATTTACATTTCAGTCTAAAGTGTTTGCAGTTAAAATTGAAGGCATTTGTTAGTGAAAAATGGAATCCTGTAACTTGACATGATAGAGATGTGTAGGACAGTGCTGCTGAGATGAAGGACACTAAAATCTGAGATTCTGATGAACTATTTTTGCCTGACAAAGTGTCTTTCCCACCTCTAAGGAATGCTATATTCCCATCCCTAGTCCCTGACTAATTCCAATGTCTCCTTGCTCTGTGCCTCCTCGTGCCCTCTCTCACTCTAGTTTTCCTTGTTAATCTGACATACTAAGAGTGTCTCAGCCCAGTGCCTGACACTGAGACACCAGCCTTCCTCACTCTTTATTATGCCTATGAGATATTTTGAGAAAATAACCATAAAATAAATTTGTAAATATATTGTACAGTGAGAATTTTATAGTTCACATAATTTAATCAAGCTATGATTCATATTTTTAATTTTTTTATTCATTTTACATACCAACCACAGTTACTCCCCTCCCCCTTGATTCATATTTTTATATCTGTGTATGTGTGTGGTGTGTTTATGGGGACATGTGCACATGTGTGTAGGTCAGATGTCATCATTTCTCAGAGTCCACCCACTATTGCTCCTTTTCTTTTGAGAAGTCTCTTACTAGCCTGGAACCCACCAATTAAACTAGGCTAGACTAAGATTAAAATTGCAAGCAATTGCCACCATGCCACCTTTTTGATATGTTTTTTGGGGGATTGAACTCAGGTTCTCATGCACTTTACCAATTGATCTATGTCCCCAGCTCCCTAAATGAAACTTATCTTAAACTCAGTACTCTGAGAATGGGTTATTAATTGTGCACAAAAGATAGTTAAAAAGGGAAAGCTTGTTTGTTTTTTGCAATCATCCCTCTCAGATCACACAGTGATGACAGAGGTATCGTGATCTGTAGTCAAGAGGGGCTGTTCCCTCACCATCTAGTCACTGGTGACAATCTTTCCTTAGGATCCCTCAGGTTAGAGTTGGCTATCCCTACAGTTAGAGTCGAAATCTGTTGATTTCGCCAGTCCCTTCTCTCAGGAATACTGTGGTGTGTGTGTCGTCTTTCTTTTAATGTCTCTATAGTGTTGGCCATCTTGAAAGTCTAACGTCAGACCATAATGAATATAATCAATTGGAGTGGAGAAAAGGCATTTGAGAATGGCTATTTCTTCCCCACCTAATGTATAGGTTCTGGCGAAGTGTTCCTTCTGTTATTTTTAAGACTGCTGAAGACCAAAATAGTTTTCTCATTGAATGAGCCATGGAGAATGAATAGAGCCAGGCCAGGGTCAGCTTGATCCTCAAAGACCTCCTACTTTATTTGATTAACTTCAGCCAGAAGATAAATTATATAGCTATGTGACATTTGAAAGTCACTTTGAGAAAGCTCAGTATGTGGTGACCTAGAAATCTTTAGCCTTTGTCAGATAGGTGGACTTACAGCGATGTCAATCCTCTTCTTTGGTCAATACTCACTGCACCAGAATAGCCACTGTGTCCTGCTCTGCTCCTGCCTGCTCTGCCGTCTTCAGCTGCCTTCACTTCTACCCCTCTACCATTAAGGTTTTGAGAGATATTCTCCTGGAGCTAGATGTGTTGGCATGTCTTATAGTCTTCTACTTGGCAATGGAAGAAACAAAGATAGCTTTAATGGAGAGGTAGCTATTTGTGGTTTTCCATAAATGTGTTAATACATTGGATACTCTTAAATTAACTGGTACATTCTATTAACTAGTGTATTCTAGGTACTAGTTTCACAACAAGTAATGTATTTAACAGTTTTAACCCAACAAAAAGACTGCTTAATCCAGTAAGGTGATGGGGTTCTTCCTGCTTTTAGCTCTGCTTTTTTTTTGTTTGCCAATGGTCCTTTACAGGACCATATTCTGAACATATATATGAACACATATATACCATGAACATATATGTGAACATATATATATATTTATATATATTTCTGATAGAAGGGACATAGAGTGAGGTTTATACCTTTCATTTTCATTTTTCTTTCTTTTAATAACAAATTGGAAATCCCTACAATGGAGTTCTTATTGTTTCAGAGGTCCCGATTATAACTCACATTGTGCTCCTGATATATATTTAATTCCCTTAGTGAAGTCAGGTCTCAACCTTCTTTCTGAATATGTTTATGAGCCAATGTTGCATTAAGGAATGAAAATGATACTTCATCTTGGAGTAGTTTGATTAAGAGTGAATCTAAGTTTGAATTCTCCATTTCTCTCCCTGTGTCTCCCATTTGTCTATAGTTTGTATGGTGTGGGATGTCCTTCTGTCTATGTGTTGCTTTTATTGGGTAATGAATAAAGAAACTGGCTTGGCCTATAGCAAGGTAGAACTTAGTTAGGCGGGGAAAACTAAGCTGAATGCTGGGTGAAAGGAGGTGGAGTGGAGTCAGAGAGATAGACATGCTGGAACCTTGCCGGTGGGCGATGAACCTCATGGCAAAATATAAAATACTGGAAATTGGTTAATTCTGTAGGATTAAGCCCAGCCTTAGGGGGGGGCGTGTCTGCCTCGGGCTAATGTTTACCTATAAATCTGCTGGGCATGTGCCCAGCTGCCCCTTCTGCTTCGTGTTCTCCGCGGGAACCATGGTACTGTAAGTCTATTTCACCATTAAAGCTGTATATATTTTTTACAATCTGTCTGCATTCATTTATGCCGCTACATAATTCTAGACGAAAGAGCTAGCTAGCAATACGCTTGAGTGATTGACCAAGCAATGATTTAATGATACAGTTCCTGTGTGATTATTTTGGGAGTCTGGGTGGCTAAGAAACAAACAAGTGGCCTTCCTTACAACATTTGTGGTCACTGGCTGGTCTGTCTGCTGTTTGTCAAGTGTGTGTGTGTATCCCCATCGTTTGTCCCTAACTGACCCAGAATAGCACTTCAAACTGCAAACCAATGTTATCAGCCTATATCTTCATGCTGCCTCTAACATTGATAGAATATTTGTTTTGTTTAATTTTTTATTTCAATCAGCAAGCTTTTTTCACAATTGATTACTAACACACACTCATGTACACACTCACACTTCATTTTGAATCAGGGAGATGGAAGAATAAATAAGTTAAGATTAAAGCTATACATTTAACTTAGGCTGTAAAGCTGTTTGATTGCATGGGAAATCCGAGGCATAGTAAGATTGGCTGCATTGTTTTCATAAGGGCAGACTAAACTTAAACAGACAAAATACATCTAAATTCACAGTCTTCAAGGATCTCAAGATATGTTATTAACTTGGCTGTGGTGTTGTAAAAGCTCAGTCTCTTTGGAGGCAGGAAGTATAAGAAAGAGCTATTAGTACAGATTCATAGTCTCTTCTGATCTTCCACAAATAGGGCAGTACATTAGTAAAGAAATAGCTGAGAACAGACAAAGTTCTATCATCTGTAGTTCTGGCTATTGTTTGTTCTCTAATTTTGTCTTTATTACTGCTAGTGACAGGTTTAAGGGAGTGATTTGGGAAATTCTGTTGGAGAAATGGGTCCTATAGGAATATCTGAAGTAAGGTAAGAAAATTTCTTTTTTTGTTGTTTTCCTTTGCCTGGACAGAATAAGAGAATAAGTTGAAAATACTGAATTTTATTTAGTATCCAAGTTGAAATTTTTATAAACATGTTGTGTTAATAATATAATTTATTCCATGCACCTATAGACACTGTAGAGTGCCAGGAACACATACCTGGCTTGGCTTGGTGCTTGGGCATCAGCTCTTAAATAAAAGGCCAGTGAAATGCTTTGTATGGTAGTTAGGTAAGCAGCTCTTATAAGAGGGATTAGGTGACAGTCTTACGAATACCAACATATGACTATGAAATCTGTCCCAAGCAAGGGTCAGCTGAGGAACAGTAAAAACAGGGACAATACTGTATTTTACATTTTATTATAGGGAATAATCCCCTGAATTTTGTTCCAGAGCCCATGGTGGCATGTGGAATTATTTTTTACTTGCTTGTTTTATTTACATGATTACAACAGAACAGTTTGGGATTTGCGTGTCAATCAATTCCAATACAATTTCTACACATGCTAATGACACGAGCAGTCTGTATCCATTATCTTCCTATGGATGCTGGACAGCCTTTTGGGAGGCAAGGCTCAAGAACCTCTCAAAAAAAAAAAAAAAAAAAGAACCTGAGGGTTTAGAGAAGCTTCTCCACAGCTTCTTCTTTGAGCATATGATTTTCACTAGACTTACACTACAATAAAAATCTGATAACTGAAATACACTTTCTTGGTCTGAGTGTGCCTCTGAGTATGTACAGAGCCTAGGGTTTGAGTATAAGCACCTCATAAATGAGGGGTATGGATCTATATCTATAATTCTAGCAGTAGGGAGACGGAGACACAAATATTAGATGTTCAAGACCGTGTCTGCTTTCAATTTCCAGGAGGATCTATATGTTTTTCTTTGGGCTCATCTTATTACTTAGCTTCTCTAGGATCATGAACTATAGGCTCAATGTCTTTTGCTTATGGCTAGAATCTACTAATGAGTGAGTACAAACCATATTCATATTCTTGAGTCTGAGTTATCTCACTCAGGATAGTGTTTTCTATTTCCATCCATTTGCATGTGAAATTCAAGATGTCATTGTCTTTTACTGCTGAGTAGTACTCTAATGTGTATATGTTCCACACTTTCTTTATCCATTCTTCCATTGAGGGGCATCTAGGTTGTTTCCAAGTTCTGGCTATTACAAATAAATAAATGAAACAAAGAAACAAGCTATTATAAAATTCTACATATTCTGTTTGATAAATGACCTAATAAAATAATTTTTCTAAATCTAAAGATTTTTTTTAAATATCAACTTCATTAGTATGGAAATCACTTAAAAATTAAGCAATTTTATATAATCCTAAATCATCTGATGCATTTTGAGCTGTTTTAAAATATTGAACATGTGCTGTGTCTGAGTTCCCTGATGTACCTGGAAAGTTATGGAAAGCATTTTATTACCCAAAAAGGACTGAGGATCTCCTTTCTTTTCAGTATTTTGAGATACTGGCACATATCCTAATTTCATAGTCCTACAAAGTTAATATAGTAGGGGGCTGTTTAGGTACATGTCTGAACATTGGGAGTGAGACCCAGTTAGAATGATAAAGATTCTTTGAAATTAGCTGAGCCTTTACCAAGTGTCTTAGTTATTGTTCTGTTGTTCTGAAAAGATGCTCTGATCAAGGCAAATTATCGAAGAAATTATTTAATTGTGTGCTTGCTTATAGCTTCAGAGGAATAGTCCATTTTCAGTCATGGAAGAGAGCATGGCAGCATGCAGACAGACATGATGCTGGAAAAGTAGCTGAGATCATGATCTACAGCAGGCAGAGAGAGACTGCTGGGTCTGGTGTGAGGTTTTGAAACATCAAAACCCACTCCCAGTGATACACGTCCTCCAACAAGGCCATACGAGGCCACATCTATTCCAATAAGGTCACACCTCCTAATCCTTTCCAAAGAGTTCCAATAACCGGGGACCAAACATTCAAGAGCCTATGATGGCCACTCGCATTCAAGCCACAGCAGAAAGGTACATGGAGATTGGCTTTTGAGGGATGTATTTTACATGCAGGGAAAAATAAATTTTCTGAATTGACTGCTACATATTGCATCTTATGTCCTATACTGGTAGATGTATATCAATTATTTGGGAAAACTTTATTAATATTCCATTACTGATGAACAAATATTGTCATGCTGCAAAGATAAAAAATTTGCCCCAGTAAGAAATCATTTTCCTAAAGCCAAACTCCAAGCCTGGTAGACTTCAGATTATATTATTTCTCCTGCAAGCTCAGGCTACCCATGCCATTTCTTGTAAATGCATAGGTATATTTAGAAAACATGTCTTCAATTAGTAATCATAATTTTGGAAGGTTAATCCTGATGTGATCATCTAGATTTCGGCTGTGTATATCACAAGACCCTTCATTCAGAGTTTAAAGGCACAATAGATTAATGAGGTTTATTTTTTAATGTTGACAACATCAAATTCGTCATGATATAGATTTTTTTTGCTGTAGAGAGTTCATAATAACATGAATGCCTACCATAGATAATGAATCATAGACAAATTTATCTTGATAGATTATGTGGCTCTACACATACCTTTACCAATTTATGTGGCACAGGATGTAGTCAATCTTCTGAAAAATAATTGTCTAGTTGCCTCAGTCCAATTTTCCTACTATGGTGATTCATGCAGTTTTCAAATTCCAAAGGTCACTAAAGGTTGTGTTTGTGCAAATGTGGGGAGGCTGAAGCTCATACAATCACTGGAGGCAAAGTTCTGTCATCATGATGTATTGCCAAAGGACTCAACTCTTCAAACACAAAATTACACATTTCCTCAATGAATTCTTTCAAGGACAAGAGTAGTTGGAAAAATAAATCTCATACAGTATTGATAATTAAAAGTGATATGCAGTGGTTATAGTAAAGAGTCGTGAGCTACCCAATGCAAGTTTTAAAACATGTATTATCATCTATCTATCTATCTATCTATCTATCTATCTATCTATCTATCTATC
>JABTXL010001959.1:2359307-2394078 GCA_025134845.1 Neodon shergylaensis | reverse complement strand
ATCTATCTATCTATCTATCTATCTATCTATCTATCTATCTATCTATCTGTGTGTGTAGTGTATTTGTGTGGGATCACGAGTACAATGGCACTTGTATGAAGATCAGGGGCCAATTTGAAGAATTCTGTTATCTCACCTTTACATGGGCTCCAGAGACTCAAATCAAGCTTACCAGGTTTGTGCTACAAATGCTGTCTTGCCAGCCCCCAAACAACTTGTTATGTCACATTCAGAGAATGAATGCTAGGATAGCTTCTCTCTCTTTGCACCTTGTGTTTAGATAAGTAGTAACTGATAGTGACTAGGAACATTGCACAAGGCCAGTGCTTGCCTTGACTCTTGTTACATGCACATCTCCTGTGACCTTTTCAATGACTTTGAGGAGTAACACATACATTATGACTCATCTTGGCCTGACGTCCAGTCATAAGAAGACGTTACTCTCATAAGCATATGAGATTCTAGGATGTCTGTGCATGCAAACAGAAATTCTGTTCAGGGACAGTTCATCATCCTTACCCAGCATTTTAATTTCTCAAATCATTTATTCTCCTCCCCCCTTTTTTGCTTTCTGAACCTTTCCTAGCTCTAAATATATGGTGTGGGACCATGGTCTATATTTTGTCAATTATATTTTAAATAAACGCTGATTGGCCAGTAGCCAGGCAGGAAGTATAGGTGGGACAACCAGACAGGAAGTAAAGGTGGGTCAATGAGAACAGGAGAATTCTGGGAAGGAGGAAGCCCATTCCCCTGCAGTCGTTCTGACCTGATCACAGAAGAAGCAAGACATGATTGCCTCACTGAAAAAGGTACTGAACCATGTGGCTAACACATATAAGAATAATAAGAATAAGGGGCTAATACAAGTTTTAAGTGTTAATAAGAAGCCTGCGATACTAGGCCAATCAGTTTATAGTTAATGTAGACATCTGTGTGATTTCTTTGGTACTTAATGACTGCAGGAACCAGGCAGGACAGAAACTCTGACAACAAATATATACTATACATACTTTAATATATATTTACTTTATATGCATATTATATATTTACTTTTATGTGTATACTTAAACACACATATATACATACTTTAAATATATACTTCATAGTGAATACAGACTGTTAGAATTAGAAAGATCTTCTGACTTCATCTTTCAGCTCAGCACAGATGCGTCAGCAGCTCACTTCTTGAGTACTCTCTTTCATGTCTTCTATCTTTAATTTCTGCTCTTATATGCATATTTCACTATGGTTTTCTTTTTGTTTGTGCATTGCCTAATTAGCTTTTAGAATTGCTATGCATGTTCCTTCCTCTACTCCTCTATAAAACTTATTTATTATAATACTCATACCTTTTATAAAAAGGTTTATGTGTATTTCATTAAAAAATAGATTTGTTTTGCATGTATGAGTGTTTTGCTTGTATGTATGTATTACACCATGTGCAATGCAGGTGCCCCTGAAAAACAGAAAAGGACATTGAATCCCTTAAAAATGGAGTTACAGGAAGTACTGAGGTGCCATGCTAGTGCCGGGAACTGAACCTGGGTTCAGTGCGTGATTTCAACTGCAGAATCATCTTGCCAGCCCCAATTTATCCACATCTCTTAAACGCTCCTCTAATTCTTTATCTCTTTCTCTTTCCCATGTCCTGGTTACTGCTTCTTTTTACTTCATAATTATAAGCTTTAAAAATATCTAAAATCTGAGATTCCTAATCTATGGGTAAGAAGCATAGAAGAAACATATTTATATACCGACACTATACGTATATTTCACATCAATGTATTTAAATACATGTGTAATGCTTATAGCCTTGAAGAAAAGAGAATCTTTGCAAAATCTTTAAAAAAAATTACCTATCAAATAAGTCTTCCTCCCTTTGTGTGTTTAACATTTTCTCTTTTTCAACATTTTGTCAAGCATGTAGTTTTGGTGTGGCTTAATCTATCTTGTATTTCATGCTTTCTGATATTATTTCCATGAGCCTTAAGCTTAGTTCACACACCACAAATAAATTTTTAGAAACCTCATTGCTATTTCAGCCTCATTGAATTCATCATTTCATCTTTCTCTAGAGTCACAGAAAAATTCTCAAAGATTAACTAGAGAAAAATAAATCACAATCCAGGCTCAACCTCATAAGAACAAAAGTATACAGCTAAAAAGTCCCAGAAACAGTGCTGGAGAGAGGATGCTTCAGTGTGTAAGAATGCTTGCTGTTCTCATGGAGGGCCCAAGTTCAGTTCCTGGTACCCATGTCAGGAGGGTCACAACTGCCCACATTCCATTTTCAGGAGATCCAGTGCCTTCTTCTGGCCTCCTCACACACTGCCCCAACATGACATCTATATACCCATCAGTAAAAACAAAAAAATCCTCTTTTTGATAAATCATGAGAAGGTGTAAGCCAACACATTCCTCACCAGCTATACAATCCAATGTTAGATCAACTGCTCCCTGTCTGTGTCTATGCAGCCAAGCTACTTAGCAGATCAGAATGTGTACTTCCTTGTATTTATTTCAAAACAGAAACAACTTTGCCCCTCACAAGATAGCCCTGCAAATGTTCTTTCATCAGTCAGTGCATACAAGATGCTTCAGTAAAACTCGACATTGGATTTCTTGTCAGTCCCAGAACCTGACAAAGGGAAAGAGAGAGGAAAAACAGGCTTCCTGATTCTGGAAGTTCCCACTCTTATTTGTTATCCACCTCACTCCTGAGCTCTCATGGCTAAAAATCACATCATTCCCACCCCAAGGGGGTGCAAGAGATGCTAATGAGCAATGTTCTCCAGAGCTCCAATAGGAGAGGGCCTTGCTGTGAAGTTCCTGATAGAAGTCTGTGATTTGGAGAACACTCTATGAATAGAACAGCAAACACAGATGGCTCAGGGTTCTTTTTGGGGCCAATTTTCTGAACCATGTCCATGACAGCTGGTTCATCTGAGATGTTCTTTACCAGAGGAAGAAGCAGTCAGGTGGCTTGGCTCAAACTCAATGGGGTGGAACTTGTGGAACTGGACATGATTAGCATACATTTGCTGGGTTTGGATTCACATTGTCTTCTACCACTCTTCCCATTCGAATGGAAGACTCTTCAGCCTGCAGCTCAGCTTTTTCTAGAGTTTCCTTCTTTTCCTCCTTGTCGCCCCACCAGAAGAGGTGAGTTAGAGATAAAGATGAAAGGTGAATTTTGGTGAAAAAGATAGCAAAAATGTGATATGAAACCACAGAACAAGCATATAAAACATATGCATACTTCCAATGTTTTGTTTATCAGAAAGAGTAGTGTTTAACTTTTTGTTTAATATATCAGAAAGAGTGTTCAATGGCCACTTTGAGGAAGAAAGTTCAATGGCATCTGAAAATGACGGTCATTGAGGGAAGATGCTGGAAACCTCTCCCATTCATGTCCTGACCCTAACTTTTCAGGTCATGGGGCAAGGAGGAGGCCATTAGAATGTAAGACTGTGAGGATCACTCTTATAAAAATGATAATAGTGGCCTTATTAAATAGACACAAGGTAACTCCTTGCTCCTTTGGTGCTGTCAGGAGGAGGAAAAAAGGCACCATCCCTGAACAAGGAAAAGAGGCCTCAGCAGGCACCAAACTTGTAATTTTCATCTTGGATATTCACACCTTGAGAACTGCGAAACATTAATTTTTGTTATTCATAATCCACCTAGTTTATAGCATTTTGTTATAGTAGATAGAACAAAAGATCAAGGAAAGGTCAATGAGATTACTACTTTTTTTCCATTGATGTAAATTATAAATACTGTAAGAAAACAAAGCAGTAATGTTTCTGAGTTTCGATGATGCTGAGTGCTGAAGATATTTGGATTTCTGCAACAACTTAATTTTCCTTTGCTCTGAGACTTGTGTCACAGTTCTGACCACTCCTGTGGTCTGTAACTGATGGGGACTGCAGGGTTGTGGGGAGAGAATCCTAGGGCTTGTATATTGCTTCTCAAACTTGAATTATATCATAATTTCCTAGAAGAGCTCTTACAAAATATTCACATCTCTGCCTGCATGATTCAGATGCTTAAGATCTAGGGTGGGGCTTAGTGGTACATATTATTATCCATCTTAGGCAGCAATAATCCAAGATTAAAACAAACCTAAACAAAGTAGCTCCTCAATGGTAAGCTTCTGTTTTCCTACATGCCCTTCTAATAACTGAACCTAGAGGTTGTTCTCCAGTGCCCAAGTCCTCCACAGAATGCCATAATTCTGCCAAGTTTATTTTGTCTCCCAGTTGTAGTTGTCCTTAGGTTCCCAATGACACAGATTCTGAGCAGTCAGGGCCAGAGAAGAAGTCAGAGGCCTTGTGCAGGTCTCCTGGGACATCCTCATCTCTCCTCAGTTCTTTTGTTATGCTGGATGCCACTAATCCTTGTTTCTCCTCAGTTCTTTTGTTATGCTAGTGAAGTCAGTCCTTTGTATCAGGTCTTAAATTTAAGGATGACAGGACTTTTGGTGTCACAGGCCATATTTTTTTTTGTTGTTCTTTTTTTTTGTTTTTGTTTTTTTTGTTTTGCACTCATTCATTCAGATCAATAAGTCAGAAACCCTGGGAATTTATATAAAGAGTTTAAAATCTTTATCAAGTACTCCAGCCATTCTGGCCAAGTTCTGTTGGATTGTTCTTTAGGCAAGAGACTGTACTGGCCCTCCTATTATTAGAGGGCCAATATGGTGTGTGAGCATCTGGGGGTGTGGGCACACATATGCACCTACAAGCATGTGGAGGGCAGAGGTCAATGTCAGGTGTCTTCCTCAACTACTCTCCACTTTGTTGAGAAGGTTCTCTCCCTGAACCTGTAGGTCACCAATGTAGCAAAACTGGTTGGCCAGTAACAGGATTCTTCCCATCTTTGCCTTCCCAGTGCTGAGATTTTTATGTGGGTACTAGGTTTCTAAACTCAGGCCCCCATGATTGAGCCACTGAGCCATCTCCCCAGCTCTAGGGATGGCGCTTTTCAAGTCTGTACTCATTAAATTCGAATATATCCAGGTACAACTATCATGCACTCCAGCAGTCACAAGATGAAACACAAGAGATTTAATTATTTTCTCTGGGTGCATGTCTCTTGATCTTCTCTGAATTTTCAAAGCTCTCTGACTTTTTTGCTCATCACCTCATTCTCTTTCAAGATATATCCATCTTGCTTGATAGCATACTCTAGGTCAAGGATGGCTACACTGTTTAGGGTAGTAACATGGGTATAGCAACACAGTGCATGATCAAAATGTTTATCCACTGGAAGATTGTAGGGTTAAACCCAGCCTTAGGGGGCGTATCCGCCTCTGGCTAATGTTTACCTATAAATCTGCTGGGCGTGTGCCCAGCTGTGCCTTCTGCTTCCTGTTCTCCGTGGGAACTGTGGTACTGTAAGTCTCTTTCCCCATTAAAGCTGTATATATTTTTAACAATCTGTCTGCATTCATTTACGCCACTACAGAAAATAGGAGTAGGCTTGGAAATGGAGGAAGGATGAAGTGATGACATTTGTCAAAACTCCATATATATATATGCATATTATATATATTGTAGGTTAAAAGTACTTTAATTTTTTAAAAAAAAAGTATTTTAATTCCTTTCCTGGAAAAGCTAACAAAGAAGAAAAATCTTTCCACAAAGAATAGTTGCTTTACAAGAAAGACAAGAATAAATATTCCAAAAATACTATGAAAACGTCAAAGCTGATTCTCTGTGTCTCACTGCATTTTTGTAGGGATCCTTTGTAGATTTAATCTGAAAATTGTTTAGTAGTCATGATTTAGACAACAATAAAATTGAGTTTTTAAAGGCAGTGTACACTGTTGCAATGCTTCAGTCTCCAAAGCTGGCCCAAGTCTCTAGGTCTAAAGAAACTAGGTATTGGCTGGCTTCAGAAGTAGATCCCAGGACATGTGTTTGGAGTGCTTGAGAGGCATTTTCAAAAAGACGTTAATGTCGGACACTGTGTTTCCATATCACTGTTAAGAAACACGTTTCTCCCTGTGGAAAAGCTCAGGGATCAGCTTCATTTCTGTTGTTGTGATAAAAAATAAAATCCGATGAACAGCAGCTTAAGGAGAATGGTTTGGCTTTAGCTCACAATCTCAAGTTACAGTCCATTGCTGTAGGGAAACCAAGGAAGGAACTTGGGGAGCACTTACAACCATTGCCAAGAGCTCACAGGTCAACCAAGTGCACAGGGAGAAAATGAACATGGAAGTGAGTATGACTTAGCTCACAATGTTTACTTGCACAGTAGTGGACTAAAATGCAAGGAACGGCATACTCATGGTGCACCAATCTTCCCACCCCAACTGATGTTGTCAAGCAATGCCCAGTGGCATTACAATAGGCTAGCTTCCCCACGTTGGGCACCAAGTGTACCAGCGTAAATGAATGCAGACAGAAATTGTAATAAATATATACAGCTTTAATTGGGAAATAGACTTACAGAACCAGAGGTTCCAGCGGAGAACAGGAAAGCAGAAGGGGCGGCCGGGAGCACGCCCGCAATCTTTATAAGTAAAAAATATCCTCGGGGGACCCCGCCCTACAAGTGAGGTGATTGGCTGGGTCTCTCCTACAGCTAGCCTGATCTATAGTAGGCTAACCTGATCTAGGTAGTCTCAATGAGGCTCTCCGCCCAGGTGATTGTAGACTGTGTCAAGTGGGCAGCTGACACTGGTTACCATCCTCAGTGAGCTGCATGGTTCTATGTCATTTCATATTACCACTTAACCTGCAATACTGGTGGTATCCAGGCTTGCGCTGTTAGTATCGCATGTTTGTTTCTCCTTTCATCAAGGTAATCGAATAAAGGAAAAGAGAATGCCCTAGACTGTTCAATTATATCTCATTCTCTTGTTATCCACACACACGAGAAAACTTTAGTGTCATTCGCACAATGAGTGAGAAACTCAAAACGTTATGGTTATCTATTTCCCTGTAAGTGAAACAGCATCAGGAAATGTATGATTAGTATTGGGCCTAGACATGTTCCCCAACTGGAGAACTGGATGTGGAACTTGGTGAAACTTAGCATAGTGGAATTTTTTTTTTAATTATGTAGTAAGACCCCGATGTAAAGTGCATAGTTAAGCTTTCAAAATGAGCAACTCAGCCAGTACCCTTACTACAGTATTGCCTGTATTATTTTGATCTTTTATTTTCTTGTTCTGGGTAGAAATAAAACAGAGAAACCATACAGGTTAGTTTGAAGTGATTCAGTTTCAAGAATTTCCAAACATGTATCAAGGAACTGAAAATATAAATAGGTTGGATTACTGATTGGCAATGCTTCTGAGTCCATCACACCAGTGCCACAAAATAACTGAGGTCAGATAATGTTTCAGAAACAGAAGGTCACTTCCCCAGAGTTCTAGATTCAAGTTCTAAAAATGTGACCCTCTCCTGAGGCCTGTTCTTTGCTTCCAAGATGACATATTGTTGCTCTATATTCTGGAGGTGAGGAACCAGGTGCCTGTGTAGCAGGAGGGCAAAGAACTGCATAGAACTTCTTTTGTGCCAGATAGTGGTGGTGCATGCCTTTAATCCCAGCACTCAGGAGGCACAGGTAGGCAGATCTTTGTGAATTTGAGGCCAGCCTGATCTACAGAGTGAGTTCCAGGACAGTCAAATCTGTTACATGGAGAAACCCTGTCTCAAAACCAAAACCATAACCAAACTTCTTTTACGAGGGTATTGATGTTGTTCTCAAAGGGAAGAGGTATAGTTATCTACTAAAGGCCCCACTTTTCAATAACATAGTATACTGGCCATTAAGGTTGTATTCCTAAAATTCAGGTCAGGGAGGATACATTGAAACCATAAGATAGAGGTAGTAACTCTAGGAAGTAGGTGTAGGGCCAAGGCTTAGGGTATAAAAGAAAATAAATCTGGCATTATTAAGTCTAGAAGTTAATGGAGAGCTTTGCAGAGCCAGGACTCAGGCATCTAAGGAAAAGTTCATGGTGAGGCCCTGCTCCTAAACTTGTGAAGCTTGAGAAATATTACATGCATGAATAGTCTTTGTTTTTAAGATACTGATAGAGTAGTCAGAGAAGTAGTTATACATATGAAAACAATGCTCTAATCAAAATTCCCTAAGAAATGCATATTTCTCCTACAGATATTACATAACATATCTATTTCCCATACAATTTAAAGAAGATATTGCTGGACAATCTTGACTTTTCATCTCACTATTGCCAAACTGCATGTTTGACTCTGGGACCTCATTCTTATTCTGTAGAGCACAACATCAGCTGTCCACAAATGCAAGACCATGAGCATCGGGATCTGTCTAGCCAGCACTGAGACCTATAGAAAATAACAGAAAAACAGCCCAGTCCGTACCTCATTGGTACCCATGAGCTATTCTGAGTTGACTGCATGTGGCCCTGGAGACGACTGTAGATCCCTAGTTGGTTGGCAAGCAGGGGGTAGGGAGTGAGTGTTCTCAAACCTTTTGAGAAATTCTCAGACATACTGAAGCAGGCCTCAAGTCATGAAATGTGGGAAAGACAGGACATCCTGAGAGTTTTACTGAGTTAATGTTGTTCTGTTTCGTCTCACAAACAAGAAATTGTGTATCACAAAGTTCAGGAGAGATAATAGTCCAGCATCCGCACACAAACGGCATGGCTTCTGGGTGGAGTGCCAATCATTCGTAGTGCTGTGTAAGCACACAGGTGGCAGAAGTATCATTTGTATTTTGATTGACTACAAAAGAAGTGGAAATCTAATTACAAAATGATGGGCATCAGGAATACTTCCTCTTGGTTTAGGAAAACAATCTTTTCTGGCACCGTTCTCATTGTAGAGAGTCAATTTATGTAAATGCCACACAAATATTCTGCATTTTGTCAAAAGAAATATTCTACAAATATCTACAGGCTGGGCCTCTGCTCATAATTAAGGCCTCATTATGCATCTTGCCCTTTAGTCCACTGAAATAGTCCTTTGTGTTAATTGCATAATATTCCATTGTTAATAGAATATGCAGATAGCACTCTGGTTGTTTGACGGAAGCTGGATCTTAGTGGGGAGCTTTCCTAAAATAAAGCGCATTGCTGGGCACATAGTGTTAAAGATTTAAAATCAACACTCCATGACAAAAATGATAAAGATGGCTTATTCAAACTGGCTACTCAATGAAGTTTTGGAAAAGAGAGGAGCAACAGACAGACCCATTTTAACCCCCAGTACAAGGTCAGGTAGAAATGTGCATTCAAAGGCCATCAGGAAGTGATCAGTGGGCAGTAAACTACTAAGAGGAGCCCCAGGACTTGGGAGAAGTCTGAATAAATTGTTACTAAAAGTAAATTGTCCAGAGTATCAAGATGTTAATGATAGAGGCCTGGGGAGGGGGCTCATGGGTATAGTCCTTGCCACCCAAGTGTGAGGACCTAAGTTCAATCCTCCAGAACCCATATAAAATTAGCGAGGGTTTACATCTGTAATCACAGTGCTTCCAGAGGCAAGATGGCAGGCAGAGATAGGAGAATCCCTAGAAGCTTGAGGGCCAGCTTGCTGTGGGTATACAACAGTGGACAACAAAAGAGAGACCTTGTCTCAAACGATATGGAAGGCCAGGACCAAGGTTTAGGGCTGTCCTCTGACCACCACATCAGCAACATGCTGCCACCATGCCATGTCTGTGCCCACATACATACACATCACCCCCCGCCCAAACACACACACACACACACACAGAAAGAGAGAGAGAGAGAGAGAGAGACAGACAGACAGACAGACAGACACAGAAAGAGATATTGATGATAGAAATTTTGAAATCTTGTTCTGTAAACAAGAAACTGTTTGTGCGGATGAAACACTGACAGTGGCCTTGTTTGGCCCATAGCAGGAAGCTCTGCATAGAAAGGACAGCAGAGGAAGACATAAAGTTGATAGATTTTTGGGCTTTCTGGATTCAAGCCAGTTGTCTTAGTTACTGTTCTATCGTTGAGACACCTTGACCAAAAGGACACCTTGACCAAAATGTTTATAAAGGAAAACATTTAATCAGGACTTGCTTACAGCTTCAGAGGTTTAGTCCATGATCAGTATGGTGGGAAGCATGGTGGCATACAGACAGACATGATTCTGGAGAAGGAGCCAAGAGTTCTACATTAGAATTGACCCAGAGGCAGCAAGAAGAGAGAGCCACTGGGCCTGGTTTAGGCTTTGAAAACCAAAGCCCACTTCCAGTGACACACTTCCTCCAACAAGGCCATACTGCATGATCCCTCCTAAGTAGTGCCATTCCCTAATGACCAATATTCAGATACAGTAGTCTTTGGGAACCATTCCTATTCAAACCACCACACCAGCCATGATGGGGTTCCCAGTCTTGCTTCAACTATTTTGAGTTCCTCCTATCTATCCTGTGCAGCTTAAAGTCCTAACAGAGAAATTCTTAATTGACAGTGGGTATTATTATGAATGAAATGAAGACGAGTGTCTTTAGCTAAGGATAGGTCTGGTAGCGTGAAATGAGCTGGTTACAGTACTGTCCCAGCCTTGGATGAAACTTTTAGGACTTAGGAGAAAAGATATTGAAATATTGTAAAATCGGCAACTTTTTAAGTTGTCAATAATTGTAATAATCTTATTGTAAGAAATATATAGATGCCAGCCCTCTACAGGAAGAAGAGTAGAAATTTGTTATGTAAGACTCTCGCTGTCTGCTTACAGATGGTCATCAAGTTGTATCCAGGAGTCTTCTCCATGCCTCCCTCAGATGCACTAAGAAGTTCTACAGAACACGAGGAAAGTTAATGAACCCAGTACAGGGTCTAGAGTCTCAGATTCTACTTTTTCCAGATCCCACTCACCCAGGAGGCATCCGTTCTATGAGGAATCTGCCCTGACTGGTAGGCAGCCTGAGTTCAGGGTTCAGAGTAACTAAGCCCTGTTCCAGCCTTTAGATTGCAGTTGATCCCAAGGCAAAGTGAAGGTGAAAAACATACTAATGGAAGTTTAAGGAGACGGGAATTGGACAAGTGACAAACAGGGAGAGAACACAAAAGTTAGTTTTTATGGACCATGACTTGATAACATTTCTAGCTTTGGTCACTAGGCAAGTCCAGAAACAGTTGCAGAAACAAGGCTACTTTCCACACCTTTGTATTTTCATCTTTCCTAGTGTTTGCCATTGCCCTTTGCCTTGAGAAGTAGCCCCAACTGATACAACCGCTTTTGCATCTTCTTTGTTTTTCCACAGACAGTGAAGAACCACACGAGCCTATCTCTCAAATTTCACATGTGCAAGACACTTTTGTAAGTTCTTCTTTTTTTAAAAAATATATTTATTTATTTATTTATTTATTTATTTATTTATTTATTTATTTATTATGTATACAATGTTCTGTCTATATGCCTGCAGGCCAGAAGAGGGCACCAGACCCCATTACAGATGGTTGTGAGCCATCATGTGGTTGCTGGGAATTGAACTCAGAACCTTTGGAAGAGCAGGCAATGCTCTTAACCTCTGAGCCATCTCTCCAGCCCCGTAAGTTCTTCTTTTAAGGTAGATATGCCCATTATTTTAGTGGGACAAAAAAGAAAACCCAATGTTGGTTTCAGAGTCTCCATAGCCACTTTTATGAGTTTTCCATGAACCACAGAGGAATGAAAACCACCCACTATCTTTTGTGCTACCATTTTATACTATCTATTAAAGAAAAATTGGCTCTGTCTCAAAATTTCGTTATGAACTTGCAAGAAGAGAGTTCAGGAGGCTTCTCACTTGATTGCCATATACTTTCAGAAATATTTCAACCCCTGAATTTTTAAAAACATTAATTTATGTTAATTTTGTTTAGAGCATTCTGCATGTTCCTACAGAGATGGATTATGCCCTTGAATACCTGGAGAATGTGTGTGTGTGTGTGTTTAATAGAACATTATTGTGACATTAAGATACATAAGAGAATTGGATGTTTGTGAATTTGTTTTCCAAATGATATTAAACAATTATTTTAAAACAAAACACTCCTAGACATAAAATAAAATTAAAGGGACAGTTTTCAAGTTTAAAGAGGAATTCAGAGAGAGGGTTGACCTTTGAGAGGACTAGGGTTGACCTCTGTGAAGACCAGGGTTGACCTTCGACCTTTGTGAGGGCCAGGTTTGACCTCTGTTAAGATCAGGGTTGACCTTTGACCTTTGGAAGGACAAGGGATGACCTTTAAGGGCCAGGGTTGACCTCTGTGAGGTCCAGAATTGGTTGACCTTTGAGAGGACCAGACTCGAAACTCTAACCTGGTAGAGACATCTTAGATTGTCTTTTCTAAAATAAAAATTTCACTTGAATTCTCTGACTTTCACTTATTATTCAGAAACATTTGCCCACTCAGTTCTCTGGGTTCAAGGCTTGGCTTTCTACCCACGAGGTGGAGTGCATAGGCAGATTCTGGTCTCCTTATGGTTTGAGGAGATGGTGCTATCTGATGGAGGAAGGTCATTGGTAATAAACAAACTGCCTTGGCCCATTTTGATAGGCTATCCCTTAGGTGGGTGGAGTAGGCAGAACAGAATGCTGGGAGGAAGAGGAAGTGAGCTCAGAGGCCATGCTCCCCTCTTCCAGGCATATGCACGCGATGAAGCAAGCCGCCAGGTCAGACATGCTGAATCTTTCCCGGTAAGACTGATGCTACACAGATTATTAGAGATGGGTTGATTGGGATATGAGAATTAGCCTGTAAGGGCTAGAGTTAATGGGCCAAGCAGTGTTTAAAAGAATACAGTTTGTGTGTTGTTATTTCTGGGCATAAGCTAGCCAGGCGACCAGGAGCTGGGGTGGCAGGAATGCAGCCCGCAGCTCAAACTACAGCTATCAGCCATAAACATCATAGTGCTTTTATTTTTAGGGACTCTCACATTGTTGGTTTATATTTTGGAGTGGGGATCTGTTTTGTAAATTAACTATGTTGAGGGATTTTATAAACCAAGAACTTATCTAGAACTGATCCACTTTACAGTTTGTTTCTAGTATCTGGGCACATGTCCCAGGAACCTATCTATTTTCCTAAAGAGAACTCCTTCAGACTGACTAATTCTCTTTTTGACTAGTTCAGTAGGAGACTTATTGTAAATGAGGAAGGGAGAAAGAGTAGAACTCATTCAATTGTTCCTCTCTAAAGGATTTTTTATTTTTTTTTAGATAGAATATAACCTAGCAATAACATCAATACACTCTAGGAAATTCATAACCAACTAGTGTTTGGGGGAGCATGAGCAGACTTCCCTCATGGTCTAGTTGCCATTTACTGTATCCACCCAATGATGTAGAGCCAATGAGGTATTATAATGAATCCAGTCTTGCCTGTTGGGTATTATATTAAATTCAGTCTTGCCTGTTGAGGCAAATTTCAGAGAGATCTGGCTTATCTCAAAAAACTTTCTTGTCTCCAAGCTACTAATTTTATTTTAGATGAATTTTTTCTCTTCCACTTTTCCTTGAGTTGACTTCAACAAACCTACAAATTAATAAGAAATGCTAATTATTTCCTTTGTATATTACACAAAGCAAATGTATCTGAGAAATCATTTCCTAAAAGCCTTTCTACCTGGCAATTCTTATTAATGCTCTCCTTCCTCCATAGACTAATTTTTGCTGTCAAATTATCTCTATCTCTTTTAGCTACTTTCTGTGTCTGTCTGTCTGTAGAACCTACGTTCTCTCACCATTGATAGTGGCGTTTAGACGGTGTGTATGAAGAGTATTTTATCCAGATAAGAGGACTATAATTAAAGTTCTAAATTTTTTACAACACTGAGAAATGATTTCCACAAACAATAAAATTTAGCATAAGCTAGATGGAAGTTAGAATGGTGTAACACTAACGGGGCCAGCTTGCTTGATGGGGTTTCTGTCCTGCCTGGTTCCCACAGCTGTTTAGCCCCAAAGAAAATCACACAGAGATCTCTATAAGTTATAAAGCTGATTGGCCCATTAGGGCAGGCTACTTATTAGCTCTTGTAGCTTATATTAAGCCATTATTCTTATTTATTTTAGTCATGTGGCTCAGTCCCTTTTCAGTGGGGCAGATCACATCCTGCTGCTTCGGTAGTCTGGGCAGGAGTGGGAGGAATCAACTTCTTCCTTTCCAGAATTCTCTGTTCTTATTGCATCATTTCTACTTCCTGTCTGGTTTTTCTGCCTATACTTCCTGCCTGGCCCATCAGCGTTTATTTAAGACATGATTGACAGAAGACAGATAATTCTCTCACAGAATGGGAGCTAGAAGAGAAGAAATTCTATACATCTATAAAGAGGCTATTCCTGGGAAAGGAAGACAGATAAAAGCCACACCACTATCTTCTGCCTGCATATAGGCCTGCACAACAGAAAATGATACCAACTCTCATTACAGCAGATTGTTGTGAGCCACCATTGTGGTTGCTGGGAATTGAACTCGGGACCTCTGGAGGATGCAGTCAGGGCCCTTAACAGCTGAGCCATCTCTCCAGCACCAATACAGCATAGAATCTGCATGTTCACACCTCTCACACGATTTGGTTAAATTAAACGTTGTAATGGCACTTTGCGCATTTTGATTGAATGTCAAAAAAGTAGTTTGTTAGAAAAACATGTCATGTTTTCCTCCCGTCTAGACCATCATGGCAATAGTTATCAATTATATAAATCTGTACTGTGGTTGGAATGAAAATGATCACCATAGGCTTAAATATTTCAATGTTTGATTCCCCCTTTGGTGGAACTATTTGGGAATAATTAGAAGGCGTGGCCTATTGGAGGAGGTGTGTCACTAGGGGTGGGCTTTGATGTTTCAAAGCCCATGGTCCCAATCTCACTCTGTCTACCTCCTGCTTGCAGACCAGGACGTAAACTTTCAGCTACTTTTCCCAACATCATGTATGCCTGTGTGCTGCCATGATCCTATCATGATGATCCTGGACTAGCCCTCTGAAACTAAAAGAAAGTCCACAATAAATTCTTACCTTAAAAAAAAATGCTGTACCACAGGTTCAGGCTTCCTGCTGACTAGGTTTGTGATTATCTTTGAATACAGGTTAAGTGGTTTGGAAACACAGAAGTTTGGTTTTAAAAGGCTAAAGACTTGTAGGGGAGTCTAGAAAGTGGGATCAGTTAAGGGTAGGTGTTAAGAAAGATACCATCAGCAATGCTCTCAGGGAACAAAACCAGGTGGAAGTTGGGAAGTTCGAAGGACTTGAGCCAGAATCCCACCACTCTCGTGAGCATCATGGCAGTGTGCACTTGCAATCACAGCACGGGGAAGATGGAGCCAAAAGGATGGAGGGTGGCCAGTTAGTTCACAGAATTGGTGCGTGCGTTCCAGGGCCAGAAAGGGGCACTGATGCAAAGAGGAATAAATTGGGTGGGGAATTGGAGAAAGACAGTCAGTGTTGACCTCTGACTTTCAGATGCATATCCCCTCTGGGGACAGACACACACACACACACACATACTTTTTTGTTTTTATTGTTTTAGGAAAATACACTGCTCTTTTAGGCAAAGGTTCCAATTGTAGAGACTGAGAAACCAAAGAATAGAAAGGAAGATTCAAGCCAAGGGAAAACACTTTAGAATCAAGAGAGCAAGTCTATAGTTTTAGAAACAGGAGTGGAGAAGGGTCATTTGCTAAGAGAAAAAAAAAGTATACCTGGGTTTAAAATGGGCAGAGAATTGTATATGAAACAAATAAGTAAAGTCTACATGCTGAAGCAGATGGCTGATGGCACTAGAGGGGGCAAACAGCAAGTGAACATCAGGGTATCAGTTTATAAAATTGTGTTTTGACCAGGTAGATACAAAAGAATTTAAAGAGCACTAGAAGGTTTTCTAATCTATCTATCTATCTATCTATCTATCTATCTATCTATCTATCTATCTAATCATTAAGGTACTTACACATTCTACCTTTGACAGTGATTTCTTTGCTGAAATGTTTTTTTTTTGTTCAAAGTTAACTGAACTGCTATTAATTTTAATGGACTGAGCAGGCACCTATATTTGTAAGAGTTTTTAGCTTTAAGGACAACAAAATGGCAGCAACAAACTTCTGGAAGCCAGAAAGATGATAAATATGAGATATTAACTTTGTAGGGGAAAGAGCCCTTAGCACCCCATGTGTGGGGATGTTCTCCAAACACAAGACGATGTGTGCTGATCCATCACCCTCTGGGTACATCTGTTCCCCTGAAAGTGACAGCCAACCATGATGTTGAGACAGGAGGATTGCTGATTGATTCCTTCACTGTCTCTGTATCAAAAGATTCAGTTCATGTTTCTGAGACAACACTGACATTCTATGCAATTTATATAGCATGGTTTCAGGGATAAAGAGACGTCATCAAAGAGAGTTTTTGCCTGCTGGATTTCCAGTGCTAACTCAGCTCAGAACAGCCATCCTCCCTTAGAACTTCCCAGTCTGTAGGTGCAGGCGTTCAAACTCAGCAGTTCTTTTGTGGACAAATAAAAGTTGATATTTCGCCAGTTTAATTACAAAATAGGAGCTGTGGTTAGAACTTGACACAGCCTTCTTAGTCGGCAGCTGGTCTCTCTTACCAGCTGATATTTCATGGGAAATTGTCCTCTAGATACTTCGTCAAAATGGCCTGGTACGTACACCCTGCATTTACCTCATGCCCCTTTTGTGGTTCATTGTGCCGAGTCCTAGCTGAAAGCTATTGTCTGCCAAGGTACAATGAGGGGGAGTCTGGGTGGCAGCTGCATGTATTCTGTTTTTCAATACCCAAGGCCTATTTGTCAGCAATTACGTCCCCGCTCCCTTCCTGCACTGGTATTCTCAGCACGGAGCCGTGATAGCAAATTAATTATCCCAATGACAAGATTGGGCACTTCCTTCCCTATGATGCAAACTGAAGCCCTTCCAATGGGTCCATCAGTCTAACCACTGGGCTTCAGCCACTGATGGAGGAAGGTCATTGGTTAAGTAATAAAGAAACTGCTTGGCCTCACAGGTTAAAACATAGGTGGGAGGAGTAAACAGAACAAAATGCTGGGAGGAAGAGGAAGTGAGCTCAGAGGCCATGCTCCTCTCTTCCGGGCAGACGCCATGAAGCAAGCTGTCAGGTTAGACATGCTGAATCTTTCCCGGTAAGACTGATGCTACACAGATTATTAGAGATGGGTTGATTGGGATATGAGAATTAGCCTGTAAGGGCTAGAGTTAATGGGCCAAGCAGTGTTTAAAAGAATACAATTTGTGTGTTGTTATTTTGGGTAAAGCTAGCCGGTGGCAGGAGCTGGGTGGCGGAATGCAACCCGCAGCTCATACAACAAGCCACAAAGAATACACAGAACCCAAATGTTTTGAAATTCCCTCTGTTTCCTAAAAAACTTTTTCCTAGATATAATGTTATTATATCCTCAATTCTTGGATGAATTTGTCACACATGCTATTGCCTTTAAACATAGATTTCCAGAAGCATCTCTAGCTTACCATTAGTGGTGGAACAGTAGCTCTCATTTCTTGGAGTGAATGCTGAGCACATATGTAGCACCATGTGTGAATGCTTTATAAAACCTAAGGTTTTAACTTAGAAGACTCATTTTACATTCCATTAAACAAAGTAACCCTGCAAGTCACAATAATAGTAAAATTACTGTGCCAGAGGAAAAACGTTTCTACAAAAATTAGTGCAGAGTTTGCGCTTGTGAGAAGACCTTGGTGTTTGGTCTCCTGCGGCAAGCTGTTTGCGGGTGCTGAATGGCTCTGAGAGTCCATGGTTAGGTGCGGTTTCCTGCAAGCCACGTGCTGGTCGCTAGCCTTGGGCCACCATGTAATATTGGGTCAGTCATTGGAACCATATGATTCAAGCTTCGCTGTGTCTCAGATACGGCGGGCTGTTAATTTCTTCAAATACGCATGTCTATTGCACGACCTACTGTAACTTTCTAAAAGCCTCCTTGGTTTTAAACCCGCACTGCTATGGTTTAAATCTGCAGTGTCCACTACAGGATCACATGCTCACCTGTTTGGATCCCAGCTGGTGGTGCCATTCCGTCCGGTTGTGAGAACTTTGGAGTTGTGGTCTAGCAAGCAGAATTGGAAGGTCCTGCAGGTTGTATCTGCTCTGGTACCGTCCAAACTCTCTGCATCCTGTTCACCAAAGTGAGAATAAGTCACTATCCAAATGCCCACCATCCCAGCCTCTTTAGCCACCATGCTGGCAATCTGTGCAAGAAACCATGTGCCCAAACAGTTGGCTTCTCCACTAGTTGGCTGTTCTGCCATACATTTTTTTGCAGTGTCTAGTAGACTAAGGAACACATCTTTACTTCATCTCTTATCCCTTACACTCTTCACCAGTGACCAGGATTTTGTGACATTCAAGGTCACTCACTAAATACTCCCTCAGCTCTCTCCTCCCTCATAGCTGTGATATACAGAACACAGTTCCTTGCTTTTGCTTTCAGAGAACTAAATGTTTCTTCCAGCAAAGGGAATCTTTTCTCCCAAGTTCTCAAGCCATGGTCCTTCCTCAGTTTACCAACACAGTCCTCACCTCCTTTCTTTTTAGCAGAACCAAATCTGCCCTTCCTAGCGGGCGCCTTCTCCCACCGTCATCGCGATTCCCACAAAGGGTTTCCTTTTGCAACATAACTGCAGGTTTTCAACCCAAAGGTATGACATCTGTAAGTAAAGCAATCAGAATTGTTGTCAAAAACAGGTTGAGCGAGTGACTGAGGTACATGGTAAGGCTGAAGGAACATCTTCAAAAATCCTCCAAGGCTCGCGGTGTTTCGGCAGAGGTGATTCCCACAGACAGCAAGGGTGGGCTCCTCAGATGTGATGTGAACAGATGGGCTGTTTGGTTTCCTGGGATTTGCACATGCAGATTTTAAGAAAATTTGCCCTTAAATTATATTTAAAATTTCTTTGTAATAAATTACTAACACTAAAGGAGCTACCCTGGTCCGCTGTTTACCCCTTACAGGCCAGCGAGCCAGCCTGGTGGTTGCTACGGGAACCCTGTACTTACAAAGCTCCAGTTCTTCAGGCTAAAAAAGTACTTCGAGCTGGAAAAGGAACGCTGTAGAGAGGCCTTACCTGTCTTTAAATAAGCATGTGCGAGAAACCCGAGGGGCTCCTAAATGAGGCAGTAAGATGCATTTGCTGCACTTAGATTGCCATGATTTGATTTTGGCGGCTGAACAGCAGCTACAGATCCCTGTTTCTCTCCTTCTATTTCATTACTCGCTAATGATTTTATTTCGTGCAGCTTTGGAATTCATCTCTTAAAATGCTACGTTTCCACAGTGTGCTGTTCTCCTGTTACCTGAATCGCTATGGCACAGCATACTTTAAAAAAAACTGCCTGCTGTTTCTGTTCCTTTAAGAGTTTTTTGTTTGTTTGTTTTTTGTTGGTTACTCAGGGTGAGGCACTAGAAGTGAAGCAACATTTAAGAATAAAACTACCCTTGGGAAAATTTGGTCAGGCGGAGGTGGCGCATGCCTTTAATCTCAGCATTTGGGAGGCAGTGGCACGTGGATCTTTCTGAGCTCGAGGCCAGCCAGTCTGCAAAATGAATTTCAGGACAGGACAGATAGGATTGTTTTACAGAGAAACCCTGTCTTGAAAAAAAAAAAAAGAAGGAAAATTTGTTCCTAAATTACAAAAAAAAAAAAAATCCTTTGTAATAAAATGAATGTTTATAGTGCAGTAATTTGAGGGCTGGGATGGTGCTCATAGGTGCACTTGGTTGGTATTATTGGCCTTGGATTCTGTCGCTAGTATGAAAAGGAAAAAAAAAGGAGAAAAATAAAATCAAGTAAAATCAAGAAGCATATTGAAAATAGTAACTCAAATGTACACATTTGAAGAGTAATTTACTTATTTTTACTCTTGTTGTGCACCTGTCTGAGTTTATATGTATTGTGTTTGTAGGTGCCCTCTGAGGCCACTGGGATCCAGATCTCCTGGAACTGGGCTTATAGAAGGCTGTGAGCTACCTGATTTGGATGTTGGGAACTGAACTCAAGTACCCTATAAAAGCAGTATGTGTTCTTAACTGCTGAGCCATTGCTCCATTTCCAATCCATGTATTTTTTTAAAAAGGTGATTTATATTTACTTTTGTACCAAACATTAAGAAGGTAAACTGTAAACGAAGACTGTTTGTTTGTTCTGGCTATCCAGACACAAATAATCACATGGAAACTATATTAATTACAACACTGCTTTGGCCAAAAGCTTATGCATATTCTTAGCTAGCTCTTACATCTTAAATTAACCCATTTCTATTCATCTGTGTACCACCAAGATGTTGTGGCTTACTGGAAAGGTTCTGGCAGCATCTTTCTTCCTTGGCAGCTACATGGCATCTCTCTGACCCAGCCTACTCTTTCTCTATATTTCTGTTCAGATTTCCCACTTGGCTATATTCTGCCCTGCCATAGGCTGAAGCATCTTCTTTATTAACCAATGGCAATAAAACATATTCATAGCATACAGACAGGAATCCCATACCATCTCCCCTTTTCTGTCTAAATAAAAAGGAAGGTTTTAACTTTAACATAGTAAAATTGCATATAACAAAATAGGTATTGAGCAAGAATTATAATTATAATATTTAGTCTATTTATATCTGGAAAAATTAAAGAAAATATTTTCATCAATTTTATTTTTGTGAGTCTAAAGTTTTATATCTAATTTATCCTTTATTATAACTAAGAGAAACTATAATTGTAACTGTCTGTTCTTCAACTCCATCAAAGATTCCAGAAGGATGTAATATTACCTAAGTAAACAGGAAGTGCATTGTAAGCAACTTCCAAAACTCTAGAATTGACAGAGACATCTTGTTACAAAGTTCTTCTGTATCATTCTTCTAGGCATCTATCTTCAGTCTACAGGCCCATAGTATCTGGCAGACATTTCCATGAAGCAGGAAATTTTAAAGACTGTTTCACTTATATTGGCAGTCAGTTACTTTCTTCTGTGTCCTGCGGAATGTCTGGCAGACTCTTTCATGAAGCAGGAACCTGGAAGGGCTGTCTCATCTGGGAAGATGATGTGGGATTCCCCTCTATACAGCATAAATATGTTTTATTACCATTGGTTAATAAAGACACTGTTTTAGCCAAAGACTGAGCAGAGTAAAGCCAGGTGGGAAATCCTAACAGATACATATAGAGAAAGTAGGTGGAGTCAAGGAGATGCCATGTAGCTGATGAAGGAGACAGATGGCGCAGGAACCTTTCTGGTAAGCCACAGCCTCATGGCAATACATAGATCAAGATGAAAGAGTTAGCTAGGAATATGGCTAAGCTATTGGCCAAACAGTGTTATAATGAATATAGTTTCTGTGTGAGCATTTGGGTCAGGGCAGCTGAAAAACAAAAGAGCAGTCTCCATTTATAGTTAACAGACTTGAGTAGAAAGAGAATCCAATGGATGCTGTCTTGTCTCGACTCTGAGCAATATGGACTCCTTTCCTTCACTCCCCACATGTTTGTTTGCATATGCACAGCATGGTTTAAAATGGAGAGAATACAGAACAGGAAAGGAAGAATGAAAAAGCTGACCATGATACAGACCACACTGTCTTTGAAAGTTTTAAAATTTGCTTCAGGATTAATTACAGAGGGATGATGACCCCTCATGGGTTACAGGGTACACAGGGATTACTAATATGTGTAGTGTAGAATAAATGAACCCAACCCATTAATACATATCTCTTCAATATGGATCATTGTTTTCTCCTGTCCACAGTCAACTTGTGTCCTCAAACCATACCTCCCTAAGCCTCTGCCCTCCAGGTACTTGGTCTATAAATGAAGATCATGCATCTATCAGCCAGTTGCCGGAGCATAAAGGGAAATTTGGATGTAGTAGAAGTGCTTTGGGTCATTGTCAGTCTACTCTGTACCCTTTGGGACTGGGTTTTACATTGTGTTCTCCTAGACCTCAGACCAACCGATGCATTGGTGGCGTCTCTGCCTTTTCTCTAGTTGCTTAGATCAGAAGGCAGTTTAAATATCCCTTCCCTTTCAGCTCACAGTCACTGCGATAGCAGGAGGACTGAAGGATGGGGTAATTTCAAATGACTGGAATCAAAAGGATGCCCAAAGGACAGGTACGTGCCAGGAGAGTAGAATTAGCTCAGAATAGAGACAAAGACGGGCAAGTGATGGTGTAACTGAAATACAGACAACAATCCAGTTAGATGAGTTTTAAAAACTTGATTCCTTTTCCCATTTGGCTATTTGCTTTTTCATGAAGGGGGTGAATTTAAAAAGCCAAGTGGGCATCTGAGAGGTCTTGAAGTTCAGGCTTAGAAGACTCAGCCAAGGATTTCCCATGTTGGGGAAATATGCCAGCTAAGGAAGAACAGTTTCTACTGTAGAAATTAAAACCCATGTACTCTGTTGGTTAGGGATGCACAGTGAATGGCAGCACCATGGAAAGTATTATTGAGAGGATATGCCTTGAAAAACTCAAGAACATTTCTGCCATGGGATTCTCTCATCCCAGACTGAGTATTCATCAGAAAGTCTTAGTTATTGAAACAGGACTTGTAGTACTTCCTGCTAGATTTTTGTATTCTCTGGGCTTGTAAATATATTGGGGTCTATACCTGGGATAGTCTTATGCTATA
This sequence comes from Neodon shergylaensis, assembly GCA_025134845.1. Classification (NCBI taxonomy): domain Eukaryota; kingdom Metazoa; phylum Chordata; class Mammalia; order Rodentia; family Cricetidae; genus Neodon; species Neodon shergylaensis. The sequence continues at coordinate 2,371,453 of JABTXL010001959.1, read as the reverse complement.
AGTAAGTCTTCTACATTCGTATGTAGATTTGGCGAGTCCAACCTCTGTGTGAGTTTGGAAAAGGCATTGGTTTAAATAACAGAAGTCTTGTGTGTCTCCGGCCATTTTCAGTCAGAGAATTTCTGACTGGTCTGCTCCAAATCCTGTTCCAGAATTTCTGACAACAGTGTGTCCACTCAATAGCTAGAGGCGGTTTTGCCTCTGAAATGGATGATGTGAATAACATGTGTCTCTTACAGCATCTCCTCTCTTTTATAGATCTGTTTCTGGTTCTAACTAAGTTTTCTGTTTCTTACAAAACATTTTTAAAAATCTCTCTTCCTAGGTATTTTTGATTAAGCTCTCAACCTCCTATGGGGTAATAGAACACGGAGGAGCTAAACTCAATTATGCAATTCAGAACTGGCCTCTGGCTTGTGTATGTCTCCAGTACAACTACTTGGCATTAAAATATTAAGCCATTCTGTCATCTTTTAGCCATTTCCTGATAATTTCCAATTTCCAAGCTATTTGTACACAGGAAACTGCTGTTTAGCAAAGGTTGCAACAGCGAAGTCAGGAGCCTGTCGTCTCATTACAGGCATCCCTTATTATCTTCAATTATCTGCTCTGACCCTGGAGCAACTTTTAAGATCTTCAACCAAACTATGGAAAGACCCCCACAGGGATCAAAAGGACCACATGCCTGCCTAGAAACTAGCTCCCAGGATTCCAGCTTGGCAAGGGTGTCCACAGACTGAGTCTCATCTCTCTTCAGAATTTTATAAATGTTATTAGCTCAAGAGACGGTGGCTAGACCTATGTCTCTTGGCACTACAGAGAAAAAAATGTCAGGCCCCTGGGGAGAGATATTGCTTGTATGCATGAGCTTTCGTGGTTATCGGAGGCATCCCCGTGGAGGGCTGAAAAGAAGAGCCTATCAAGTCATGCCACGTCATCTGCGTAGTGACTGAAGGTCTGTAGTTTTACTGTCTTCTATACACCATGACTGACCACCTGTGTCTCATTCCGTGGGTCCACATAGTGAGCAAGGACCTACTCACACAAATTGTCCTCTAACCTCTGTCTCAAAACAAGATGGAAGGAGCAAACTGGAGGCTGACTGGTGGCATGCAAGTGCATATGTGTGTGTTTGCATGTGTGTGTACATGCATGTATGTGTGTGTACAATAAATAAGTAAAGCAGAAAATTAACCTGAATCCACATAAGAACATTTCATGCCCTGAGCTTTAAAGTGTTTATGATACAGAAAGAACTTAACTCTAGAATGAATATACTTTGGCTTCTTTGGGAACAATTTCTCTTTAGATCTGCATACTGTTCCCATTTTCTGGGAAATAACACAAGCAGTGGCATTCTTCATCAGTACCAGAAACTCTTCAGCTCCATAGAATTCAGCAGAGAAACTCTTTTCTGGAATGCCTGTGTGTGTAGACATAGTGCACGTATGTGCACATGTGTAGAACCCAGAGAACAGCCTTGGGTTTGCTCCTTAGATGGACATCCATCCTGTTTTGGAAACAGTGACCCTCTCTGGCACGTGGAGCTCACAGATTAGGTGAGACTGGCTGGTGAGAGAACTCCCGGCATCCTCCTGGTGCTAGGGTCACATGTGTGCTACCACACTGCTTTGATTTCTGGTAATTGAACTGGCTTGCATGGAAGTACTTTCCTGACTGAACTATCTTCTCCACTTGCAGCCAAAATGTTTCCTGACTAAAGTATCTTCTTTGCCTACAGTCAGAAAGAGCTGTAGATGGTAAAAGCATGTTTACCACTGTTCACAGTTCCTTACTGTCCCTGTATTTTCTGATTTAAAAAACCCATTCATCACAGAAAATTCTAGATATGAATCTTTAGAGACATTTCATAATTGTTACTGTATGAACAATTTAGCTTCACGCATACCCTGGTTTCACTGTGAATATTCTCTGTATTTTGGTACAGTGGTTACATCTGAAGACTCCCTGTATTACCATGCCTGTAGAAGAATATCAAGAAAAATATTTTAATTCAATTTCAACCTACGTATCATTATGCCTATAAATACTTAACAGTATTTCTATAAGGGGCATATCCAGAAAGTGAAAGTCTACAGCTCTTAAAATATTTTCGCTGGCCCATTATGTTGTTTTTTTTTTTTTTCTGATTGTATTGTAATGTGCTGTTTCAGTTAATCTATTCAAATCATGATACAAAGTTCACTCACTGCGTATTTTCAGTATGTCTATCAAGCAATAGCCCTCCACTTCCTGTTGTTATTTATATGTTGGAGTTCTCCACAGTCTGGACAATGGCTTATAATACTGTTTAAATATGTTCATTGGACATATAAATTTCTCATGCATTGGAAGCTAAATATAAATAATTCATTGTATGTGGATACTTCATAGGTGTCTACTCCATATTGTATAGGCATATACATCCTCTTGTATAGGTATATACTTCTTGTCCAATCTGATGACACATAATTTCTAGTTTTTCTTTTCTTCTTTCTTTTTCTTCATCTTTTCCTCCCTTTCTTTCTTCCCTCCCTCTCTTCTTTATTCCCTCCTTTCCTTCTCTTCCTTCTCTTTCTTTTTCTCTCCCTTCCTCCCTTCTTCCCTCCCTTCTCTTCCTCTTCTCCTTTTTCTCTCTCTTTCCTCCATTCTTCCCTCTCTTCCTTCCGCCTCTGCCCCTCCGTCTCCTCTCTCTTCTCTCTCACTATTTCTAGAGTCTCGCTTTGCAAGCCGGGCTGACCTCAGCTCCCACAGCTCCTTTTTACTCTGCCTCCCAAGCTTCAGGGTTGCAGATGTGTCCATCACTCTCACCAGTATCTGGTATGTCTACCCCTGTCCTATGATGTGAAGATGAGTCCGTGAGTTCCTGGGGCTCCAGTCCTATCCACCTGCTGCATCGACACGGATGGATGCTGTCAAACAGAAGACTCCATTAGGACAACACTACACATCTAAAAGTTCCCTCTGACTCTCTTAGAATGATTTCCTCACTGCCATGTTTTCATCAGCCACTTTGTTGTTCTCAATCACTTGGTATAGGAAAGAGCTCAAAAGTCTGATCACGTGCTTTCCAAGAGCACAGTATAGAAAGTGGCATATTTACCAGCGAAGAGCTGGTAAAGTTGGGAATAAAGCAGGGGAGTGAGAACTTCATCTTTGATAGGGGTGGTCGGAGTGGGTGGGGTGGTCTGAGTGAATGGGGTGATCTGAATGGGTGGGGTGGTCGGAGTGGGTGGGGTGGTCTGGGTGGATGGGGTGGTCTGGGTAGATGGATAGTTGGAGTGTTTGGGGTGGTCGAAGAGTGGGTGGGGTGGTCTGGGTGGATGGATAGTTGGAGTGGGGGGGTGGTTGGAGTGGGTGGGGTGGTCTGGGTGGATGGGGTGGTCTGGGTGGATGAATAGTCGGAGTGGGTGGGGTGGTCGGAGTGGATGGGTGCTCTGAGCTACAATATAAAGCATGAAAGAGGAGGATAACAAGATGCTGAGTCTTCTCTTGGCATATATTTTGGTATAGTTTGATTTTCCCAAACCTATTATTTTTAATATTCAAAAAGAAAATAAATCAAATGCACATGGAAAACAAACAGAATAAAAAAGAAGCAAATGACACACTCAAACAGGAAACAGACCCAACACAATTAGTCAACTAGATACAGTATTTTAGTTTTATTACTTCAGGCTGAACAAGAACTATAAACAAACCTACAATGGTAGCTCATTTTCCCCAAGAATAGACATCCTGCATCATGTAATTCGTATCCTGTGGTTGAGCAAACACGTAAGGGCAAACTCCTGATAGCAGGAGTCTGCTTCCTCATTATTAGACAGAGGGACATGGCAAACATTTGCCATCTGAAATATGTCGTACTCATTTTCCAGATTTCATATTTTTGACAAATACATAATGAACTGTTTTGGGATAGGACTCAAAGATAAGACTAGAAATTCCTTTGTATTTCATATACTCCTTATACACGTGTGGTGAAAATAATTTCATGTGTAACGTGCATGTAGCAGGGTTTTTGACTGTGTCATATGAAGGTAAATGAACAATTCTTTATTGGTGGTGTCATGTTGACCCTGAAAATGTAACAGGATTTGGAGCATTTGGGTTTCAGATTTTCAAATCTAAGCCTCAGAGAGGCAACTGACAAGAAGCCCTGAGTATCCACACAGACTAGTTCTGGACACATCAAGAGTGCAAACACAACTACATTTAAGAAGGGCATTTCTCAGGTGGGTGGGTGTAAGCAAGTCTGAAGGGTAAAGGCACAGCGTTTATGACAAAGAAGAGTTGCTTAAGTGGTACAAGCCCCCACGCTCTGCCAAGCCAGGGCTGTTCAGCTGGAATGACATCCCAGTGTGTGTCTGTGTCCAGTATTCACCAGTCCTTGGCATTGTTTCCGGGGGACTTGAGTGCAAGAGAGAACTGATATAAACAATGCTGCCTGCGAGACATCCTTTGTCTCTTACTCCACAAAACAGTAACATGCTAGCTTGTTAGAGTATAAATAAGATAAATACTATCCGAAGTCTGAAGGAGGCTAGTATCACACACACAGCCTTGTATTGGAATTGGAGCAATGAGGGTGGGATGGTCAGTTGTAAAGGCAGACAGACGTAAATATTCATGTACATATAAATATGTATTTGACAGCAGCTGAAAACATCTTTGTAGATTCTGTCTGTGTTTTTGTAGCCCCATATGTATTGATTTATAAGCATCAACCTCCTCTAACAGGCTCACAGAGAGATGAATAATTCCTGGGTATGAGATAAAAGATTGGAAAAGCCTGGAGAAGGTTTTGGTAACAGAACATGTGAATGTCCAAAAAGAAAAAAAAGATGAGAATATATGAATGTGACTATGTGACAGAACTCAACCTGAAAGGTGCCAGTTGACTAACCTTAGATTTCTCTGAATATAAAAATATCAAATTACTCTAGAGTTTTTACTACCGTTAATTTTGTGTGTATGTATATTTGTGTGTATGTATATGTGTGTATTGTGTATGTATGTGTGTATGTATATGTATGTGTGTGTATGTGTGTATGTATATGTATGTGTGTATGTATGTGTGTATATATATATGTGTGTGTATGTATATGTATGTATGTGTGTATGTATATGTGTGTGTGTATGTGTGTGTGTGCAGGTGCATATATGTAGTTACTGTTAATTGTCTTGAGTCCATTACACATTCTGGAGATTATCCTTCTGTCAGATGAACAGCTGATAAATACTTTCTCCCATTCTTCAGGTTGTCTATTCTGTTGTTTTATTTGCTAAGAAGAGGAATTTTAGTTTGATATAATTTCATTTTTTCTTCTGCTTTTTATATTTTTTAGATTAAAGATGGAGCAGTGGTTGGATGAGATTGTTGTGTGCTGTATGAATTTACAGAAGTATCATAACAAATTTCATTAACTTACACATAGTACACATACACAGTGTGTGTTAGTGCAAGCAACGATGCTAGGGTGTGAGTATAAACTACCAAAATTCAAGCTCTTTATGAAGAAATGTTGAGTTGTTCACTCTCAAGGGAAAAATATAAATTAACAAATCAATTTTGCTCAACCACGATAACAATAGCCCCAGTCAAGAACTTTCTATAGAAGCTAAACTGGGAGGACATAAACTAATGAAAAAGATAAATTCATAGAATCCCAGTGTATCCATAAAACACTCAAGGAGACACAGGGAAAATAGAGACATGGTGGCTGAGAAAAGTGGTGGACATGTCCTAGCCAAGGGATCATGAAGGAACAAGGAAGTGAAATCCATAGTTGATTTTGATTCTGGTGCTTTTACACAAGGTGCATGACTCTAATTGGGAGGAACTGTTGAATAAAGAAGGGAGCAACATGAATCAAAACAATCTTTGCTTGAAGGTCACAAAAAACTAAAGAGCAGTTCAAACCCAAAGAGGCTGAACACAAAGCTTCAGGAAAGGGGCAGTCTTGGATTAGACTTAGCGCCATGAATATTTTTTGCCCTATTTGAAATAAAATGGCCATTAAATAGGAAATTGATGAAATTTGAATAAAGTCTGTGCATGAGATAATAGCATACCAAAGATAATTTCCTGATTGTGACCAGAGTTATGTGGTGAGACAAGGCACTGTCTGTTTAAGAGAATTCAGGCTGAGGAATTGAATGATAAAGGATCATGATCCACTGCAAACTGTTCAGGGCAGATTTCCATACATCTATAGAGATATTATACACTGTTCAATACACATACAAATACTTACATATGTAATTTTTGTAATATAACTCAGGTTATATCACCTATATTTATTTATTTATCTCTGGAAAAAGAGACTAAGGAAAACACATCAATATCTGGAGGATTTTATTGTTTCTTTTTTTTTTAAGATTTATTTATTTATTATATATACAACATTCTGCCTCCATGTATGCCCACATGCCAGAGGAGGGCCCCAGATCTCAGTACAGATGGTTGTGAGCCACCATGTGGTTGCTGGGAATTGAACTCAGGACCTCTGGAAGAGCAGCCAGTGCTCTTAACCTCTGAGCCATCTCTCCAGCCCGATTTTATTGTTTCTAAAGAGATTCTTTGTATAATTTTTGGATCTTTTTACTGTGTAAAATTCTTAATTTTTTCTAGTTTATAAAATGTGAACCCTAGAGTTGAAGAGGAGGGGAAAAAAGAAGGGGAGCAGAGAAAAATGTATGGTTCAATAAAATCAGTAAAAAACCCCAAAAGTCAAACTCATTAAAACTGACTGATGTGTTTGTGAATCTAAAAAAAAAAGTGAATCCTAGAAAAAATTGCCAAATATTATTATTAGTTTTAAGATTCAGTAAAAATTCCAATTATTTAAATAGAATTTTAAAATGTTTTTTAATATCGGCCAGTATGGTCTAGTACTTTAGTCTCTCTGAGCTGGAAAGATGTGTAAATGTAAGTCTAATTATCAGGGCTTATTTTCCTCACAACAATATTTATTTATTTATTTATTTATTTATTTAAGATTTCTGTCTCATCCCCACTGCCGCCTCCCATTCCCCCCCCTCCCCCAATCAAATCCCCCTCCCTCATCAGCCCAAAGAGCAATCAGGGTTCCCTGCCCTGTGGGAAGTCCAAGGATCACCCACCTCCATCCAGGTCTAGTAAGGTGAGCATCCAAACTGCCTAGGATCCCACAAAGCCAGTACGTTCAGTAGGATCAAAAACCCATTGCCATTGTTCTTGAGTTCTCAGTAGTCCTCATTGTCCACTATGTTCAGCGAGACCGGTTTTATCCCAGGCTTTTTCAGACCCAGGCCAGCTGGCCTTGGTGAGTTCCCGATAGAACATCCCCATTGTCTCAGTGTGTGGGTGCACACCTCGCGGTCCTGAGTTCCTTGCTCGTGCTCTCTCTCCTTCTGCTCCTGATTTGGACCTTGAGATTTCTGTCCGGTGCTCCAATGTGGGTCTCTGTCTCCTTTCATCGCCTGATGAAGGTTAATATTCAGGAGGATGCCTGTATGTTTTTCTTTGGGTTCTCCTTCTTATTTAGCTTCTCTAAGATCACGAATTATAGGCTCAATGTCCTTTATTTATGGCTAGAAACCAAATATAAGTGAGAACATCCATGTTCCTCTTTTCGGGTCTGGCTTACCTCACTCAGGATAGTGTTTTCTATTTCTATCCATTTGCCTGCAAACTTCAAGAAGTCCTTGTTTTTTACTGCTGAGTAGTACTCTAATATGTATATATTCCATACTTTCTTCATCCATTCTTCAATTGAAGGGCATCTAGGTTGTTTCCAGGTTCTGGCTATTACAAACAATGCTGTTAGGAACATAGTAGAGCATATACTTTTGTTGTATGATAAGGCCTCTCTTGGGTATATTCCCAAGAGTGATATTGCTGGGTCCAGGGGTAGGTTGATCCCGAATTTCCTGAGAAACCTCCACACTGCTTTCCAAAGTGGTTGCACAAGTTTGCATTCCCACCAGCAATGGATGAGTGTACCCCTTTCTCCACAACCTCTCCAGCAAAGGCTATCATTGGTGTTTTTGATTTTAGCCATTCTGACAGGTGTAAGATGGTATCTTAAAGTTGTCTTGATTTGCATTTCCCTGATTGCTAAGGAATTTGAGCATGACCTTAAGTGTCTTTTGGCCATTTGAACTTCTTCTGTTGAGAATTCTCTGTTCAGCTCAGTGCCCCATTTTATAATTGGGTTGATTAGCCTTTTACGGTCTAGTTTCTTGAGTTCTTTATATATTTTGGAGATCAGACCTTTGTCAGTTGCGGGGTTGGTGAAGATCTTCTCCCAGTCAGTGGGTTGCCTTTCTGTCTTAGTGACAGTGTCCTTTGCTTTACAGAAGCTTCTCAGTCTCAGGAGGTCCCATTTATTCAATGAGGCCCTTACTGTCTGTGCTGCTGGGGTTATACGTAGGTCACAACAATATTTTTATGGATCAAGCATATATGGAATCGTGGCGTTTTAAACATGAGCATTGCATAGCAGGCTTTAGAAGAAGGAATAGATGTTTTCTCAAACAGAAAGTTTTCATTTCAGGTTCGTGACAAGCTGGCAGCTCACACTACCTGCTGTTCATTTTTATAATTATTGAAAGTAAATATTGGAACAATGTATTTCTTTCCAACTAAAGAAAGGTTAATGCTCCTGTCAGATTTTGGTAAATTCCTGAGTGGGAGAGAAAGGGTGGGGTTGATTGTGACCAGTCCACACATCACATCACATCACATCACAGGTTGGTCCTCTCTGTGACTGTGTGTGACCAGTAACCCCAACATCCATGAGCTCTTGCCGGCTTTTACATTTCTATAACTGTTGTATTTCATTGAAGTGTTGTATGTGAGGAGAACGTGGCCAGTAGCTAAAGATCTCCAGTTACGTGCTTTGTCAGAAAAAAAAAATCTAAAAATTACCGGTCCAAAAATATGAATGATTTGTCAAGTCTGTAACCTTCAGTTTTCATAATTGAATAGGGTGTATACAGGATATTTCAGGATTTAAAAGCCATGTAAGGGGGCTGAAAAAATGATTCAGTGGTTAAGAACACCACTCTTTCAAAGGACCTGGGTTCAATTCCCAGCATCCACATGGGAGCTAACAACCATCTGTCACTCATTTCCAGAGTATCTGATGCCCTTTTCTGACCTCTGTGGATGCTGTTGCACATGTGTGGAGCACAGACGTGCAGGCAAACACCCACCCATACACATAAAATAAAAAATTAGTACCTCTTTTGGCTTAAAAGTTATGTAAGTAGATCTAGGCAGATGACTTAGTGGTTAGGAGCCCATATTATTTATGCAGGGAACCTGAGTTCAGTTCCCAGCAGGTACGTTGAACTATTTGACACTTTCTGTATGCAGAGCAGAGAAACCTGCTGCTCAATGCTGACCTCAAGCCCCCTGTGAGCACTTAATTAGTGAGTAAGGCTCTGAGCTTAATTTCCAGTACTGTAACAAGCAAACAAACAGCCAAGCTCAGTTTAGTTTCTTGTTTGCTCTACCCAACTTTTTTTTTTAGGAGGGGGTAATATCCTAACCCTTTTCGAGCTTTTGTTTAAAAGGGTTAGAAATTCAGTTGAGATGATAACATGGTCATATCAGCACTTGGTTTATTTGAAGCCCTAAGAACTAAAGTGCCATTTCCAGGCAGGATGTGTCTGCAGCAATGGCATGTCTGTTATGGGAGTGACCAACGGCTCTTGCATCGGATTTGAGGCCCAGCTCTCAAGACAAAATACGTTCTTGGTACTGTTCACGCGTCAAAACCCCTGACTGGAAAGATCATAATCTCATGTGGACTTACTACTGCTGTCTCGCTAAACTGCCTTTGTGCCAAACTATCTTCTAAATATTGATATTTACACCCATAGACAAAAGCTACTCTCAACCTGAATCAGAGAGGCTTCTCTTTGTGTGGTGAGTGCAGAAGGTACTGAGAATGAGAGCCGTTTAGGTGCTCAGTCTCCTCCGAGGCATTCCTCACTCTCCCTAAGGCCCAAGGAGTTTCCTGGAAGACGGAACAGGAAGAATGTAAGAGCAAGAAGATAAGAAGGGCTGCGAAATACCCTTGGGGCACGTGACATGGACATTGCAAACACGTTCTCACAGCATCTGTGATTGTCTGTGCTGGACTTGTGCAAGATTGGGCCTATCCCCAGTCAATGGCGGACTGCAGAGAGGCTCACGGCCCTGACCACTCCCTATTTAACTTGGCTACTGATGGGCTCTCTGGGAGAGACAGTCATTGTCTTCAGTTATGTCACCCATGTTTTAGACTGCTGTCCAGATTTAAGGTATTAGTTGTTCAGTGTCAAAGGTCAAAAAAAAAATAGAGTGCTAGGCGCACTTTTAACGCTAACACTCAGAAACAGGATATCTGTGAATTTAAGGCCAGCCTCATCAATGCAGTGGTTTTTAGGTCAGCCAGAGTTATACTGTGAGACCCTGATGATAGTAATAATAATAATAATAATAATAATAATAATAATAATAATAATAATTCCACCAGTGCTAATAGGTTCTAATGGGTTGATTGTATCTCCAGTTGGACAAACCTGTGACTGACATCTTCCGTTTATTGGTTTCCCCACTACAATGTAAAAGACACGATTAATTCCCACTTGACAGGGCTACTCTAGGAACCAGCAGATCATAATGTACAGCACACACAGAGCAGCAGTGCCCAGTCCAGGGAGTAAGAATAATTATCCACATTAATACGTGCAGGTGTCTTTACAGTGGATGCCTATGTGTCTTCTTCTGTCTGAATATATTAGTTCATTCTGAATTTCAAATGGAGCTCATTTGTTATAGAAGTCTCTGTAGTTTATGAATCGGTTGGAAAAAATCAAAACTTCTCCGAAAAAGAAAATCTTACCTTTTCTTTTTAAACTCAGGGCCAGGAATTTTTGAGGTGGAATAATTTTGACATATGGGGGAATAAAAGTAGAATAGATGTAGAGTTTAGAGAAATCTTTTGTTATTATGCAATTGCAGGTCAGAAAAACTCGGAACCACAAATTAAGCAGGAGTGAAAACACGTATATATATTGATCAGGAACTAGGGACAATGATTCCAGACTTTGGCTAAATAATTTTTGACTGAGGGGAAAACATGGCTCCTGAAGTTTAGAAGTTGAACGAGGCAACCTTTGCTTTGGGAGATGCCTGGAGCAGAGTGGAGCTCAAACTTGGAATGGTCATCAGTAAAGTTACACTCATTTGTGGAAACTGAAGCCTGGAGGATACTTAAAACTACTTAGTGTTATCACAGAAGAAAAGGCACAAAGAATGTAAGAGCCACAGGATGGGACAGAGCTGTGACATCCTGCCTTCTGGGCAAGACGTGGTTGTTGAAAACATGAACTCACAGTGACTGTGGTTGCATACACAAAACCAGGAAAAGACCAAACCAGTCAACATTCCAGCATGGATGGAAGAGGTGCTTCCTGGACCAACCCCTAGCTGAGCTACCGCCTGAGGTGTGTGGCTGCTGAGGGAGGCACAGTCTGTAGAACCTAGCTCTGTGTATTTCCCATACCCCCGTGGGTAACCTCACACTTGTTTGCACATGGTCATCACTAACTGGACTCAAGGAGGCCCATTAATGAAAAAAATAATAATAAAGGACATGAAATTGAGATAAAGATGGGAAGGAGGGAGTTAGGATGGATAAGCTAGAAATAAACAGATTTTCAAAGAACAAATAAAAAATATAAAAATGAAATGACTGAATTTCTTAATATTAGAATAAAGATACAATGTATGTTAGTTAAAGTTTCTCTTATTTTATTCAGCCTTTTCTGGGATGTTCTGTGAGTTCATATTTTTAGTGGTTCTGTCTGGCCATACCTTACTGCTTCTCACTATGAACAGCATGTGGGAGTTTACAGAACGGCAGTGAACACAGAAAGGTTTGGAAGGCTCTTCAATTGGAAAATTCCCCATCAAGAGCTAACCTGAATCTGGATACCTGCAATCCCAGAGGTCAAGGCAGGAGGATTACCATGAATTCTAGGCCATCTTGTCCTGTTGGGTGAGATCTTGTCTCACAAAACCAAGACCAATAGGAGGAAAAAATGGGAAGAAGGAAGAAGGAAGGAAGGAAGGAAGGAAGGAAGGAAGGAAGGAAGGAAGGAAGGAA
>JABTXL010001959.1:2345304-2359297 GCA_025134845.1 Neodon shergylaensis | reverse complement strand
GAAGGAAGGAAGGAAGGAAGGAAGGAAGGAAGGAAGGAAGGAAGGAAAGAAGGAAAGAAGGAGAGGGAGGAGAAAAAAGCAAAGAAAGAAAAAGAAGAAAAGAAGAAGGGGGAGAGGATGAAAGGAAGTGATGCTGAAAAGCTGAGCCTTCATCATTTAAACATCAGAAGTGCAGACAAGAGCTTCTCTTTCAATCTTATCGATGTGAGTATTTTCATCCCCATTTCTCCAGCTAGCTGTCCTGGGGGTTCTTCAGACTTTCTTTGTTCCAACTTCTTGCCTGGACCAGCTCCTACCTTCCATATGATTTCCCAGCAATTGGGCTCCCTTACTGTCTGATACACTTCCTTTCTTTATCTGAAGCTAGACTTATCTGGAAGAATCGTCTCAAGCTCACTTGGTTGTTTCTATGGCTCCATGCCTCCGAACAGAGCCATTTACAACCACTTTATTCCACCAGGAGGTGGTGGCAGCACATGCCCTTAATCCCAGCACTCAGGAGGCTGAGGAATCTCAGATCTGTTTGAGTTTGAGGCCAGCCAGGTCTAAAGGAGGAGTTTCAGGACAGCCAAGGCTACACAAGAGAAACCCAGTCTTGATAAACCAAACCAAAATAAAACCAACCACTTATTCTACACCATCACATGCACCCTCACATATACACTCACCAGGCACATTGAAAACTATCTTCAATTTATATCACTAATGCCACCTCCATCCGCCGTACTTAACACTGTGAATTATGAAATTACACCTGAAACGAACTCAAGGTGTTTTGTGTCCAGAAATAAATGTTTGATTCTTTTAAGAATACTTCAATCTGACGTCAAAGATTTTTTAATACAATTGTGTTGAAGAGGGGACATAACATGAAGAATAAAACACTTGAGAATGCTTAGGTGTCCTCTTAAATATGTTAGCACGATAAGATCTTCAAACAGGAGCAGCGAAGTTAAGGTGGTGTGCTGGCAGATAATCGAACTAAGGCCCACTAATTGAATTGTGCTGCAGGAGATAGCAATGAGGCCGCTGAGGCCCGACATCATCGGTGATGGGCAGAAATTGCCATGGCTTATGAAGCAGGCAGTAGCTTTCCACTTGAACTTCCTCCAAAGCAGAGAGAGGTTTGTATTTGGGTGCATGCTCACAGGTGCTTGCTAGCTACGTCTAAGTGTTTCTCAAATGGATGTTTGGGGATACTTAGCCAGTTTTGGATTATTTTCTCTTTTTGATTAACACTGTCAAGTGCTCCAAAACTCGTAAAATTAAAGTCAGAACCATGGCATGCTATCTCCTCAGGAATCAGGAGTGTGCATGAATTTTCCTGTCACATTCCACTCCTCACACGGGTACTTATCTGAGTTCTAACCCTCAGAAGACAGCTAGACATTAACCCACTTCCCAGCAACCATCTTTTTGCTGTGGGACAGTGGTCTTTTATCCTGTCACTTGTATTATTTTTAATAAAATGCTAATTGACCAATAGCCAAGCAGGAAGAATAGACAGGGCAACAGTGACCAGGCAGGAAGTAGAGGCATGGCAATGAGAATTAACGGGAAGAGGGAAGTCTGCTGTCGTTACCCAGACACAGAGCAAGCAAGATGTGACTGCCTCACTGAAAAAGGTACCAAGCTACATGACTAAAACAGACAAGAATTATGGGCTAATATAAGTTATAAGAGTTAATAAGAAGCCCGAGCTAATAGGCCAATCAGTTTATAATTAATGTAGGCCTCTTTGTGATTCTTTGGTACTTAACGACAACAGAATCAGATAGGACAGAAACCTCGGTCAACCATCTTTCCTCTAAGGAACTTCATTTAATGTGGAAAATGCCACATTAAATGCTGAGAGGGTCCCATCTGGATCCTACAGTTGTGCAAGGATGCACGAGCCTGTATCCTTGCTGAATTGAAATGCCATGCATCTGCTAGCGGGTGAACATATGTGGCTGAACATATGCGGCTGATTTTAGCTGATGGCAGAAAAAAATGGTCACTCCCTTTTTGTTCTTTTGTATCTCTCTAGATCTCGTGGCCCGATGCTTGGAAACAGTTCCAAAGTTCACATCTGACTTGACTAATCAGTGACCAAATCCCCCTGGCCGCCCGAAGTGTTCTCAATTTTCACCCTGTGTTGTTCACTCGGGATTTGGGATGGTGCCAGGCATCACGGGAACAATCAGTTCCTAAGTGAATGAACGTGAGACTTCTGAGCCTCTGTTTATCCATATCAAAAACAAAGGGATTCCTACCTGATGCTTGAATGTCAGGTTGACACCATTTCCTGTGGCCTACCCATCAGAAGCTTCCTTAGCAGCTGGGTGGGAAGGGAAGAAACATGGGAGTATGAGCGGAAGAAGAAGAAGCAGTCGGCAACCGAGCACTCCTATAGCTTCCTGAAATGAAAGGACAAACAAGGAGGGGCTGCTGGTGTAACCTAGTGCCTTAGGATAAGGGGGCCTGGGTTCAGTCTCTGTCACTGCGTAAAAAAGAGAAAAGAAATAGAAATAAATTTTTCTCAGAAAATAAGATTATGCAAGATGGGCAGATATTATCAATTAAAAATATACAGGGCTGTACACGGACATGTCTAGGTTCTGTAGAGAAACGGAAGAGAGAAGGAGATAAAAAGGGAAATGGCATGTGTGGAGGAATGTAAAGAGGTTTTTTTTTATATTTTTGAGTTTGTGGGATTAAAACTTCATTTTATTCTATTAATGCTTGTTTCTTTATGCAATCAAATGGAATGAATGTTACAACCCAGATCTCTGAGCCTGGATTCTTTGAAGTTATTAAATTATATTTACTGGTTTCTGTAAAATCAGATAGCAAATATCACATCCCAAATCTTAGGCAGGCCAAGTGACAATGCCGTACTCCCAGGAAGAAAGCATGGCCATCCCCACCACGCTGTGTGGAGGCGGCTTTTGACAATAGAGGTGTTTGCCTCCTTTCAGAGATAAAGGCAAGAGCTTCAAATTCTTTAATTCCATAAAGCGGGTAGATAGTAGCAGTTGAGAATAGTCTCTGAAATGGCCGTAAGGAAAATTCCAATTGCCTCAGTGATTAGAAGACTTGAAGTCAAAAAATTCAAAGCCTGCTTACAAAGCCATGCCCTTCACCTTTATTTAAGGACACATGTGGTCACGGGCACACAATCGGACAGTCCCAGCTGCTCCGTGGCACAAAGCTTTTCATTAAGACCACTGAAGTCAGCCAAAAGACATGCAAGAGGCAATAACAGCCAGCCAACTGCACACACAATACTAAAATGCCTTCTTAGCGTGACGAGCGAGGAACAGGGACTACTACTCATTTCCAAGTAACTTTAAAGAAAGTCAACAAAGTATCTATAATTCACCACGTAAAAGCCCATCTCCACATCCTATCATGTTGGCAGATGACAAAAGTATATTTAAGAATAAGTATTAAAACAAAAAGCATGTGTCTTTGGTTAACTTGGTTGGATCATCGATATTCACATTTAAGTAAGTATAGCTAGACCGTAAAAAATACCCCATGACATAGGAGTCGTCAAAGGTTGTTTGAAAATGAACATAAAGGGATGGGAGGCACAATTATAAATAGACAAATGAGATTACCTCTAACCAAAATGGTTTCTACATAGCCAGTGGGAGAATCACAGAGTGAAGAGGCAACCTAACGGATGGGAGAAAACAACCTATACATCTGAGAAGGTCTTAGCATCTAGAACACGGGAGGAGTTCAAACAAGAGCAAAAACAAATATGTTGATTTAAGGAAGGACAGACGATGTCAATGAGAAACAGTCACATGAAAAAATGTTTAACACCACCAATCAGCAGGGGGAAAATGCAAACCACAATGATTGGCTCCCCCCAGTTGGAAAAGAGTAGTTTGGTAGCATTTTCCTGATGGCTAAAATGTTGTACACTCTTAAAAGTGTTTCTTCATCATTTGTATTTCTTCCTATGAGAACTGTCTGTTCGTTTCGTGGGTCCATCTATTGGTTGGGATGCATGGGAGGCTTGAGGTTTAAACTTTTGTAGTTCCTCACCTATTTTGAGTATTAGCTCTTGTGTGAAGTGTCACTGGCAAGGACATTGCTCCCATTTTACGTCCTCTCTTCACTCTGCTGGTGGTTCCCTTTCCCGTGCAGAAGGATTTAACTTGTCTCACCCAAGTCAGAATGGCTAACGTCAAGAAAACAAATGGCAGCAAATGGTGGTGTGGGTTTGGGCAAAGAGGAGACCTTCACAAGGATGATGGTAGTACTAGCTTCTGCCGCCACTATGGAAATCAGTGGGAAACTTTCTCTAAAGCGAAAACTAGATCTGCCTGACCTGCTCCTGTGCATATTCCCAAAGGACTCTGCACCT
Source organism: Neodon shergylaensis (assembly GCA_025134845.1). NCBI lineage: Eukaryota > Metazoa > Chordata > Mammalia > Rodentia > Cricetidae > Neodon > Neodon shergylaensis. The sequence continues at coordinate 2,354,934 of JABTXL010001959.1, read as the reverse complement.
ACTGCAATGATGCTTGCTTTGCCCACATTAGCTGCTGCTCTGTTCACAGCAGCTAATAAATACAATCAGCCTAGATGTCCATCAACAAACAGCTGCATAAGGAAGATGTACAGAGACACAGTGAAATTTTATTTAACCACAAAGAAAAATTAACGCATGTCATTTTTACAAAAAACCCCATATGTAACTGAGAAATATTATTCTAAGGATCACAGACCCAGAAAGACAAACACTGCATGTCTTCTCTCACATGTGAATCTTAGATTTTATGTGCAGATGGGTGTATACCTCTGTGTATGTGTGCATGTATGTGTGCTTGTCCCCCATACACTTGAGCAGTGGATTAAAATGTTCCTTTTAATAATTCTTCCAACACTGATACCAACACAGCATTTAGTTGCTAAGATCCAGAGAAGACAGAGCTATGCTTCTTCTCTTCAGTAGGCTTAGAAACCTAGGGAATAGAAACACCTGTCTGCTCATCTAGGTTAGTGTTATAAGATAACAAATGCCCAGAGAACTGTGATATGCATCTGATACCAAGGTCTTCAGGTTTAATTTGTGATGAGAATAAGTACTCACGTTTCAATGGTGAGATAAATGGGCCCAGAAGATGGATGGACAGTGTAAACAGAGAAATGGATTCCAGTTAGGATGGTCTTCCAAGGGCATACACAGCAGGTCAGTTTGATTTGTGCAGATCCCCAGGAACAGTAGGGAGAAGATTTTATACAGGTTCTTTTTTAAAAATCATATATGTATGTGTGTCCCCTGTTTGTGACTGTGTACTTCTGTGTTCAGGTACCCATCGAGGCCAGAAGGGCCAGGTTCTCTGGAACTGGAGTTATAGTTATGAGCTAGCTGCCTGGTGTGGTTGCTGGGAACAAGGGTCCTCTGTAAGAGTAGCAGGTGCTATTAATTGCTGAGCCATCTCTCCAACCCCAAGATTTTTTTTAAATTAGTTTATATGTAAAATGAAAAAGGAAGCATTGTTATAATGTAAGCCCTACCAGTATCTATATGTATTTTTATATATTCTAAATGCTATATTTTCTCATTTTTCCTGATATTGTGAGGCACAAGGATGTATAATATTGAAATACCAGGCAGTTCAACCAACAGTTGCTTCTTGAGAGCACAGATAGATGCAATCATGTCAATGCAGCTTTTTCTGGGCTGCTACCTTACAGCTCTGGCACGCCTTCCCGTTGCGAGTCTCCAATGCAACTTGGGTGTCAGGCTTCATTCCCCTAGCTCCACCCAATGGCCTCTGGGGGCCTCCAGCAGGGACTTTGATGCCACATGCCTGGCTTCAGCAGCTTTCTCAAACCATGAAGTAAGAGTCCACAACTCCTTTGCTCCTGCATTTTTCATGAATCTAATGCCAGAATGTTGTAGGAGATGCTTCCAAGTTCAACCGCCCACTTAGTGTAGACTCTTCCCCACTTGAGCCACATTTATGACTTTTCCTTTCACAAACTGAAAGCTGAACTGGGTGAGCTCTTGCCCTGAGGACGCCCTTCCCTTTATTCCAACACAGTTATCCTCTCATTATGTTCCTAGTCATCTTAACAATTAATATTTCTTTCTGCCTATTTACTCTCCTCCATTGTAGACCCACATGAGAGTGATTTCCAATGACAACATGACAGAGTCAATATTAGGCTGTCTTAAAATCTCCTCTTCCAGAGGAATTACTTAATTCCTTTTAATTTAGGCAAATTCACAGGATAGTGGTAAAAACCAGCATATTCTTTGCCAAAATATCATGAGAATGGTCTCCTGCCCAGTGCTAATATTGTTCCCCTCTGTAACCTGTTGCACTGGGTCTTCACGGTCCACACTGCTCTTAGCTTTACTGTCTTCCAGACTCCTACCAGGTTGGTTTATTAAGTTCTCTTTACAGCGTTCATCTGCTGCTTAGTCCAAAGTCCCAAAGTCTTCCATACTCCTCCAAAAACAAAACAAAACAAAACAAAAAAACCCCAGGAGTGATGAACTTACCATGTAAAGTAATAAAATTGTGTCTTTATAAATTAGAAAAAGGAGTTATTTGGGGGAATTGTTATAATTTTAAAATAACAGTATCACAATTCTCGATGTCAATAATTTCCCATCTAAAAAATTTTAAAGATGCCTTTTTAAAGCTATTGACAAAAATGTCAATGAGAAAGGCAATCACTGACAACTGGAAATACTAAGTAAAGTAATAAAAATCATTCGGGGGACCTAAAGCCCTTCCAGAACAATGGGTCTTCCTCCTTTCCTCTCTTTCTCCCATTACTGTTAATTTCCAGGAAAGTGTTCTCATTACCCATCTTTCCTCATTTTAACACAGGCATGAATCCTTTGTGCTAATGGAAACATCTTCACTCTAAGTAACCTATGACAGGCCAGAGCAGAATCCGGTTCTAAGTCAGCGGCGAAAGAGTAGCCTTGTCTGAGCTGAGCACTCCTCCCTTCCTCCCTGTGTGGTACTGAAGGCATCCATCCCTTGTATCCAGTTTTACCAGATTTTAATCTTCTGTAGAGGGGTTTTTCCCCTTGAATTTAATTAAGGGAAGACGGAATCAGTGTCACCTTACAACGTAACATTTACCACACTGTGTCAAGAGGTTGTTTGATGATGCTTAGAAGTATGATTTTTTCAAATTCATTTTCCATTAGATTTAGAATAAATAATATATTGTTTAAGAGATCCTTGAGGTGTAGATCCTGGGTAGCACATCTAAGGCCATGGAGCATAGCTAACCACAGAATGTAGAGCAAGTAGAAACTTCCTTCTGTGTCCATCTGTTCAGATCACAGTTCTTTATTCTGAGATCCCTATAGAAGGGGAGACACTGAGAAAATCTGAAGGAATTATATCATAGTATATTCTCATATCAATATGCACAATAAGACACACAGTTAAAACACAGAGCTCACACCTAGGCCATGAAACAAATCCTTCCAGGTTCTTCTCCAACTGTTCTTCCCTCGTTTTCCTTGTCTATTTTCCAAAATGAAACCATGCTTTTTTTTTTTTATCACAACAATCTTCCTGCTTTTATCCTTCCCACAAGCCCCTAAAAGCTTATCTGTCAAACAACGGAAGGGTTACAGTGAGTCAGAGTGATATTTGTCCCTTAAGCCACTGAGTCACTCTGCAAGACCACTTCTTAGAAAGCATTAGAGTCACCGAGGCCCAGATTGGAAGGGACTGAGGAAGTCATCCTGTCTGAACTTCCCTGGAGCATAACTCAGTCTGATGACCATTGACTCCCTTTTAGAGCTGCTTCCCAGGCATTGCTGCAGTGCCCCCATTTCTTTTGGCGCAGGTAGGTTTTTAATTCTAAAAAGATGCAATTCTTCCTGATGAATAAACAATTGAGGGCCCCAAGCTCTGAATTAAAATACCTTCTTTGCACGTACTAGTAACGCCTGTTGGGGTAAATTAGCTAATAACTCTGAACCTTTGTATTCTTCATTTCCAAAGCAGAAAATGTCAAGGAACTAAACAAAATTATTCTCTACAGTGACAGAAGTTAGTAGATAATACTAGAACCAACATTATATACTAAATAATGTAGAATTACCTCCCTCTCAATGATGGCACTGCTTCCCTTATTCCCACAGAGTTCATTTCTTCTTTCTTGAGATTTTCAATCTCTCTCATTCGTTGGTGTCCTCTGGTTCAAGGTTACCTGGGTTCTCTGTATAATTCACATAAATATTCATCATTTCATTCAGTAAAATAGCTAAACCATTTGTCCACGTTTGCTTGGCATTTCCTGGATCTAATATCAAATGACTTCCCTCATGTTTCCCTTTGGAAAATCCCACAAAGGAATTTCCAAAAGTGTTAGGGTTGTAAGAGTTCTGATTGTGTCAAAGGCTTCAAAGCTCAGACCTTAAGTTTGTTTATTGGATATGGATTTGGAGAGATGGTTCAGTAGGGGAAGCCCTGGTACTCTTCTTGTAGAGGACCAGGGTATGGATCCCAGTACCCTCATCAAGCAGTTTATGACTATCTGTAACTCTAGTTCCAGGGGGACCTGATGCTCCCTTCTGGAGGCAACTACACACTGGAGGCAACTACACACACACACACACACACACACACACACACACACACACACACACACCATTAATTTAAAAATCTACTGGTTGGCTTCCTTCTCCTGGGTTTATTCTGTTGGTAGCTGCTATCGAGTCTAGTCATCTGTGGAAATCACAGGAGAAAGTATACATCCAGGCAATTCACCTCCGCTGGAGGGTTGCTCTTCCAGGTGTCTCACCAGGGTTTAGGATTTTGGTTCCGTGATCTCACTGTGAATAAACACTCAACTCCTTCAGCCTCAGAGCAAAGAAAGAGCATTCCGTGCCACCCGTCTTTCCATTCTCCCTGCTTGATGTCAGCTGCTACACCAAAACCTATTATTTCTTAAACCTCTAATTACTGAATTTTATTTGGTCAGCACTTCTCTATGGAACTTCAGATCCATACAGCTAATGTCTAGCAGGGTCTTGGGTATTCTATAATTATTTCCAATCTAATAGCATACCATAAATTCAATTTTATTAAGTACTTGAGCATATATGTATATATATTATAAAAGAATATAATGTTGAATATTTAAGGCTCTGGGTCAGATTATATTGTTGTGTTTTTGCCCCCTGAAGAGACAAAATCATTCTTGTGAGTCATGTCAGCGCACCACAAAGATAGCATCTACGACAATATAGTCCTCATTGTTTGGACTCTTAAAAATGATTTTAAATTGACAGAGAGAAGAAACATCACTGTTGATTGGTAAGAGCTGGCTGCTGGCCAGGCGTGATGCTGAGCAGACCTGTCAGCGAAGAGACAGGGGATGCTTCATCTTTGGAGTAGCATGGTCAGTAGTGCATTCAGATCTGTATTCACAATCTCTTCCTGCTCCCTAATTGTAATAATACGTTACTTGCTAAGTAACAGTGTCTATAAATGAATTCCATAGCTTCACGTGAAGGTTTTTCAAATTGATACTTGTCTTTTCTTTTATTAGATTCACACATTAAAGATAAATATCCATATTCGACTTTCATCTTCAACATGTACTACTACAATAATTTCCAGACAAATTTTCAGCTACGATGATAGAATTCCCCAAAACTATGATTTAAAATACAAACATTTTTTGTAATCTTTTGTGCATAATTCATTGTTTTTTAAAAAATGGGAATGCATCACAAATCAGCAGAGTGTAAAATGTAAAAATAAGGATGCAGAATTGATTATTAGCTAATGTTTGGAAAAGGTATAAATACATACAAACTAAGAATATCAATTTCAACATATTTAAGTCAATAGATGGGATATCTAATCAATTTAATGATGTGGTAGTTGCTCTTAGATACTTACCTTATATTTTGTTCATAAAGCAATACAAGGAGACTAGCTAGCCCAGCACCGAGTATCACATCAACCAAAGGGAACCTAGTTGCCAAAGCCATGCTAGAGAAATAGAAGAGAAACCTCTATTCTCATTTCACCTCTTTTGTATCCAGTATCTCATGTGTTAGGGTCTGTACATAATAAGAGACATTTCCTCTGTAATAATGAATGTAATAATATATAAACTAAAACAATAGTTTTTTTTATCAAATACTCATTGGGTAACAATTTTCTCCTTGGCTGGCACAAGCTCACTGAGTGGGAAGCAATGAAGGCTGAGACTATAGGGCACATAAAGGGTCCATCTGAGTAGAATCAGCCCCCAGGAATGTGCAGGAGAGGAGTCTTCCTTTACACTTGGTAACAGCATTCTTCACAGTGTGTGATGCAGCCTCAGGACCATCTCTTCCATTGTGAGCAACTTCTAGGAAAGATGCATTTCTTGGTTGAGAGTAGGGTGCCTGTTTCTCTACACCCTTTTATCAAAGCAGGGACCAGGCGAGATCAAATACTTCTATCCAGTGCAGTAGGGAATGTGTTCCTGACCAGGCAAGATCAAATAATTCTATCCAGTGCAGTAAGGAGCACATTTCTGGATGAATGAGCAAAGACAAATTCTTTCAAAAAGTTTATCTTTAATGTCTCATTGATTTGTCCCACAGTTTCTAACCTTGAATTGTTGATAGAGGGGAAAAAAACCACTACATATTACATTAGATAGCTTTATTTCTTCTTATAAACCTAATTTTTGTTTTTTATTTTAAAAATAAATTTTTAAAAATAATTTGCTTTACAGAAGCTTCTCAGTTTTAGTAGGTCCCATTTATTCAATGTTGCCCTTAATGTCTGTGCTGCTGGGGTTATACATAGGAAGCGATCTCCTGTGCGTATCTGTTGTAGGGTACTTCCCACTTTCTCTTCTATCAGGTTCAGTGTGTTCGGACTGATATTGAGGTCTTTGATCCATTTGGACTTGAGTTTTGTGCATGGTGATAGATATGGGTCTATTTTCATTCTTCTACAGGTTGACATCCAGTTGTGCCAGCACCATTTGTTGAAGATGCTTTCTTTCTTCCATTGTATACTTTTAGCTCCTTTATTGAAAATGAGGTGTTCATAGGTTTGTGGGTTAAAATCCGGGTCTTCTATACGATTCCATTGGTTGACTTCTCTGTTTTTATGCCAGTACCACACTGTTTTCATTACTGTAGCTCTGTAATAGAGTTTGAAGTCAGGGATGGTAATGCCTCCAGAAGGTTGGATAGGGGAGCAGGGAATCACATAACTTAATTAAGGGAACCACCTTAGGGTTGGCAAGAGACTTGAACCTAGAGTGGCTCCCAGGAACCCAAGGCGATGTCCCCAGTTAGTTCCTTGGGCAGCTGAGGATAGGGAACCTGAAATGACCCTATCCTATAGCAATACTGACGAATATCTTGCATATCACCATAGAACCTTCATCTGGCGATGGATGGAAATACAGACAGAGACCCACACTGGAGCACCGGACTGAGCTCCCAAGGTCCCAATGAGGAGCAGAAGGAGGGAGAACATGAGCAAGAAAGTCAGGACCACGAGGGGTGCACCCACCCACTGAGACAGTGGGGCTGATCTATTGGGAGCTCACCAAGGCCAGCTGGACTGTGACTGAAAAAGCATGGGATAAAACCGGACTCTCTGAACATGGCGAACAATGAGGGCTGATGAGAAGCCAAGGACAATGGCAGGGGGTTTTGATCCTACTTCATGTTCTGGCTTTGTGGGAGCCTAGCCAGTTTGGGTGTTCACCTTCCTAGACATGGACCGAGGGGGGAGGACCTTGGACTTTCCACAGGGTAGGGAACCCTGACTGCTCTTTGGACTGGAGAGGGAGGGGGAAAGGAGTGGGGAGAGGGGGAGAAGGGTGGGAGGAGGGGGAGGGAAATGGGAGGCTGGGAGGAGGCAGAAACTTTTTTTTTTCTTTTTCTCAATAAAAAATAAAAAAAATAATTTGGGCACTTTTTTTCATCTCTCTTGCATATCCATCCTCTTAGTAGTTCAGTCACACTGAGAAGTTTTATTTTTGTACACTTAGGTACTATTGTTGCATGCAGGGAGGCCGCTTGTTTGTCCCGGCTGCCTGGCTAGCTTTGTCCCAAAATAACCACAAAGAAACTGTATTAATTAAATTACTGCTTGGCCCATTAGCTCTAGCCTCTTATTGTCTAACTCTCACATCTTGATTCAACCCATTTCTATTAATCTGTGTATCGCCATGTGGCAGTGGCTTACCGGGAAAGATTCAGCATGTCTGACTCTGGCAGCTTCATGGCAGCTCTATCTTTTTTCTGCTTTTCTTCCTCCCAGCATTCAGTTCTGTCTTCCCCGCCTACCTAAGTTCTGCCCCTATCAGGCCAAGGCAGTTTCTTTATTCATTAACCAATACAAGCAACATATAGAAAGAAGGACCTCCTATACCATACTATGTTATCCATTTTGCATTTTTCTTAATTTTTAAAAAAGTTATTTTTATTGAGCTTTATATTTTTTCCACTTCCCTCCCTTCCTCTCTCCTCTCCTTCTGCCCCTCCCATGGTCCTCATGCTCCTAATTTACTCAGCAGACCTTGTCTTTTTCTACTTCTCACATAGATTAGATCCATGTATATCTCTCTTAGGGTCCTCTTTGTTGTCTAGGTTCTGTGAGACTGTGAATTGCAGGCTTGTTTTTCTTTGCTTTATATCTAAAAGTCACTTATGTGTGAATACATATGATATTTGTCTTTCTGGGTCTGGGTTACCGCACTCAATATGGACTGAGTAATGGAGAAGTGTTCCCTTTACCCCACAACCTCCCCAGCATAAGTTGTCATCAGAGTTTTTGATCTTGGCCATTCTTACATATATTAGATGGACATATATTAGATGGAATCTCAGAGTTGTTTTGATTTGCATTTCTCTGATGGCTAAGAAAGTTGAGCATTTCCTTAAGTGTCTTTCCGCCATTTTAGTGGGTTTTCTGGGATTTCTTTGCTTACATCCGCAACCAATTTTTATTGGATTATCTATTCTTTTGATATCAATTTCTTGAGCCTGTCTTTGCCTCCCAAGTGCTGGGATTAAAGGCGTGTGCCATCACTGGCTGACTAGAATTCTTAATTTGGGAAAAAACCTTTTTCTTTCTTTTCCACAAAAGATTTGTTTTGCTATCAATTGACTTACTCTACTCAGATAGAAAGTATGAGCATGCAAAAAGCCCCCATGTTGGCATTCCTGGGCCTTTGAGTGTTTAAGACCTAAAGCCCTATGCTAGCAGACCCAAAGGTTCATAGACTCAAATCCTGAAAACTGGACCTGAGGCTCTAGATACTCAGATTGGAGGTTTTAACCAATAGTGACCCTAGTACTTGGGAGTTAGTATGACCCTTGGCTTCTAGCAACAATAAACATCAGGCAGCATTTGCGAGTGTTAATGTTTGCCCCCTTGGCTTTCAGCTTGGGTTTGGCTCAGTTTTCTTTATCCGATAAGCTATATTTATCTGATAAAAATAGATAAGAAACACTAGCCTAGCTTCTCCTCTTAAACCAGAGATCTAAGGCTCAACATCAGATCAGGTATCTAGATAAACCATAAGTCTTCTTGTGATCCATACAAAAGTTTCTAAATTATCTTCCTGAAATTACAGGAGCCAAATTTTCTCCAATTCTGTGCATTCAAACAATAGAGCTTCCCATTGTCCAACAGTGTGCTTTAGTGATAAGTCATGGTTTCAATGGCATGGCTGTTTCTAAAGGACCTCAAACACAAATCCTTTCATCTTCTAAAATTACCTTCAACTGATGTTTTTGCTTCCTATTTTCTGTAATAGAGTTTTCTAGAACAATAACATAAAAGCATTCAAATGACCTTGAACTTTGACAGGCAGTGAGAAATGTAAATCAATTTTATTACCCCTGGAGATCTTGGTGAAACTGCCACCGTGCTACCAGGATAATTTTTAAAGTATTTTTCAATTGTCAGTAAAGAAGTGAGTTAGTGCAATATTCTAGTCCTGCATGATCAAAATCACTGGGGTGGGGTTCTATGATTTTTATGTTTTTTGTAGCAAAGTTTTGATTATTACAACTTTCTAAAAACCTGTGGTCTTTCTGGCTTAGCCTGGGTTCATGGCTTTGTTTGTCTTCCTCTTTCTTTCTTTCTTTCTTTCTTTCTTTCTTTCTTTCTTTCTTTCT